>NW_010729223.1:308840-376356 GCF_000365185.1 Nelumbo nucifera | reverse complement strand
ACCTCGGCGCAATAAGACCTAGTCGCCTCCATGGCATGGGCAAACTTCAAGGGCAGACTATAAATCACCCTCTCAGCTTAAGGGCTAAAAAACCGAGCTAACTAAGATCTCGACATCAAGAAAGAATTAGCCACTTCAGTGGCGAAGGCAGAGTATGAAATATCAGAGGCGTAAGCAGCTCGGGTTTAAACCTTACGAAGCATAGCTCGTCTCAATACGTTGGTTAAAATGAGGAATAACCAACCAATGCTTAGTTCGGGCATACATAGTAATCACTTCGGGGTATACCATAGAGATGCCTTGAACGTTAAGGGATAGCTCAGGATAACGACTACCGAAAAGTCCTACTTTAGGTACATAGCTCTAATAGCTGGGGTGATGAGATTGTTTTAGCCAAAAATACAGGGAGCACGCTATACTTTGAAGAAAAAGAAATTTCATTACTATTACAAAAAAAAACCAAGCTAAACAGCTCGAGGAAGTTTAACGGTAGGTAAAAAGGGCACAACCGCCCAACAAGATCTTTTCAAGATCGGGTTTATGGCACCCGGGAGCCACCATAAATTAGAGCAGAAAACGAACACCGTGAGCCTCAGGGGTCCTCCTCCACCTCGTCCTCATCCTCTAGGGAGTCAGGCTCTTCCTCCTCCGCCTGGTCCGCCGTCTTGGGAGACAGGCCCTTCATGGTGATGCAGTCAAGGTTGAGCCCAGAAAATTTCTTTCGGACCAACCAGCAGCAGAGCTTGAATCCGGAGCGGTACGAGCTCAAGCCATACTCCACTTGGAGGTCATGATACTCCTGGGAGTCCTTGAAGTCTCAGACTGCCCTCTCCCGCTCGGCCTCCACCATGTTGTCGAAGTTCCGAGTTCGGTCCAGAAGAGTGGACTCCAAGTCCCGAACCTGTTGACGAAGGAGCTCCCTCTCCGCGGCCACCCTCGACAACTCCTCCCTATAGCGCGCACTCTCCTCGGAAAGCCTGGCGATCTGTGCCTCTTGGTCCCGGACGAGCTGCTCCTGGGACTTGCTCCCCTTACGATTGTGATGGAGCTCATCCCGGGTCCGGTCGAGCTCGCCTTGGAGCTTTTGAACGATGACCCTCGGGTTGTGAGCATTGCTGGAGTGGATGTTCGTCTGGAGGGTCATGGCGTGGATGGTGGAGTTCACCTACCAACAGGAAACTAAGGTCAAATGGCAGCATAAGGAAGCAAAAACAAGGAGAGGGGAAGGACCACTTGCCACCATACAGTGAGCGGAGGCGAGTGCGGCGAGATCCCCGGGCTCCATCTCCCCCCACTTAGCGATCTCCTCATGGCAGATCGCCCTTCGGCTCTTCCACCTTGCCACTACATAGTCATTAATACCCTCCCAGTTCCCCACTGGGAGCCGCGGGTAGGGAAACGACTGAGAAGGACTAGGAGGAATCACCCCTTGCTGCGGGAGCTCGCCCTCCTCGAGACCAACTCCGCCCGCACCTCCTTCAGATGGAGGCAGCGGAACTTTAGGCAGCGGGGAAGTGAAGTCTGGCTCTGTAGACCCGAACTCAGTACCCCTAGAGGTGGGAGTCCGGTCAGGACGCGATCTCCTCACTTTGAGCTTCTAGTTGCTTGAGAGGAGGCAGCGCGCGTCAACACCAGACATGATGGCTGCCAAAAAATCCACAAGATATTAGTTCGATAAGAAACAAAATGTATGTATACACAATATTGTTACAAGGCACTACATGACCTAAAAAGGCAACCTGCCCGGGCTCAAACTGGTTTGTGCGAGCTTCTCCTTGGTCAAGTAGTCCGAATAGAGGAAGCCTACCGATGCCCAGGACAACATCGTTTTCCGAGTTTCAGGGTCCAGCTCGGCCCCGAGGTCCTGGATGGCGCCCCTCCAAGAAGTTGGGAAGGGCCACCCCTCGGGGTTACGGACCACAAAATAATCCTGCTTCCACACGGGAACTCCAGGAGCGGCATTTTTAATACAAATAATAGAAGCAAAAATGTCAAGGTTCAAGGGGAGGCAGTAATCATAACACRAAAAAATGGTCCCAACCATGTTCCGGATAGCGTTGGGATGAAGCTGATCGATGGTAACATTAAAGTGGTTTAGCACCTCCACTATAAGGGGGTGCAGGGAAAGACGCAGGCCAGCCTTGATTTGTTCCTGGTAAATAACTATCTCATCGGGACCATGCTCCCAAGGAAAGTTACCAGTGGGGAGACTGTATACGAGGTCCCCAGGAAGGTGAAAATAGCGGATTAGAGACCTGAGTCTCTCCGCCGTCATAGAAGAAGGACCGAAGGTGTCAGGCTGCCTCCCCCGAGAAGTAGAGGCCACACCACCAGAGGTCTCTCGAGCCTCCGGAACCTGCTCCTAAGCTCCCTCAGCCTGAGGGAGCTTTGTCGTCCTAGTTACCATCCCGGTAATAAGTATGGTACGGATACCCAGACATGATTGACAGTGATTGAGACTCATCGGAAAAGACGAAACGAAGTGAACGGAAGATCTCGAGTAGGTTAGAAAGATGCGCGACCTTAGAATCCGAAGACAACAAGATGGCATGAAAGGAAATGAGGCCTAGGGGGCCCTCCTATTTATAGCCACTACGCCCCTGAATCAACGGCCCAGATTAAGGYAGATCTGACGGTTCGTAGTCAAGCCGACCGCACGCCTTCTGAAACCGAAATGTGACTGGCTGCACATCTCCCATGATTGAGGTAATGGTGGCTGCACGACATCTGGAGTTAAGAGCCGCTTCAACACGTTTTTGGTATTCGAAAAGTCAGAAATCCCATGATTCCCGCGCGTGCATTTAATATGAGTAGTCAATCAAGTTTGAATTTCGGTCAAATCCACCCGTCACACTTCATGAACTCCTCACGCTAAGGCAGCACTCTTAACCCGAGGAGTGGGGGGCAATTGATGGAGGATGATTTGACCCAACATACTGAGATGATGACATGTGGATCTGACTCAGCACGAGCAACAGCTCAGCGTCATGGCCTGACCACAGCTAACTAACGAGCCTGTAGAGCAGCTCGCTACGTCATAGCTCGCTATAGGGGGAGCTCGCTACAACACGAGCTCCAGGTCCCCCGAGCTACCGAGAAGAAGGGAATAGTTCAAGACTATTTCAGTTCGCGAAGTAGGGAAACCAACTCGCTCCAACAAGAACTGCCCCAAAGACCAACCTTGATGAGGGTCACCTCGAAATACTCATAAGAGCTTGCTACAAAGTAGCTCGCTACGCGACAGGGTAGCTCGCGACGCTCTCAGGAAGCTTCTATCTGACAAGACCGTACTCATCAGACTGCACCACGTCTCTCGATTGACGGCGCAGTCCCTGCCCATTTGACAGTCTGCACCTACGTCTCTCGACAGATGGTGGTGTGCCTGTCCCTTTAAAATGTGTCACTCATCCAAGCGGGTAGTACATTGTAACGATCACCTGCGCAGCCCTGGAAGGTAACGACTGCGGCAGGAGCCCAGTGGCGGTTACGCCCTATTTGACAAGAACGCCCCTATAAAAGCCCTTTTATCGAAGTGGATAACTCTCTCAAATTAGATCTGAACTTGAACTCTTACTTGCTCACAAGCTAATCTCGAGACATAGTGATCTAGCGTGACCTACACTCTTAGCCTTTTATACTCTTTTCTTCTTCCTCAACGTTCTAACTTAAGCTTCGGAGTATTTTCACTGGGTAAATCCCCCGGGAATCCTTCACCTTCATCTTCTCAGGTGTCATCCGTTACCAGCAAGGAGCCAGTCAACAGCCAGATAGGAGTGCCCGGATCGTGCCGCATCAATTTCCATCATTAATAAAAATATTTTTTTATCTATCATACTTATTATTGTTTAATATGTATGTTAAAAATGTTTCCAATTTTTTTAATTTCTATTTTTTTTATTTTATCCATTTTTGAATTTTATCATGTAATCATGGCAACATGGATTGACCCATTTAATTGAAAATGGTTTAATTTCTTACCACCACTTAGATGAAAATACTATTTTTTCTAGGTAGATTTTAAAAGTATAAGCTTTTATGTTATTGGAATTATTAATTTATTAAGTATGAATTTAATTAATAGAACTTAATGATGAGAATTTGAGAAGAAACAAAAATGACTTCAATATATGATTCAATGAACATGAATGCAAGCTAATAACTTAAATGTTGGATTTAATGAGAAGGAATTGAATGTATTGAAATGACCTATTTTCAACTCATTTAATATCAATATCCAATTATCCTATTTGCCCTCATTTTTATCAATAAATTTAAATATAAAGGGGGTAAATTTGTCCTCAAAAGATTTCAGAAATATTCTTAAGGCCATTCATACTTTTCAAAGTAGTATAGATATAGATAGATATTGATACACACTTTGAGACTTATGCCTCACCACCTCGGTGTCATGGATGGTTGACGGCTTCCTCCACAATGACACCACCTTGATTTCTCCATCTAGCTATTTCCATATCTTCACATGCATTCATATTTAAATCTAGTTGCCAAGACCATCATGTTTCAACTATCTTGTCATGAATTCCAACATCATGTAAATTGACCTTTTTCCCAGATTTCACCCATCTGCATCAACAAATACTTCAGACTCTCTATTCTTTCTTTATACATCTTCAATGCCATTGAGATCTAGTCGCTTTGCTATTTGCCGTTGGAGCTCTCTAATACTTTTCTTTGAAATGGTCATCCAAATGACAATATCAAACATTTTAGCTATGTATTAGGCATTGCTCAAGTTTTTTCATTATTGTTGTTTGTAAACTCCTGGCATTCCCCAAATTCCTATTCTTTTTTATGTTGTCATCTCTTAAGTTATTGTTGTTTGTACACTCTTGGTATTCCCGAAAGTCTTATATTTTTTAATATTAGAACAATTTTTTGAAATTTTATTTTTTAATTTATTGGGTTCGACTATGATATAGAAAACATATGATATCTGAAAAACATCTGACCAGTCAATTAGAATCATAAACATGGTAGTCAATCAGATGTTATTTATCAAAATTCATGAGTGAGTTTTGATTGGTCAAAACTCTTCCAGTACTATATCTTTCCCGCATCATGGATTTCCCTAGTTTATTTTATGGTCATAAGTCATAACCTTTATTTACCCAAATAAAATGATCCATTTATTTAATTTTCTTATTTCCCTGTTAACAGATAATGATAAGAAGAATTGCTTTATTATGGTGCATTTTACCTTGAAAACCATGAGATTTACATAAACTATTTGCACAAATTACTCTAAGATTTGACAATAAGAATCTTATCCCAAGTCAAGGAGACAAATTGTGCACTTCACCAGTAGAGAGGCCTCCAAGAGAAGAATAATGGGAAGAACTGAACAAGCAAAATGGATATGATATCCCTAATAGATAACAATTTCTGCACCTCACCAGAGAGGCCAGATTTTGGAACACTTTAAACCTTCTTACTTCAACTGAATTAAAGAGTTATTATACCTAAATCTATGCAACCACTTGGTAGATCTCCCAACCCAAATTATATCACCACTAGTCCAACATAAAACCATCCCACACTATTTTATCAGCCCATGAAAACTTGATTTCTTAGCTAATGTGGGATTATAGTTTTTCCCTTTTGCACAACAAAGAGAGAGGCATAGCAAGATCAAAATCATAAAATACATCTTACTGTATATATAAGGTGCAAGTGTAGAACACTAAAATAAGAGAAGTTTTTAAACATGCACACTTAAAAGTAATAAGTTTATTGCCAAAATAATTAACAAATCAAAATGATAAGTTTAATTGTAAGTTTAACAGATACTAAATTTTATTGAAGTGTTTCAACTTAATAAACTACAGCTAAAATATTAAATTTAGTAGTAGTCCCCCATACTCAAAGGCAAAACAGAGAATTGAAGTGCATTAATTAGTTTTAATGTCTTTTCGACTTAAAATGGGTAAATGAGTAAATTCATTAAGTTACCCTACAACATGACACTTACAAATATGGATTTGTTGATGCCTGATGCTGGGACAAGAGTATATCTTTGGTTCCGTTTACGCTTATTGAGTAAACGCTGCAACATAAGTGCCCCATCAGCAAAGGTTTCATTAATTCTTTTTGTATGAATCGATCGATTTATGTGCACTTCTCCTGTTTTAGAAAGCTTCGTTTTGGAGCTTCCTGAAACGGGTAGGCGTTTATTGGCACTTTGCTGATGTGGTGCCTAATGGCACTTATGTGTCATAAACATTTTCATTAATTGCGTTTCTCGGTTTTACAGCCACATAAATACAAAACATTTACTCAATAAATGTAAACGGAACCAAACACCCATAGATGGACTTTAGAGGCCCCATGCTGAATCTTGAAGGTGGAGTCTTCAGTGGTCAAGTCAATTTAGGAGATGGAATGAAGACAAGTTGATGAGCTCAATAAGCAAATGTGATCAATAGACATGGGAGTAATGGATCTCATACCGGCTTTAGGTCGGTTTGCTTTCTCTGCCTGTACGAAAAACTTTGGCTGTTGGGAGCCATCAGCCTATGCTGTTGAGTACATTCATGGAAATGCCATGTTACCATGAGAGTGGGGTAAAAGAGTAATTGCCTCCTATTTCCTTTGACCAAAAAGATAGACATGGGCGTAAATGAGTGAACATGTTCAGACCATAAACTCTCTCAACAGCATAGGCTGTTAGCCTCCAATAGCCAAAGTTATCCCCTGACATAGATTATTTGGCTGCATTAAATCTAATTCAAGAAAACAATCATATCATGACAGTGTAGAATTATTACTCATTAAACCTAATTCATGGGATCTGGAATCATAAAAAGTTATGTTGTCATGCTTGGTTCTTTTTCTTACTAACTAATAAATGTGCACATGTATTGCATGTGATGATATTGATAATGATGRTACAATTTAAATGTTCTTATAAGAGGTCATATAATAAAGATATCAAATCAAACCATGGTGTAACTAACATCATAAAAGTGATAATCAATTAGGTGGTTATCATCATCATCATCATCATCATCATTTAAGAGCCTTGCCCGAACTATATGGAATCAATTATGTAATCTTCTTTCACCATTCAATTCTATTCAATGCTATATCCATCATTAAGTTATGGATACTTATATAATTTTTTATTATTCCACGTAGGTTTTCAATTTGTCTCTCTCTCCTGCTCCTTTAACATTAAATTCACCATTTTTTTAATAGATATTATATATGGTTTTGCATGCACATGACCAAACTATCTTAATTTACTTTCTCTCATTTATCCCCTTTGGAACTACTCTTAGGTTCCTTCATGCCACCAATCAAGTGGTATTCATTAAAATTCATGGGGCAGGGGGTATGATCTGTTAAAACTCTTTTGATATCATACATTTTTCCATCATAGATATTAAGAATATATATAATATTAAAGACAAGTTCAATTTTTTTAATAAATTTTATAATTTTTTATATTTTATATTTTCATTATTTATTTTATGGCATCACAAGTTAACTTGTTTAGTTGGGAGGGAAATGCAATTGCAATTGATTTTGTGAAGATTTGTTTTATCCCCTGGTCAAATCGACTAGTAAAATAGGTAAATCCATCACCAGACAATGATTATGAGTCCATTTACCACCAAATCACTTACATGGTTAGCAACATGGTGACCAAATTAAACCATTTGACCTAGTTAGTGGGGTTACAAATTAGACACCAATTTTTCTAATTTTTATATTTCACTTCTATCATTAATAAAACAATTCTTATTTATCACACTTAGTTTTTTAATATGCCAATATATAATATTAGACATGTTCCCATATTTGTTATATTATTTTTTTTGTTTTTTTTCTTAATTTTTGTATTTATTTATTTAAAAAAGAATTATTTTTTAATTATGACACTATGGGTCGACTAGTTTGACCCAAATGGTTGAACCATTGACCTTCCACCTAGATAGAAAATGGTTTCATTTTTGATTGATTTTAAATTTTATATTCTATTTTCATCATTAGTAAAATCTTTTGTATTTATCATATTTATTTTGTGCTTGCCATTGTATGGCCCAGGTTTTTGCCTACACTATTTGGGCATTTCTATTGTATATTCATTTTTTTTCTCTTTTAATAAAGTTCTAACTTACAAAAAAAAATATTATACTTGTGTTTAATATGATGATATACAATAATAGTGATGTGCCCAAAATTTTCTATAAATTCTTTATTTTTTATGTTTTTTGTATATTTATGTATTTTTAATTTTTATTATTTAATTATGGCATCATGGGTTTACCTATTTGGCCAAGATGGTTGAACTACTTACCCACTAACTAGATGAAAAAATTAAATGATTTTTATTTGTGGGTTGATTTAAAAAATATAGATTTTTATACTATAAAAATCATTATTTATTGACTTGATTAATGAAATTTAATGATAAAAAATAAAAATACCTTAAATATAGGATTCAATGTTAGAATAGGAGTTAATGCCTTAAATATGAGATTTAATGAGAGAGAATTGAATGAACTGAATTCTAGTATTGAAATTATACTTTTTGCCCCAAAAATGAAGAATATTCAAATTCAAAATGAGGGGTATTTTAGTTGAAAAAATTCTATAAAGCAATAGGAATTAATACCTTAAATAGGAGATTTAATGAGAGAGAATTGAATTAACTGAATAGTGGTATTCAAATTACAATTTTGCCCCCAAAAAGTGTACAAATTCAAAATGAGAAGTATTTTAGTCAAGAAAAAAAATCTAGAAATCTCAGGACTCATTCGCGATTTTTATAGTAGTATAGATAAAGATAAAGATATAAATATAGATATCATATCAATCAGAAATAAAAAAATTAAAATAATTAATTGAACATTGAGATTAATAATAATTCTTGAGTTAAATAACTAAGTTATATTTTATTTCTTTTACCATTTCCCAACATTTCCTTAACATTTTACCAAAAAAAAAAAACATTTCCTAACATACTTTGGTAGTTTACACTTCACATAAAATAATAAAATACATGTTGCATATATGAATATACATTAATCATTTGAGACTTAGACTTAGGTTTATCAATGAATGTTTGGAATCATTGTCTGTCTAAAATGTGTCATAACAATATTGGTCTCTTTCATTTTTCTTAAAAGAAAGCCTTTAATAAATATATAATGGGTCACTAGAATGTTCCTTCAACTAAGATTGCAGCTCAGGCTGGACTTTGGCAAATGTGAGACCCAACCAAAACCTAGTCCAAACTAGACAAATCTAGGAATAAACTTCACAAAAATACAAATAAGATGCGATTAATATGTCATTTTCTTAATTATATAATAAATGACAACATTTCATTGAAACCCACCCTGTAATTTAAGTTTCTTTGTAAATAATATGGAGGAAAGGGTTCCTAAAAAGGCCAAGTAGGAAAGATGGCCAAATGACCCCACCTATTCCCACCAAATCCTTATCAATAGTTTGTTGGGAGGTTATGTTAACCAAAGACACCAAGGATTTGAACACTGGTGGTACCTTAAAAAATGACCCCACCTATCCCCACTGCACACTTTGTAAGAGTGGTTGAGAGGTGATGTTAACTCAAGTTGGAAATATGGCTAAATGACCCATCTATCCCCACCACACCCTTACATCTAATTAATTACACAATTTGTAAGTAATATATGGATCGTTCATTATATGCATGAATGTGATATAACATTCTTAGATATATACAATATTAAAACATAAGAGACCATCAATATATGGCACCCATAATTGAAGGACATGACCAATACAGAATTGAATTCATATAGTTAAATTATRATATAATTGGGATAAGACTTAGATGATGATGATTGATAATATAAATAATAACATTAAGACAAAAATATAAAAGGGTTTATGTATTCCTAGATGTTCAGCTTCAATGGTTCAATTACCAACCTTACTGCAGCATTTTACACCTGAAGATGTTGTAGGACCAGATATATATATATATATATATATATATGTTGACTTCATTTGCCATGTATTTATATATATATTTTTTAAAAAGAAAATAGAACAAACACAGCGATATACGACGTTTAGCTTTTCAAAAATTCACAAGAAAACAACCCACCACCAATAACCCTTGCTGGCACACACTGCCATTCTGCAAACACCTTTTCCAAGTGGGCTCTGAATTTCCTTCAGCTTGAACAAGTGACCCATACGGTTTTTAATAGGGTATGTTCCTTATCTCTTAAGAATCCAACAACCGACATCCCTGGGGACCCACATCTGATCCAATGGCAGACGACTCCCACCCCACCTGCTAGCGCTGTTCATGGCTCGGGTTGGGTTCATTTAATATATATATATATATATTATTTTTTTCAATTGATCTGATTTGGTCGGGAAATTTAAAGGTTAAACTGAAATCAAATTGATTGTCGGTTTGGCATTAAAATTTTCTATTTAAAAAAGGAAAACAATCTTAAAGATAAAAAGTAATTCCCATTTAACTACTGTTTAATTATTCTTAATATTAAAAACTAACTAATTAGAAAGAAGAAGCTAGAATAAGGATTATCTAATCTGAGAAAGATTAGAAATTAGAAACTAATTAACTCGATTCAGTTCAGTTCGATTTTTACATATAAAAACTGAAACCGAATTGAACTATCTATTTATCCCTCTTCACAACCCAAAACTCACCAAATCAGATTGAGTCGGAGCAGTTTGATCGACATGGCATTATTTGTTAACAGCCCTACCACCAGTCCAAGGGTTGATCCAAATTCCAAACCCATCTTGGCCTCAAATTCCGATGCTCACAAGTCGCATCTAGGGTAGGCTTTGGGAAAACCCAAAACTTTGATGAACAAGGATGATATTTGTCCATATGTAGGAATGACCTAAAATGGGGTAAGGGTCAGAGTTAGGGCTGTTCATGGGTCGGGGTGGGTCGGTTTACTGTGGTTTTTCCAATCGACTCGACTTGATTGGGTTACTTGACATAGAAACCGAAACCGACCCAGTGTTAAGCAAAACCGACCTAGTCGGTTGAGTCGGGTTGGGTCGGTTTGGGTCGGTTTCGGTTCTAAGTTCATCCCTGTGATAAAATCTTGCTAATTTTAAAAACAGTCATAAATTGAACATCATTTCAGCCATCTCCTATGATAAAATTTAAATGAAAAGTTAATCACAAAATTTGTTCATTAATTACTATTCACTAATCCAAAGTTTCTTGCAACCATTCAAAAACTAGGTGGCCTAATGGGCTTTGAAACTTCRTGTTTGAACTAGGAACTAAGTCGGTTCGGTTTTGATTTTCTTGTATGAAAACCAAAACCGACCCGAATCATCGGTTTAGGAATTTACACAACCCAAAATCGACCCGTGTTGATGAAAACCCAACCGACTCGGATTGGATCGATTCGGGTTGGTCGATTTGATCAGGTTGGGCCTTCTTATGAACTGCCCTAGTTAGAGTTGGGTCTTGGTAGTAGAACCAGTCCCGAACTGAATATTAATTGAGACAAAATCACATACTCAAGAACCATCCCAGTTAATAGTGATAGGCTTGATTGTACTGAAAACTATGTTTGCTTATTTAAATAATATTTACAATTTAAAATTTGATAATGCAATTTTAGAAAAAAATTAAGTTATTATCTTATTTATTATTCCAAATATAAAGCATAATAAAATTATAAAAAAAATTAAAAAATATTATATATGTTTAATAAAATAATCGATTTGGGACAGGCAATGACGGGAACCAACCCAATTATTAATTGGGACAAAATCATGTTATAATCGGTTCGGTTAGTTCGAATCCATCGGGTAGACCCGAGCCATGAACAGCACTACCCGTTGGGGTTGGGATGAGTGGCGAAATCCAAAGGTCCCAAACAATGGTCAATGGTGATTCCAGAGACCAGAATCCAGACATCCAGTACACGGTCAGGGACTCAGGGGGCGATTCCTGTTTTCCTTCCTGTGCGAAACGGCCATGAGAATTGAGATAACGTACTTATAAGCCTAAAGACAACACGTTCATTGAATCATTGTTCCTTGATTATATTTACCATTTTACCATAACAGCGTCTGTTTCTCTCCTTGTCCTTCCCCCTTCCCCTCTCTCTGTTTCTCATGGCTGGTCCATACACCTCTCTCAGAGCGTCTGCTTCTTCGTCTAACCAGAACCTTGCTTCCAGGCTTCTCTTTGTCCTCACAGTTCTACCATTATCCCTCGCGGCCTTCGCCTTCGTTCTTCAATGGCGAGGCGGTGTCAACGAACCAATGACGCGTTGGTCCCCCGAGAACCACCAATTCCCTGGTATGGTGAGTTCTGCTCCTACGAATCCTGCTCACTCATTGTCTTCAGCATCGTCGTCCGATTGTGCTGAGCTTCTGGGTCGGAGCTCCTCGCTTTCATTTCCTTATTATCGTGGGTGGAAGTTCAATTATGAAGCTGATCTGAGGCCAAAGGTGAGATCATAACCTGCCTTTTATTTGTTTTCGTTGAGTTTCTGGGGTTGTGTTGGGCCGATCTTTGTTGGGAAAGACTGACAATCGATGATCTGGGTCCTGTTCAGAAATGAGTTTACTGATCTGGGTGATTTGAAAATGCTGCGGTGACTCCTTGGAATCAAGTAACTCATTTATTTCCTAGAAGATTTTTACTGCTTAGACATGCATTGTGATGTTTGATAGAAATGTAAATGACTTGGAGAAATTTGTTAAGATTATGGTTTTGCATATTTTTGCTGTTTAGGTCATTTTATCCTGATTGAATGTATTAGAGATGTTCTCTCTTTTGCCCCCTTTACAGTTTATCCTGTGATCATAGAAACAGTTTTGATTTTAAAGGTCGTATGTTGTAAACTTGGAAATTCTTGATTAGATACGAGAAGTTGTCTTCCTAAATGAACAGTTTATATTCTTAAAATAAGATTACGATTGCATCAATATTGGTTTTGGAGGGCATATATCGTTTGTTTCTAATTTTACTTTTCTTTTTCTTTTTATTTCAAATGTTACTCGTATGCAGTTTTAATGGTCAGATGCACTGATGTATAGAATATTACATTATATGTGTACATAAAGACATACATTACATTGGTTTGGGATTTTAGGCTAATTCTTCATTCAAAAATTGGTCATAGAGTGGATGTTCTCATAGTCCATTAATCATTTAGCTTTTCTGATGTATATAAATAATAAATACACGATAATTAAAATCAAAGGTGTTTCTTCATCTTTTTCCATACTTGTTTTTTTTTTTTTTTTCTTTTAACCGGTTTTTGTTTAGTATAATACTAGAACTAATTGCTAGTTTTTCTCCTCCTCCTCCCCCTCCCCCTCCCTTTAAGAGACATCAGTTGCATTTCATGAATTTCAGTACTCATCAAAGAAAAAAAAATTCCAGTTCATGTTTAGGAGCTCAAGATTTCTGCTTAGCATATAGTACTGTGTTTGATAAATGTGTACGTTTGTTTGTTTTTGAGTGTTTGAATAAATTTTTGACATTCCATGCACATTATTGCTGCAAATATGCAGATATGTATTACTACAAGCACTTCGGCTGGCCTAGAGCAGATCCTGCCATGGATTTTTTATCATAAGGTTATTGGCGTTTCAACTTTCTTCTTATTTGTTGAAGGAAAAGCTGCATCTCCTAATGTTTCTGCAGTCCTGGAATCCATTTCTGTAAGTTATATGCCACCTCCCTCGTCCTCCATTTTGTTAAGAATTCCTTTTTTGATAGGTGCGCAATGTGTTCTTCCAATTGGTTAAGAATTTTCTTATATGTTCTATGTTTGTAACTTAGGGAGTCAAAGTAATATACAGAACGAGAGAACTAGAGGAACAACAGGCTAAAAGGTTAGTTAATTTCTTGCTTAGTTCTTTGGGTCTTGTTTTGTTTTGTTTTTTTCTTTAATCTATATAGCTAAGTTCAAAGTATTTTTTTTTTCAGTCTTTATGTTGGCATTCAATATTTTCTTTTAAGCAGAAGAATAGCTTTGATTGGAAGAGAAATAACTAAATTGTTGGTCACTAATATGGACATCTAGATAGAACTTCACTCTGCAGGCACATTTTTCAGAAAGATAATCCAAATGATATTTATCCAAAAATAGCAAAACTAATCTTATAAAATATTACTGATTATGCTGCTAATAAAACAAGCAACTAGTGATACCAACACTTTTTCTGGGGATTTAGAGGGCAAGATCATAATGAATCCTATAAACAATTCCTTCAATCTAGGAGAGGTTAAAATTGCACCCTGTAAATAGCTTAAGCAAGTAAGGACAAGGACAGAATTATGCATAAAATGCCGAATGATTTCCAATTACATAGTTGGTTTGATTGGATTCTTTTTGCCAAAATCCTGCTCCTTTAGTTATTCTTCAGCTTATTTTTTGTCTGTACGACATTATGTCTATTGCAATAAAAGCCATTTCAATCTAATGAATAATGTTTTATCCATTTGGCATTTGTGACACTTCTTTATCTATTTGTTATCATGAACTCCTGTCTTTGTAATGAGGTGTCCTTGATTTGATTTCTCTTTTATGTTTCCTTTTCTTTTTTGGGTTCTCTAGCCGAATCTGGAATGAGACTTGGTTGTCAAGCTTCTTCTACAAGCCATGCAATTATGAACTCTTTGTGAAGCAGTCTCTTAATATGGAGATGGGTATTGTCATGGCAAGGGTATTGATGAGCCTAACTTGTCTCTTACATATTGTAACCTTTGTTCTTTGTTGGTAAACGAGCTGTTTCTTATTCTTATAATTATGATGATGATAAAAGCATCATATGTCCTATCTACTCAATCATAGGATGCTGGAATGGATTGGGTTATCCATCTTGACACCGATGAATTAATACATCCAGCAAGTTCTCGGGAGTACTCATTGAGGCAATTACTCTTGGATGTGCCTGGGAATGTTGATATGGTTATCTTTCCAAATTATGTGAGTGAAACAACTTTTCTTTTTGTACACTATCATTTTATCTATTAAATGATAAAAAGTAATTTCAGTATTATTAATTTAATAATTTTCAAAAATTATTATTTAGTAAATGAGGGTTTGTTTCTAGTATTGAATAATTGTTTCATTACTGTTGCAGGAGAGTAGTGTTGAACGTGAGGATATTAAGGAACCTTTCAGTGAGGTAAAACTTCATCTTTTCTTTCTCTTTGCTGTTTAGTATAATTCCTTGTTATTAATTTAACTACTGAGGTTTGTACTTGGTTTTGAGATGAACTTGTTTGAAACCTTATGCATATTAGATGTTTTTCATTTTTTTGTGCTTGTATGACCACAAACAACAGTCAACAGACACTTATGTGCATATGCTATGATGATTAGTAAATGGACATTAAAAACTGTTAGGCACGTATCAGAAATGAACTATTAGCATGGATGTGATGATACTTTGGTTATATAACCACTTGAATGAAGAACACAGATTTCTTTGCTAAAGACTAAAAATAGCATTGCTGAAGTATGAAACAGAAAATGCTGATTCTGCTATATCCAAGATGCGTCATCCAAGGTTTTTTGATCTGAGGTGTCATCATTATGTTTGTTTCTGTTAGTAGATTGGCAAACTTATGTATCATTTGTGCATTCTGGCAGTGGGTAACAAACAACTTTAGAGTAACCAATTTCCTTGACTTTAATATATATATGTATGTATATATATATATATATATATATATATTGCATGGAGTTGGTCATGACTGGGCAGAAGTATTCATTTTGATCAAGTATGCCTTGTGACCTGTTTAGTGATCTTAATATTATACACATGTAGACATTTTATTTTCCATATAAAAAGGTAGGGAATTAAGGATGAGAGGTAAGTTTGGTAGAGTGATATAGTAGTGGGAGGCTGGTATTACGAACCTGCTAATATGGGGGTGGCGGTGGGTGCTTTATACCTCTGAGATACCTTTAGATCCCTGTCTGCTTGACTATGATCTTGGGTCCAGTACCTCAGGAAGTGGTGATAGGATAAGTTCTGGGAATCTCTTATGGGGTGATTGTTCCTGAAAAGAGGCACACTCTATCCTGTAGTTTTTGTCCATGCAAAACAATCCTTTTCATATTTTTTGTTGAGTCAGATGTTAGAAACTCTTGGAATTTTGGATTCATAAGGGGCATACAGGATTGAGAACTAAATGAGATATGATTGAACTTCATTATTCTTTGGAAGGTGTTTTCTTGAACTTGTTGGGTAATGACAACAGTTAGGTTCTTTGACCTGAGTGGTTCATTCTCGTGTGCTTCCCTTCTTCAAGTACAACCCCTGGTAATCTCCTATCTGTGTTTCTGGTAAATGCAATACGTAAGGGTCCCAAACCCCTACAAAAATTAGGGCCTTTTGTTAAAATTATCCATTTGAAATATAAGGTCCTCCACAGTAGCTGTGCTCTGTGTAATCAAGGTCTGAGACCTCTTTTCACTTAATAATTTCCTATCATTTTGTCTCTTGTGCTTAGGCACACCTTTTCTACTTGAATGGTGCTAGGTGGTATCAACCCTAGGAAGTGCAGTAGCTTTTCAATATTGTGGAGGAGCATGGAAATAGCAATTTCATGTTCCATTTGGAGGAAAGAAACACAAGAATCTTTAATGACAAAGAAAGATCCTTGGAGAGTGTTCTTGACTTGATTGGAAAACAGAGTGTTGTTAGTTTACTGGTAATGCTGTTAGTGAGCTGTGAGAGTGCTTTTCTATGCTGCTTTTATGTTATTTGTTATTAGATTGTGCCACCAGGGGTACTACTGTAATTTATCTATTTTTATTTTGTCATCCTATTATAAATAAAGAAGAGGGAACCGCCAGCCCAATCTTTTCGTTCTCTAATCTCTCTCTTCTCTCTTCACCTAAGGCTGTTCACAGAATGGTAAAAACCGACCAAACCGATCTGGTTCAACCTGATTTGGTCAGTTTTCAAAGATAATTGCTCGGTTTCGGTTTAGAAAAATTTTGAACCCAACCTAGCATCTAACCCATTCCTCTTTTGCTCTTTATGCAGTTTTCTTTGTATGTGTCAGGTGTCAGAACAGTCAGTCTTTTCTTTTGTTATTTGAATTTTGCTGGCCCACTCACTCATATCTCTCTGTCATCTCCCAGTTTCCCATAAAAATCAATGCCAGGTCAGTCCCTCTCAACCAATAGTCAGTTTTTTATTATTATATATTATTATTGTTATTATTATTACTATTATTATTATTATTATTATTATTCTTGTTGTTGTTGTTGTTATTATTATTCTATTTGATTACCATGTGTTCTCTCAACATCAAGTCAGTTCCAGTTTCCCATAAAAGAGCTCTCTATCTATTCTTAATTGGCATAAAAAATCTATTTTTTTATCAATAACAGAAATTGCATTCATTAAATTCATTAAACAAGATAGAATGGTACATAGAAGAGAAGGGAGAGATAAACTCTCTTATCTCTCCCGAAAGATGAACACATGGTAATCAAAAAAATCTATTCTTAATTAGTTCTATCAATCTATTTTTCAATTGTTTTTTAATTATTTTTCCATATGGCGGGCCCCAATCTTCTTATTGGAAGGCACATTGTTTGTCAAAGATAACATTTCTTGGGGTAAAATACGCATTTCAGAACATCCAACATGCAACTCTGGTTAAATGCATTTAATTCAAACCTAACATATAAAAGGCAATGGCTACCAACAATGATTTAAGTTTGGTTTAATTCAAACCAAATAAACTGATATCAATCAAAATTGAAAATTGAAGTCGGTTTTTACCTCATGTCGGTTGGTTTTGCTTGGTCTCAAAGTCAACCCAAAAGTTTCAGTTAAGTTGGCAAACTAAAACCAAATTACCAAACTGAACCAACCCGTGAGCAGCCCTATCTCCACCTTCTCTTCTCTGTCTTCCACTGTTTTACTAGTGAAGACACAGACTAGCTCATTCAGTTAAGCCATGTGATGAGGCTTCAGCAATGACGACTTCTTTAAGATCTGGAAAGAAATGCCAGCCTCTTCATCACAAAGCATGTCATCCCTATGGACTGGATGCCACCAGCCATGGGAGAGCTAAAACTGAATAATGATGGATGCCGTATGGGAAATCCTGGGCAACTAAGGCATTGGAGGTAATATTAGGAACAACCACACATATCCAAGATCTATAAGTAGGCATTGGAGGTAAATCCAGTAGGGCTTGAATTTGCTAATGCAGTCTCCCCTGCAACACTCCTTGGGTAGAGGAAGACTGAATCTTTTAATATACAAAAAGTTGGAAAGTTAGTGAAAGGAACTTCCAAGATCCTTTAAAGTTGTGGTGATCAACTATCCATGTCTCCTGATGGGTCTTTCTAACTTTCTAGTCACTTGGACTTTATGTATCTAAAATCAATTTCTTGTATAAATTGGCCTTGCCATCTGTTTTGATGCAAATAATTGGCTGCTATTCTAAGTTGCAACACAGTTATACACATAGTTTTCAAGGCACCAAGGCGAGGCTAGGCGATAGGGGGCGCCTTGTCCAGAAAATTTCATGTTCCTATGAAAGGCCTACTTTTGTTATAAATTTCATGTTTAAGTCTAGAAAATCAACATGTTATGAGAAGAAAAAGAACAAAGTAAAGAAAATTCAAAAAATATAGGGGCTGAACCCCTACTTTTGTTATAGGAAAGAAGAAAGAAAAGGTGGAAGAAGAAGAAGAAGACTTGGAAGAAGAAAATGTGTTGATTAGACAATTTTAAGTTCTTCCCTTGCTTATAGGTTCAGGTTTTGAAATTTTTGAGGGTTCAATCAAGGATCAAATTTTCGATACGATATGCCCCGTATCGGGTGTATTATATTGTATCTTTGGGGTCCCGATACCTGTTTACAGGTGTTTTTGGGGACCCATTTTTTTTAAATAATATATATATATATATTTAAAAATGAAATTGAAAACCAAAGAAATAAAAAAATAGGGAGAGTATCGTTATAAGTACCGATACACCTCTGCCAATACATAGAGGTGTATTGATACTGTGAACCATGGGTTCAATACAGCAGTTAGCAATGTTTGCATTGATTAAACCCTAACAAAATAAGAAAATAATAAAAATAAATTAGTAAATAAACACAAAATGAATATTGTAGTTTAATAATGTCTATTTTATAATTATAATGTCAAAAAATTAAAAATCTAAAAGTATTTTATAACCCGGTTCACAAAACTGCCAGGCGACTGGGCGAGGCGAGCCTCCAAGGGCGCCTTGTCGCCTAGGCATCGCCTTGACAACTATGGTTATACATATGGAACCTGAGGTGACAGAACCAAGAAATTCATGTCTTCAAACACTCCACCCCTCTTGGAGAATTAGCCCAAGGAAAATCTGCTTCAACAAAAAAGACTCTTTAGACATTTGCTTTTCTTTATAATTTCTGCCAGATGTTTACCATGTTCAACTACTACATCATCTGTCTTTCACTTGCAGAAGCAACAAATTCACCTTGGCAATGTCCTTGGGATGAACAATAGGGGGTTGCAGTAGATGAGATGGCCACTCATTTGGCCAATCGTAGAAGTCCACTATCTGATGGATTGGTTGGACTTGGCCATATGGCCCATATCTGCTTCATGGAAAACCGAAAACCTAGGTATTACCATAAGAGTTCAATGTGTATACAAATCTATTTGCTTCCCCTGTCCATTGTATACTGCACGCTCTTAAAAGCAGCCCAGGGTCAGACACATCCAGCGAACTGAGTAACCTGTATTGGTGATTTAGTTAAAAATCAGGTTAAGAGAGGAAAAAAAAAAGAAGAAAAAAGATGTTGGCTGTTTTCTCAGTGCTCCTTCATTGCTTGTTTGTTTTGACATTTTTGACTGATAGCATGTGTAAAACCTGTGACACATTTTATGTTTGTTAACAGGTTTCATTGTTCAAGAAAAACTATGATCATCTTCCTAAGGACACATACTTTGGAATGTATAAAGAAGCAACCCGTGGAAACCCAAACTACTTTTTGACTTATGGAAACGGGAAATCAGCTGCTCGGGTTCAAAATCATCTACGGCCTAATGGGGCCCACAGATGGCACAACTATATGAAGACCCCAAAGTATGTTAGTTCTGTCTTATGATTTTATGCGTGCCTCTATTTATATGTAGTTTGTGATGGTATCCTTAGGGTTATTCAAAATCATATATTATATTAGCTTCTATATATTATTTACTCCTTTTTTACATAATTATTCTCAGGAATGCAGAAGTTAATTGATTTAGCTATTCCTCAAGGTAAACATTTCTTTTCCAAGTCTTATTATAAAAGTGGTACAATTGCAGCAAAAAAGGTGATTGTCCAAGAGGGATTATCAAATCAACAAAAGGCTCCTTTCTTCTACTCTTGGGAGGTAGCTAGACAGCTCCTTTATTCATTAAGGAGCTTTTCTCTGCTACTTTTATTACCTCTCACAGGAAGAGGAAAAAGATATTATGAAGTGTACAAGGGCAGCATTATGGGGAGACAGAAATGCCAGAATTTTTGAAGATAGGGGAATGGAGGTAGGTGCTTTGATAGATATCATCAAGATAAGAGTTGGGGACTAAGCCTTGGCACGTGGAGAATTCAGAGGTGCCACTATGGATGAACTGTTGAGAGAATGGCAGATTGTTGCAGGAAATCAATCCATAAGTCAGAAGAGACATGTAGAATGGGTAGAACCTGAATCAGGAAGGTTAAAACTCAATTTTGATGGGTGCAGCCTAGGCAATGTAGGGGAATCGGAAACAGGAGGGGTTGTAAGAGATAGAAAGAGCAATATTTCCCTCTGTTTCTCAAGTTCAATTGGTTAGGACATCTCCCTAAAAGCTGAAATCCTAGATCTGGTTCAATTGTTCAAGGACTAAAGTTAATCTTTCTGCCGGGGTGGAAAGCCTGGAAGGATATAGATGTGGATGGAGATTGTCAAACAGTTATTGCTTGAATGCATGCTGCTGAGGACATTACTTGGGTTTATAGGCCATTGGTTAGACAAGCACAACTTTAGGCAATCAATTGAACTGCCCGTTCAAGTAGGTGCCATGGTCTGCTAACACTTTGGCTCATGGTTTTCAAAACCGGACTGGATCGGACGATTGGACTGGAAAAACCAGGAACCGGTCAGGTGACCGGTTCCGTTTTCCCCCAAAACCGGATTTCCTCCCAAAACCGTTGATTTTGGTCAGTGAACCGCTGAACGGGACCGTTATTTATTTATTTTTATTTTATTGTCAGAACGGGCCAAATGTTCGGTTCAAACGGTCGGACCATTCAAACCAGTAACCGACCCCTGACCGGTTCGGTCACTGGGTCGGTTTTAAAAGCCATGCTTTGGCTGATGCTTTAGCTAAAGTAGGGGTAATTAAGGATTGTCTTCAATGGGGAAACCTGGGTGGGTTGGACGTGTGATTTTTTTTTTTTCCGTTCTGTTTAAATTCTTGTAGCTGACATGGATTGCATCATATTTCCCCCTCTCTAACCAGTCTTGTATGGGTAGCAGGGAGTTTTCTCTTGAATGAATTCGAGTTTTCTTCTAATGGTAAAAGAAATCATCGAATCACCAAAAGGAAACTAGCACCAATAACAGTTGGAGACAGAGAGATATATAAAAATAGTAACATCCAATATTCTTCTTGCTGTGACATTGCTAGGAAATACCCCCCACCCCACCCAAAAAAGGAGGCATTTAGCAGTGGCACTTGGTTTTACAACACATGAATTAATCTTTGTGACCTTTTTCTTAAAAGTTCAAAGTGCTGCATGAATCCCCAAGCTTTGATTTTGACACCTTTTCTCAATCATTGCAAGACAAACCAAAGGTCCCACTCAATGGAAAAGTTCTCAAAATCCAGTGGTGGCTATCAACTTTAGCCCTTAGATATAGGAGTAAAAACTTCGACTTCACAGAATCTCCTGATCCTATTCATCTAGTTACTGTCACCTCTTAGATGCCTGTATCTTGAAATGTTGAAATACTCTCTGATAATTCAATCTGTTAATACTTATCTGAAAATCTCCAAGTCTATCCTTTTATACCATATGTAAATTAAGCTTTCTTAGTTATGTATTAGCATCTTTTGTTTTTTATTGGTGACACATGGGATGCGATTGATTTCTCTTGTCATTTGGTAGTGAGATTAAATTGGATGAAGCTGCTGTCCTGCACTACACATACACCAAATTTTCGGACCTGACCTCTAGACGTGATCGGTGTGGGTGCAAGCCTACAAAGGAGGATGTCAAGAGATGTTTTATGTTGGAATTTGACAGAGCTGTAAGTTTAATGATTACATCCAGTTCAATTTTTTTTGGCCTTCATTTTAGAAGAAACGATGTCTTTCTTTGATTACAATTTACAAGGATGGAAATAATATTTTATTTGTTAGGCTATATCATGTTTATATGGGTTTCTGAATTAAAAACAGTTGTTTACTTGTTGAAACTCGAGGCTAGGCCGCCGCCCAGAAAAAGCACTTATAACTTCAATTCAGAATAAAAATATATTTGAAATGGTAAAATCATGTTGTTTCTAATTCAAATTAGAAGGATAACTAATATCCTTGAATAAAAAATCAAGTCTAATTAGTTTCTTAACTTAATAAAAAACCTAGAAGAAACGTTTTGAAGGCATTACATTGGTGTAGATCCAAATCTTCTAGATAAATGGGTTTGTAAGCAAACCTAAATTAGTCTCCTAAATCAAATAAAAATCCTGGTATAAAATTTTCAAGACTTACCACGTGGATAGGGTGTCCTAGACAAAAAACATTCATATAGTTCCTCTACTCATCATGGGGTCATCAACTAGTCTAGTATTTAAGACACGGTTAGGGATGTTGTGCTGAAGGCAGATTATGAAGAAATAAAATAGGTACACATTTCTTGAAAGGGGATTCTAGAAAATAGCTATATGAACTTACTGAACTACCTTTACTCTGGAAATTGTATACCACTTGGGGACGGGGGTATATTTAGTTCAAAAAAATGTGGGGATAATGGTATCTTACAGCATTTGGGGGAGGGGGTCATATTTTCCCTTTCATTTGTCTCTAACATTTCCTATAGAAGTTACCATTCTACATGTTAGACCAATGTTTTCAACCCGTTGTCGACCCGGTCGGTCAAATTGTTTGAACCATCAACCGACCAAGATTCTGGGTCTGGTTCAGTCAAGATTCGCCAGACGGTCAAAAACCATTGACTTGGTCAAGAACCGTTCGACCCGGTGACCGGGTCACGGGTTGCATATTCGATGCATCCAAACTTTTGAAGGCCACAACTTTGCACTCCGATGTTTGATTGGGGTGATTTTTTTTGAGTAACTTTTCGAGATCTATGCGTCTCAAGGCATCGTAGGCGCTTGCCCCGCTATTTTCGCAAAAAAAACCCCTTTTTTGGCTTCGAATTGCAATTTTAATAAATAAAAAAATTAAAAAATGAATTAAAAAACATAAATTAAATATAAAATAATACATATAACATATCTAAAACATATTTATACATTATTTATTGCTAAAATATATATTTATACACRTATATATACATATAATATGTGTGTGTGTGATGATGTGGCACGTTTTAAACCATTCGACCTGGTTGGTTGAACCAGTGACCCGCGACCCAGAGGCAAAAACGGTTCAGCCTCCGGGTCGGTTTTTAAAACATTTTGTTAGACTATTCCATTTGTCACAACATCCCTCAAAGCTCTGTATATCCTCTAAATCGAAAAAGATAACAAGCCTAAAAAGAGATAATGCAATCCTGCAAATGATCCCACATGTTTGACTTTAATTGAGCAGGTCTAGGTTTTGGTTTTTCATTATGGTTTTGGTTACATTTTTCTTTTCCAGTAAACATATATGAGGCTTGATTGAGCTGGTCATCTTCCCTAACCACGATCCAATGAACCAAAAGTAGCATGCCCTCAAAACTCTTCTCTTGTAACCCATCATGATCACTTCTAACTAGTAACATTTTTTACTAGGGCAATCTATTTGGTCTCTACATATCATTGACCTTGTTGCTTCTGTTAATGCAGGCGTTCATAATTGCCTCAACAGCAACAGAGGAGGAAATGCTTCAATGGTAATACTCTAACTTGTATTATACTTGTCCTTGTTTCTCATTCTTCTTTTTTATAATTGTAGTTCTTAACAAGAAAATATTTTGCAACTATTGATTTGTTTTAAATGGGAACTTTATATAATTGGGAAATCCACAGTATGAGTATTTTCATATGTTTAAATCATAAACATACAATACTGATAGCATTTTAATGGCTATGGGTGCATGAAAACCTAATGCTTGGAAAATGCAAAGAAACTAACCACATCTTCTTTAGTTTTGTATCTGTATTTTGGTTGTGGTTTTTTTTCTGAATAATCTTGCTCTTACTTTTTTTTTTCATCAAATTCTTGCTCTTACTTAGGTACCGCGAGCATGTTGTATGGACTGACAAGACACTGAACATGAAACTTCTCAGGAAAGGCATATTGACACGCATATATGCTCCCATGGTAAGCTTGGTCACTGAAACCTTTTGAGGAAAAAGAGTAATACCAAGTAATTTTATCATTTTTAGCTCTTTCACTCCCATATTATTTGTTCTGCTCTTTCTGTTTTCTCCTCAAAGTGTATACCAATGGACGTTACTGTATGGTATGCTTGTCTTGTATTTCTGATTCCTTGTTGTCACACTCACGTACAGGCTATCATTCAAGGTTTGAGGGAATCTGGTGTTTTCAGCTCTGTGATAGCATCTGCTAATACAACTCTCTCAAAAGTCAAGTTCTTATCATCCATTGAGAGCAATAACTCTTCTAGAACCATGGGATCTGAAACAATTTCATCACGAAAGATTGGTGGTGGTAGAGAATCCCAGGCAACTGCAAGGAAGGCCTTGGGGATTGCAGAAACTACTTCATTTGCAGCAGCAGTTCCACCATTGCCTCCCCCAGGCATGGATGATCTCCACATGCAAACATTATAAATCTGCTTACGAGTGCTTCTTGTTCTTCTTTTTCAGATGACAGGTCTGAAAATTATAAACTTCAGAGGTCTCATTTTGGGTGAAGGCAAGAATCAGGCAAGTTGGCAGTTAATGTTTGGTTTCATGGGATCTTCCCGATCATTACCCAAGCGCTGGTGTACATTTCAGGTTTAGTCAATAGAGTTAGAGATTACCATTTCAGGTTTACTTTCCTGTTTCTGATGGTTATGTATATAAAAGTTCAAAAGGGTTCTGTTTTACCGTTGATTCTTCAGATATTGACTGTTCTTTCATTAATATATTACCATTTTTTGTGAACTACAAGAAGTTTTGCCTCTTCTAGAATGTATACAAGTTTTTGCCATTTTACCTTTGTTTCTTCAGATATTTTCTGTATCAGAAACCTCAAAAACTAACACCATATATTGATACTTTGAACCAGTTTACATATATATATATATATATATATATATACACACACACTAGTGGTGGGGCACGTGCGTGCAAGTTCACCATAAACTTGTTATTGTCTTTTAAAATGATGAGCAACAATGTTCTCAAGAATTAAACAAGCATTCAGCATGAAGCTTATTAACTATAATAAATAAACATGGAAGGGAAAGAGTTTGAAGTTAAGACAAGGTCTACCTCTATCCATCTCTAATTCACTTAATAAAAATTAAGTAATGTTAAGTACAAAATGATGGAGCTACTCTTCCATATTAGAAATAGATCAAGTCCATTCCCACTCTTCCTACATACACAATCGGGTGCAATGGATATGTAAAAATAACACACTGATCCCAGGGCATGTACCCAGTACCTGTTTTATTTCCATAGCCGTAATCATCAAAATCTAGTTTGACTTGATCAGGAGATCAAGGATGCCAAATTTTGGGATCAATTTTCTAATTCCATAAATTTATTCAAGGGAATGAGAAAGGTAAATAGCATCTCTATTTATCTGCTTACTTGAAAAATTACAAAAAGGCATAGTACTTTACCCAGTGTGTTTTTTTCGCTTGAGGCATGCATTTCATTAGATCTTAGCTCCACATTGCATCATTGCTGGTTAAGCACGATGGATTCTTTCCTGTAGATCTGTTGTTCATTGCAAGAACAGATCCAAATGTGTGTTATATATTTTTTCTTCCATCTCTGTTACATTAGTTATCTAAGAAAACCAAAGAATATCTCTGCTTCTGTATGTCATATCATGTTTTTCTCTAACACAAATGGCAAATCTTGATAGTGAAACAAATCTAAAGACTAAAAAGGCACTTAAAAGCACTTGTGATGACTTGACTCTTGGTAGGGCCCCTGAATTTAAGGATTTAACCTTTTTCAGGTATGCACCAACTGAATTTAGTTCCTTTGAACTAAAGATGCAAGGCTTGTGTTCTTTAAATTGGGTTTTAGTGTGTGGGGAGAAATTGGTTACTCTAGCTACTACTCAGTTAGTGAGTTTTTATTCAGGACAATCATAAAAAGAAATCTTGAATGAGAAGGGAGTCCACTAAAAAAGTCAAATGCAGTTCAAAACAATAAAGGTTGTTGACGAAGCAAGTAAGATACGTTAAATCTTCTAAACATATTTTGATTTGATTAATCTATAATAAATATTTTGATTAAGAATCCATTAGAAGGCATTCCATAACCATATGCTTTTTTTATTGGTGCCACTGCAAGTAAGATATTAAGATTATTATTACTGTTGTATTCCTATATATAATTACTCATACTTTTCAGTTTATATGTTGGAGCAATATATCGGATATTTTCAATTTCATGAAATCACTTTTTAAAGTTAAGAAAACACTCTAACTCCTCTCTCCATCTAGAACAAATAACTCAAAGAAATGAAAGATGAAAAGAGTGTAACCTCAAGTAGAATTGGGGGATGGATTACCCCCTGCAAGGAATTTCTTGGAGTTTTAATATCTTGAGTACATCTTCAACTGTTGCTTTGTGATGATGCCATGGTTTTTGCAAACACTGGTTTCTCAGTCCAACATAGAATTGTACAAGTCTTGAAGTGCCCAAATAAATTTTATATTTGATTTTTTTGAAGCATTTTATTTAATAGAATTTGAGATCATTTTCTTAGTTTGTCTTTGGTCAAATTTAAAAATATAATTTCATAGTTTCCAATAGAAATTGGTTCAGTTATTTCAGACATTATCAAACGACCTTTAAACTAGTTTGAAACATACTTGATTTTGGAAAGTGATTTCTTTAACCAACCTTATTATGTTGCCACGCCTTTTAATTGTTTTTTTTTGATTGGAAAATATAACTTCATTAATATAACTTAAGAGTAACTTTCCAGATTCATGTAAAACTGTCAATCCTAAGTAGGTGTTGAGCCCATAATAATCTTTCTTACAAAACTGCCCAGAACATTCTCTCCCTTGGAGTCCCTTGTTTAGCCAACATGTCAGCTAAACCATTAGCTGATCTCCTTGTCCATTTGAAGCATGCACCGATCTCCCTTGTTGTGTTGAGGATTTCTCTTATGGGCTGTCTATAAATCCAGTCTCCCAACTTACCAGATTGCAGCCACTCAATCAACAATTTAGAGTCTCCCTCTATCTCAATTTGGTGTAACCCCAAATGTTTGGCATATCTTACACCTTGAAGCAAGGCCATCACCTCCGCTCTGAATGAGTCCCCCACCCCTATTGGTCTTGAAAACAAAGCCACAATTCTGCCATTTTCATCTCTGAATACTCATATACTTGAAGGGCCCAGGTTACCTCTAGAACTCCCATTGAAGTTCAATTTCACTCTTTGTTGTGTTGGTGGGGACCACAATTCCTGCACAATAGGTTTCATGGAAGTTGTAGATGCCACCACTTCTCATTTCCTGTAAATGTCTTCAGCTGAGAAGTCTTTAAACAAATCCAAAGTTTTCAAGCATTGAATGGTCATAATAATTATCCTTTCTACAACTGCCTCCTTGGATTTCTTCACTCCTTTAAAGATTCTATTGTTCATTTCTTTCCAAACTGATCATAAGATAGTTGCTCTTGTGGCTCTCTACATTAATATTCCATGTCTCTTCAGTTGCTTAAAAAAGCTTGGGTCAAAACGGCTTGCCACATCTAGGGGAGGTGTCCACCTACAACCAAAGATAGAAGAGAACCAAATCCAAATAAAGCACACAAATGGACAAGAAATTAATAGGTGTGTGATCATCTCACCAGATCCCAAGCAGAGGCTACAAACATGGGGTGATAGGCATACATTTGGCCTTTTTCTTTGCAACATATCTAGAGTATTGATTTTTTTAGAGAACCACCTCCCAACAAAAAACCCGAATTTTTGGGGGTATAGGTTGACAGCAAATCTCCTTTGAAAAAAAGCTCCTTATAGGGTTTGATGATTGAACGAGGATATCAAAAAAGGAGGAACAAGTGAACACGCCAGATGGGGAAGGTTTCCAAATTTTATTGTCCAAACAAGATTGATCTAGGTAGGTTGACCCTAAAAGGTTAATTAATTCATCCACCATTGTCATTTCCGACTCCCTTAGACCCCTCCTCAAACCCAAGTCCCAAGAGTTATCAGTAAAAACTGAAGAGATCACTTTTCTTTTATTTTTAGAAAATGAATAAATAGAAGGGAATCTTTCATTAAGTGAAATGTCTCCAACCCAAGCATCTTCCCAAAACAATACTTTATTTCCTGTTCAAACATCAAATTTGATGTAAGGAAGGAATGAAGGTAAAATACCATGAATAGCTTTCCAGGGAGAGCATCGGGAAGCCCTGGGGTCGACTCTTGCATCCTAACCATTGTCTGCCAATCCATGAATGCTAATAATCACTCTGCCAAAGTCTGTCCTGTTCCAATGGCAATCTACATAACTATTTCCCCAATAATGCTATGTTTCTTAGCCTAAGATTTCCTATTCCTAGGCCCCCTTCATCTCTACTTCTAGAAACCACCTCCCACTTCACTAGGTGGTCTCTTTTGGTGTCTCCTGGTTCTCAAAGGAAGTTCCTCATAATCTTCTCTACCTGGTTTGCCACCACTTTCATTGGTATCTTAAAGCTATATAGGAAGTACACTGGTAAGTTAGCTAAAGTTGACTTAATTAGGGTTATCCTACCTCCCAAAGAAATGTAGTTTCTCTTCCAATTCACAAGTCTCTTTGTAAATCTCTCAATCACTAGATACCAGAAACTATCCACATTAGGACTTCCTTCCAAAGGTAGTCCCAAATATTGTAATGGCCAATCCCCTACTTCACTCCCCAATAGTCTAGCTAGTCGAATCACCTCTTCACTCCATAAATTGACTCCTGCTACACAACTCTCGCCCCAATTAATCTTAAGGTTGGAGATCCTCTCAAATTTGTAGACTATCTTTTTTAGGTTCATGAGTTCTTCTATTTTCCCTTCATAAAACAAAATAATATCATCTGCAAATTGTAGGTGTGTAACCACCACTTCATCCCTTCCAACTCTCCAACCTCTAACCATATTGTTGGCATCTGCCCTTATGATCAATTCACTCAATACATCAGTTACCAGAGTAAAAAAGAAGGGAGATAGAGGATCTCCTTGTCTTAGGCCCCTTTTGGCAGGAAAAAAACCTCTTGCTACTCCATTTACCATAATTGAAAAATGACATGAAGAAATGCAACCCTTCACCCATTTGCAAATTAGTCCCTTTTGTTTTTTCTTTCTTCTAAACTCTACACATTCATTGGCAATGAGAATTTGATCTATTATTTGTCTCCCAAACACAAAAGCTCCTTGATTTGGAGAAACCATTGAGGGAAAAACATTTTATTCTTAGGGTTAAAACCTTGGAAATGATTTTGTACATGCTTCCTATCAGACTTATGGGCCTAAAATCCCTCGGTTGGATTGCATCCACTTTTTTTTGGTATCAAAGCGATGAAGGTTGCATTTCCACTTGAGTTAAATTTGCCCCTCTCATAGAACTCATCAAACACCTCCATCAAGTCACCCTCAATTATTTTCCAATAATCTTGATAGAAAGCCATCATAAAACCATCAGGTTCTGGGGCTTTAGATCTCTCCATCGAGAAGACTGCATTTTTCACTTCATGAACCTCAAATTTCCTTTCAAAGGAATCCAACAACTCTCTATTCCTAACCCTCCAGTCCAGGCCCTATAAGTTTTCTCTTGACCTCCTTGAACCCTCATAGAGTGTTTTGAAGTGATTCACAAAGGCTTGGGCTATGTCCTCATCTCTTGTCAATACTTGCTCATTCCATTCCAATTTCAACACCGAGTTTTTCCTCTTTCTCCCATTTGCCAACATATGGAAAAAATTGGTATTGTCATCCCCTTCCTTGAGCCATTGACATCTAGATATTTGTCTCTAAGTAACCTCCTCTTTTCTTAGAATGTCTTCCAGATCCTTCTTCAACCCCCATCTCTCTTTCCTCTCTTCTGAACTCAAACTTCTCTCAGCTTCCTCACCATATAGCTTCTCTATTCTATTGAGAATTTCCTGTTTTCTTTCTTCAATCTTTCCAAAACTCTCTTTATTCCACAACTTAATTCTTGCCTTCCATCTGAAATCTGCTTGATCTTCCTCCCACCACTCCTTCACCTTTGGCAAGAATTCAGGGTGCAGAAGCCATATATTCTCAAATCTAAAAGGGAAGGGGCCACCCCCAATCTCTCTTGGATCAAAATTATTGGGTAGTGGTCTGAAATAGGTCTTGGTAGTGCTATAACTACTAATCCCCACCAAGCTACTTCCCAATCAGTTGTGAATAGGAATCTGTCTAACTTATAGCAAGTGAGAACCTCTTGAAAATTTGACCAAGTATAATTTGCCCTTTGAATAAGTAAATCTCGCAACTCAAAGATCTTTGTTAAGAGGTTAAACTTCCTCATACTTGTTGTAACCCAGTGATTTGGGTTGTTTTATTCACTCAAAAATCTTATGACATTAAAATCTCCTCTCAAACACCAGGGGCCCTCTCATAGACTTCTCACTACTGCTAACTCCTCCCCAAGTCTCTYCCTTTCCTTATAAGAGGTGGGTTCATACACATTAGTTAAAACCCATTCCCAATAATCCATCATCCTCTTCAACTTAATGGATATTGAATACTTACCAATTAACTCCTCAGTACACTCCATCTTTGCATTTTTCCACAAAGTTATAATTCCCCCTGAATCTCCCCAAGATTGTACATATGCCCAACTTATGTCTCTCGTTGACCTAATACTTCTTACCCAGTTCCTATCTAACTCAGACAACTTAGATTCTTGAATCAACACAATATCTGATTTTTCTCTTCTCAACGTATCCCTAATCACTCCTCTTTTTCTTGAGCTTCTTAACCCTCTTACATTCCAGCTTATCAATTTCATGGAGACCGTGACAAAATACCCTTAACCAAACAAACCACTCACCGCTGCTTCTCCTTTTTTCCAACACTCCCGTTATCATAATCCACCTCACATTTTAGCCTTTCCACCTCACTTAATTTTTTCTTTCTCTGCTTTTTTACACCAACTCCTTTAGATCTAGGCTCCTCTAGCTTCTCTTTCCCCTCTTTCTTTCTATTTGGACCCTTTTTCTTTGTTTTCCCCTTTTTTTTTGAGCCAACTTCTCCATTTAATCTACCATCACCCTTTACTTCCTCTTCAACAATAGGATTAGGAGTGTCACCCTTCTCATCCCTTTCAACCTGTTCAGCCCTCTCTTCCTCCACCTGAATTCTAAACAGTTCCAATAATCAGTTCCCAAATTCTATCCCCGATTTTCATGTCTACAATTTCTGAAAATAAATCTCCAATCACCTCTGTTTCCTGCATTTGATCATTTTGATTGACAGACTACAAGGTTGGGTTAGTCTCCCTTGTAGGCACAACATACATAGGACTAGAAGAAACATTAGTAACAACAAAAATCGGGTTCAAAAGAGACTTTTGTAAACATATAGGATTTACCAGAGGATTTGGTGACCCTTTAACCCCAATCATTGGGCTAAAGTCAGAGGTGTTACCTTCGGAATCACCCTCTAGATAGTTTGTCGTAGGAACAGGGCAGTTTGTAGTTCTACTAAGAAGTTCTGGGTTGACTTTACAACCCCTACTAATATCCTGTATTTGGTCTTGTTTTGAGCATAGATCTTTGCTATTTTTTGTCTTAGATTTTACTTCCCCCGAGGTGGATTGAGAGTCTAGGAAGTATAGTAGAGAGGTCGTCATCAAACAGTAGTTTCAAGCCATCTTCCGCTTCTTCCCCAAGTCGAGAGTGTCAATTACTTTGAATACTTCCAAGGCTAAAACCTTCAGAGTTCTCTCCTTCCGTACTGTCCTCTAAACTTATCCACCTTGAATCTAATGTTTCATCTTTGTTCTTTATTCTATTGTACCTTGGATTCAGCTTCTCTGGACTAGTAGAGTAGGAAATCAGTCTCGACACCCAAGCAAGCCCCAAACTAGAGCTTCTCATCGAGCCTGCAACTGGAGAATTGTGTTTAGAGGAAGAAATCGCCACTGCAACTTCAGTTTGGGACAATGATACACCCAAACAATGGTCCCCCAAAATTTGACCTCTTCTTGTAGTCACGTGATCACTTAAGTGATCACATGACTTCCTTTTTAATGGGCCAGGTCTAATTAGTCCAATAACTCCATTTTCTTCCATTTGAGTCAAATTTAATGGGCCAGGCCTAATCAGTCCAACATCCCCCCATTATCTACTAAAGTCACGTGTCTATTTAGTTTTTCTTGTGAATGGGCCAAACCATTCAAAGGCCCACTAGGAGTTACTTCTCTCCCATTTGTCCCCACCCCGGCCCTTTGTTTGAATTTGAACCTGCCACGCCTCCACCTTTTGATTTCATTAAAGCCTGAGCGAAGGTTCTACACCTGCCCATTGAAATTCTAACCTGCTGCTTCGAATTACCACACTAAGAGGTAGCTTGATTTACACCTTTCCAATTCTCAGTCTTTTCAGTTTCCTTATTCATGAAACTTCCTAATTTTCTCTATTCTCCTCTCTTTCCAAGGTTTCCTCGAGACCAGATTTTGGCCGCATCAATTTCATCTTCTCTAGTCCTTCCTTCTACCATTGAGCTTCTACGGAGGAGGCTATCCAAGCTTTGAACATTTGACCATTTGAGAAAACATCTGCAGAACGTGGGATGAGTTCTGGCTTCGTTCCATTCACCTCTATATGCACAGCTCGGAGATCTGAGGCATCCACAGTCGAGAGTTCCCCACCAGACAACTTTGCAATTCTGTTAAAAATCTCATCCGACCATAGATGATAAGGCAGCCCCAGAATTCTCATATCAATGCTATCTGTTGGGTTTATAGTTTTCTCATTACAACTTGGGGACCATCTTCCTACCACTACCATTCCTTGCTTTGTTACTGCGGACACAACTTCAAAGTCCGGCCAGGGATTTTTACAAAGAATCACAACCTTCTACCCATCAACAGGAATAATCTACATCATTTTTGATACCTTCAAAAATTGTTGAATCTCTTCACCCAGGGTTTTCCAATCTGTAACATCCTTACTCATGGATAATACTAATTTGTTCTCCCATTCTGTTTTGGCTTTATTGATCCACATTCTCATTGACCCTAATCTTGCATCAATCTAAACATCCTTATCTGTACTGGTTCCCTTATTTTGTGTTTCCTTCTAGTCTGTTAATTCCATCTTCTCTTCAAGATTCTTCTGACCCTCTTCCTTTCTGATTGGAGAACTTCATCTTTCATATACTAACACTAGAAAATCCTGCATTGCTTGTATTAGTTTATCCCAACCCGATGCTTCTCTCCCTTCAGGGAAGCAAGTGAACTGTTTCATACCATCTCCATAATATTCGTATATACCCACAAATCTTCCCTTTTTGTTTTCTMTTCTTTCAGCAACATACCTTCTTCCCTCTTCCCACAAGACTACACTTCCATTCTATTGTTCTCAAAGTTCTCTTCGCTACCTTCAGGGCAACTCCTCTTCTTGTCCAAACTTCTTCCAATACAACCGTTTTTGCCTCAATCTTCAGAACTCTTCTCCATCTCCTTACTGGTGCAAATTCCATCCTTAAATACATAGGTCCTCATTCAATAGATACATTCATCTTGGACCACAATATTCATCCTTTCTTTGTTTGTGTCAATCTTTAACATCCTTACTGAATTTTGCAATCTTGATCTTAACTACAAATAAGCAAGGTCATTGTAGGAACTTACATGGATCTTCAATCCTACTTAGACCTTTACTCCATTATTGCAATCTCAAGAACATCTCAGACTCAGATTGGGACATTCTATCTCTAGAAAATCTACCTCTACTACACCTCCATCACACTCTCAAATTCCCATATCTCGTTAAAAAGAAAGCAGTTGAGAGCAGATTCCACGCCTTTTAACTATCAATGCATATAAAACACAAACATAGTACTATTTGTTGTTCAATGGGTATCCCATTAATTAACCATTTCATAATAAACGTTGATAAGTCATGCTAAGCCAATCATCAAAATGTTCATTTTGTTTGGTTTCTATCATCTAAACCATCCAAAGCACATGGGATCCCAACACTAACAACACAAAGTCCTAATGCATGTTCGAGAACCAAATATTTGAAAACTACAAGAGAAGTAAACTATAGATTAAGATAAGGAAAACACACCTTTGGTCAAAGAGTATCTTTCATATAATTCAGAGTTGATAGCAACCACCTATAAAATTAGCCATAAGAAACATCGTCATAAATGTGAAAAAGAATGACCTAGAAAATAAATAGAAAAAGGCAAATAGAACTCTCATATAACTAAAATTTTGGAGTAAAAATAGAAAAAGATTATTTACCAGTTCAATTAATTATTAGTTAACGATTAACAAGCTATTTAAACACAGACTGATTAATTCTTTTCGTTAATTGTAGTTTCCTTTTTGTAAACCTGTCACGGATTGATCACATAGTGGCATGAAATGCATACACCAAGTGTGTAGCACTGTACTATATAGGGACCTTTTGCCTTTGAATACAATATGCATTACTTTACTTTCACACACACACACACAGGTTCTGAAATGGATGAACTAAATGACTTACTGATTTCTATGGATAAAATTACTAAATAATAAAAAAATCTGAGGGTATAGGAATTAGTAATCAATGCCACCTCAGCTTCAACCATGAATGAACTTGCAATCACTAAAAGACAACTTATTAAGCCATTCAATTCAACTACTTCAGCTGTAATCAAATAGGCCCTTACACATAATGCAAGTATTCTAAAAACTCCTATTAAATTAGATATCAAGGCAAAAAGGCAAAGAAGATAAATGGGTTCAAATCTAACTCCATCACCAAAAGCTATTTTATGTCGACATTACATCTAGAACACCAAATGTGATCTCCAACTTCATTGGAAATGCTAGGACCCACCTATAAGCCATTGCTTCCTATATTCATACTGAAAATATTTACATTTAATTTATATTTGTATATATGCTTTTATGGAACTATTGATACAAGYAAACAAAGAAAACATAACAAAAGAAAGTTTTTTAGTGAGTGTATCTAATATGTCACACCCAAATGATTTGTTTGCTCTAACCTCAGAGTGGCAAGGACATTGAGATATTCTAGATAAATTAGGAAATGAAGTATTAAAATTCCTAAGCACAACAATTGATTTTCATATTAAGAAAAAACTTCTACTAATTTTATTGGGCTACATATGGATATTAATATATTGTTCCTAAGCTTGTAATATAAGGAACTTACCATGGGACCTCCTTCAAACCTTTGGGTTATTGAAGATTTGAGCAGCCCTGTATCACTTGTTTGCTGGTATAGGCTCCTATGGTGTCCAATCATAACAATGGGATATGCAAATATTTGTTTCTATTTTACTTCTGGATGTAGCAATTTCTTTTCAAACTATTACTTCACTTTCAAATGGCACTTACCTGGCACAGTATCTTTAGTTTTAGTTTCATTCTATTGTTCAAGTAGGAAAACTTGAGATGACTTGAGGAAAAAAAGAAACAGTGAAATAACTACTCTACTGAAAAAGTTTTAATTCAGAATTACAAAATAGAAGGAAAAATCAATAGAAGCCATTAATTGATAAAAATAAATTAATGGAAGCCATTAAGATTAATCAATCAACAATAATCTAAACAAAAAGCAAATTACTACCTACTATAACAAATCAACCACAATTAACTTGATAGAAAGGACACAAATCAATCAATGACCAAATGATTGTAACAAAGGATGGGAAGAGGTATGCAATGTTAAATTCTACTTTACTAATTTTTGACGCCTTCTTCCCTCAAGGTTTTGACCGTGCATGTGTAAATTCACATATTTGGATGCACATTACACTAGATTTGTTTAATTGCGTTAGGGAGTAGTGCATGGGTATAATAACAACTTGTATAAGTAATGTTTCCATAATTGGTTTCTTATTTTATGTTCAAAATATAAGAAAAACATAACTTTTGCGGTGCCAATCAAATTATACAAATCAGTAGAAACTAAACAAGATTCTTCTAAAGGAACTATGCAATTTAAGTGACGTAATGAACCAACAATCACAAAATCAACTAAATTAAATAAAAGAAACAAAGACTGATTAAATCATATTAACTATAATGAAAAACAAATTAAGTAAATGTGAAGTAACCTATTGGATCCTAAAAATAAGCAGGAAAGAAATAACCATTAAAGGAAATGTCCACATTAATGGAATAAAAGAAAAAAAAAAAAACTCAAATGCAGGACAAAGAGATCTTTCTAACCTTTCAACCTGAAAGCAAGATAGCAATTAAAGAACAATGATAAGATCATGTAGTCAATTAAAAAATAATATAATATAAATTTGAATGTTGAAACACCAATTCATACCATGTTTCAAAAAATAGGATACGATAGTCTCCTAAAACCCACAAACTCAAATAATATAAACTCCAAGTAAGCGATTCAAAGCGTTGAAGTCAAAATTGTCCTAAAATCAACAAACTCAAATAGATAATATTAATTTAAATGCAAAAACCAATTTAATCAATAACCATTTAGGTTCATTCCTTGTTTCACAAAATAGAAGACTACAACCCCCTAAAATCTACAAAGTCAAATAATATAAATTTCAAAGTAAGCCTTAGTAGCAAAATGATAGATTATATCTCAACATCCTACCCTTTAAGTAACTTTCCCTATAATACTACTATTCCTTTAACCTATTTACAGTTATTTTCATACTTGAAGATAAGTCTTATGCCACCATTGTCCCTGCAGTAATAACCATAATTGGCTTCATAGGTAAGTCTACCCTCCATTGTGTAGCCCCATAGAACAAAAGTTAATCAATAAAATTCATCCTTTGAATGTTACACTTGTAAAACATAGGCCACATGCGAGATTGAAATACACTCCAAAACTTGTAAAGTTCTATTTTTATGATATTTCAATGGATGGAAATTGTCAGGTGCCAATTGGTTAAGAAAAGTAAATTCTTCTAAAACTTGGAGGATTGATATTTGGGGCTGGATCTTTGAAGTAAATAGCTCCGTTTTGCCACATTGCTGTCCTTTTTGGAATTGTTAACCCATGAGAAATGCTCTCATGTTCCTTGGAATAATGGATTCATCATAGGGGATCACTTGGATTAAAATTTGAATGGAAGGAGTTATCTCAATGCATCAAATGTAAAAGGTAAATGATCATCCATGACCTACTTGGGGCTAAGAAAACCATTTGGTAGTCGATGGCAAAAAGTCTATGGAAAAATTAACCAAACACATGGAGTACGTTTTAGTAATCACCCAATCTACACTTCTTCTAGATTTTTCAGTAAGTTAATTGAACAAACACATTACTTAACATATAGAGTTTGTCCTTTAAAAGGAATGTTACTAGAACCGAAGAAAAATGTCTTGTATTCAAGTTGGACTTGTTTAAGAAAAGAAAAACATGCATAACTAAGTTTAATGGATGAGCTCAACATATTTATTTTTAGAGAAAAAATTATAATCAAAATTTAAAATACATTAGGTAGAAGTACTTTACTTATAGATTAACTCTTATGTTGCTGGAATGCTAGAACCATGTTAATGGGATCTTATTTGTCCTACCTGACTGGCAATCGTTCAACTATGCCTTCCGACGAAACCGATTTTGATGAGAAAGAAACAAAACCGATTAACTTGAACACTTTGCGTTCCATTTGCAACAAGTGTCCAAAAGAAAAATCTATAGCTTTCATGTTCGCCTATTCTGCTGCCATTTTAACACGTAAAATTTTCTCTAAAAATGGAAATTTTTGATAATAGGGATAAAAGTGGAAATATGAAATTAGGGTATTTTGACGATAAACAATGAACCATTCTCATTTTTATTAATGGGTTATATATATATAACTGAGTCCAGATCATTGCACACATTTTCTACGCATGGATTTTATTGAAAAACTAGGAAATACATGGATTCTTGAATTCCTGGTGAATCACATATCATATTTACAAGGTATTTAGCAGACCAGTAAACAGAAAGATGAGTCAAGTTATATACATACTCAAGAGCTTTCTAAATCTTCTAGTAGCTTAAGTATGATGCCCATATGCATCTGCTCAATCTAATTTCCTGGCTCCTCCTTTGTCTGTATCTTATGTATGACCTGTGCTGCATCATAAAACAGAAAGACTTGTATCTTTCACCTTTTGCTTTCTCCAAGCCCCTGATTATGGCTCTTATTTGAATCTAAAACAAGAGAGTTTGATGTGGGAGGCATTTGATGGGCAAGAACTCATTATTTTGAATTTGAGTTAAGCCTGGTCACCTCTTGGCTGAAAGGAAAGGTCATTTGCCAATTTTGCTACCTGTTCAAGCTTCTCACATTTTTTTTTGAACTCTAACATAGGAGATGAGCATTTTCCGTATTCATTCCCTCAAACTATTATATTATTTTGAATTCTTTGCATATAAAATAGTAGAAAAAATAATTTTCTTTTCTTTTTTAATTATTGAGCTTCAATTATGAGAAGTACATAAATTAAGTGCTTAGCATAAGATCAATAACTAAGTCAAAAAAGCAATTTTAAATTTGAATTGAACATGATAGCCAAAGGCTCATGTTAGATGCTTTCCTCCTGCTATTCAATCATAGCAACCATGAAACAAAACTATATTAAATAAATTAAAAAAAAAGATAAAACGTGATGACACATGGAAAGGAGCAATGTTTCTCTCAACTTTTATAGAAAAAAGAAGGCTGGTTCACCCCCTGTTATTAATTAGACAATGGGAGAGAACATAAAATCAATAAATTATTTGATGGAAGTGGTTTTATAATTGAAATAGATGTTTTTTTATGCATGCTTAAAAAAAAAAAACGTTTTCGAAGAAAAATAGGCATTTGGATTAATTGTATGCATTGGAAAAATTTTGAAATTTAAGTTATATTCATGTTTTGGGTGGAGGAAGGATTATGGTAGAGTAATATTAAAAAAGTTTAATAATAAAAAAGTGTGGAGGTGGGAGATGAATCCAATTGGTGATTTGTATATGATAAAGATGAATAAAATAGAATTCAATTTCTAATATTTTCTTTCATAATATAAATTTAGAAATATAAATAGGGAGATGGATATAAGAATGGGATCTAATTCAAGCATCTTTAATTGTCTTACTAAATTTTTATTTTTAATATTCCACATCCTTGGATTAATTATATTAATAATTTTTAACAAAAATAATAAATTACTGCTATTTAATTAATAAAATAATTATTTTTCCACATTATCCATTAGTGTTCTATTTTATTTATTTTACTTTATTAATGATGAAATGTTATAATTTTTTGTCAATGCTACTTAAATATTTAAAATACTTTAATATGTTTAAATATTTAAAGTTAGGTTGTAGTCATTATTAAATTAAGCTATAGATTAACTTTTTCAATCATAATTAAATTAATTTAAGTATGAGCTCGAGGTTTAATACTTTAGATTGGGCTTTGGTTGATCCTCAACCTAATCCAACACCCTAAGAGCAATGCGACCTTCATAATTAGGGCCTATTCGTTTCCTCTTAACTCTTATCTCTTAAGAGAAATCTTTTAACCTTAAGAGAAAAATGGTTATTCGTTTTCTCTTATCTCTTATTTATTAAAGTGCAATCATACAACTTTTTGTTTTCTAATGATACCCCCAAAAAGACAAACAAATACTCTCATGTATGTGGTCAAAATGGATATTTGATAATTTTTAGAATTTAGAACAACATTCTCTGCATTCAGAGTTCAGAGGAAAGAAAAGTTCACAAATAACAATATACCTCTAAATGTAATTATTGCACTTTCAAATGTCACACTTCAGAGCAAACAAACAAGCTCTTAGATTGAACCAAACTGAGCACAATCCATGCATGCATTATTTTTGAGTTTTAACTATTTTTAGACAAAAATTATTCATATTAAACCTGAAGGAGCTATAGCGGATGGACTACCCCCATTGTGTAGCCTAATATTGAACCTAAGGTTTAAGACTTCAAGTTGGGCTTTAGTTAAATCCTCAACCTGACCCAACCCCTTAAGTTGCACCCCAAAGAGCAATGTGACATTCATAATTAGATTGAACCAAACTGAGAACAACCCATGCATGCATTATTTTGGATTTTTAACTATTTTTAAATAAAAAATATTAATATTGAACTTGAAGGAGCTCTAGGGGATGAACTACTCGTGTAGCATAATGAACCAAACACATAAAAGATCTTAGCCTATATTTTGATAGTGTATTGATAATTTTTATTTTTTGAGAAAAGTTAACTGATTTCATTTAACAAAAAGAGGGGTACACAAGAGGGTGTACAAGGAGAAAAAGAAAGAAAAACAGGGATCAAACCCCTGAGAATTACATGGGGGGTGGATCTTATCACAGTACAAAACTTCTAAAAGAGCACCTAATTTTGCTAACCCATCTGCAATAGCATTGAACTCCCTTGGGATCCAGTGCAGGTTTGCATTTGAAGCTGCCAATAAATCCCTTGCTTCTGCTAGGGAGTGACTGAGTCTCCACGGTCTAGCCTCCTGTCTTCCTAGCCACTTTATGGTGTTAGCTGAATCTCCCTCTATGGTTAAGTTTTGAATGCCTAGCCGGTAGGTTAAGTGGATCCCTGTAAGTGCAGCCATCACTTCAGCCTTAGAAGAGTTAGCTGTACCTATCGGTCCGCTGTACACCCAGCAGATTTTTCCATTTTCATCCCTTAGTATTCCTCCAATACCAGCAGATCCGGGGTTACCTGAAGCACTTCCGTCGAAGCTTAGGGTCCATGTTTCTTCCATCCTAATTAAGGGGAGGCCTCCTGTAGACTGGGGGGGAGGAGAAAAGGAAGAGACCAGCGTCCTAGTTGAGGTCATTTATAGAGGCTTCTTTAAACTTGTCTGAACTAGCTGCCCACTGTTTACAGAGATAGGTGATGTGTGAGATCAAATCGGGCCTTGATCTTGCCCTATTCTCGAAAAGGCAGTTATTCCTTTCTTCCCAAACTTCCCGAAGCACAACATGCAGAATTATTTGCCAAAACACCTTGCATCTCTTGCTCAATCCTTTGCCTTGCCACTGGTGAATCAGGTCCTGAAGTTGATTTGGAGCAGCCCAACTATACCCAGCTAGCTGGAGGAAATGACACCAAATGTCTCTGGTTTCCTGACAATGGATGAAGAGGTGATCAATTGTTTCCCCTTCTGAGCAGCTTCCCATACAAAAAAAACAACACACTCTGGAGGGGTTGTAATTGCACCAGACCTTCTTGAAAGGAAAATTACAGCTTTGCTCTTCTGTGACCAGAACCTTGAAGAAGGATTTGGAAGAGAACTCGCCTACCGGGTGGGGTTTGCAGACATGGGAATCTAGAGAGTTAGGAGAGATGTAAACTTCTCTGAGAGAGAGGGAGCTCAGTTCTAACATCCAAATATTATTATCTTGGATTTGGATGTTAGAATTTGCATTAACTCCATTTGATCCAACTAAAATTTGAATCCAATAAAAAATTATTATTTTATGTATATATGTAGTATAATTATACATACATACATACATACTATGTATAATTATATGAAATTTATAATTGATAAGTTTAATATTTTATTTTTATATACATTTATTATACATATATACTTTAAAAATAATTATTTTTTTAACTTTTTAATTTTTTGGTCATTTTAAACCCAATAAAATGGTTGTAGATTAAACCTGAAGATGATCCAAAACCTGACATAATAATCAGTTGTGAATGCGGATGTGGATGCATTTAGATCTAGTTTGAATCCAATCCATTTATAATCTTATTGTTCGCATTATGTGTGGGGTTGGTGTAGATTTGAGCTAAACCTATTTTAGAAGAAAATAGTTGCTTGAGACTGAAAATTTGCAAGTCTAGCCGGGTTTGGGCTAAGTTATAAATGATCATCCTTAAGTAGAAGGAGTCCTATGACATTTATAATTAGACCATTATTAGTTTTATTATTTTAATTAATTTTTATAATTTTTATATGGAATGCAAGTGGTTTATTTTATTACTTTTAATAATTTTTTACTTTTTATTATTATTTTAATTATCCTATTAATATTAGTTATTTTAAGTAAAATTCAAATGTATTTTAATTTTTAATTTAAGAACTACTAATTTTTATTAATTTCTTAACTTTTAATAGTTGCTATATAAAAACCTTCTAAAATATATTTATTTTTATTAATTTTAGTTATTAGGTTTCAAATGATAGTTTTTTTCGACAATTTATGAGTTAATAGGATTTGAATATGAATAGGGTGGCAATGTTCCTCGTCCCATCAGGTACTTATCTTTCCCAACCCCATTAGGTCAGGAATTGCTTTTAGTTTATTAGATTGATGGGGAGAGGAGAGAGAATAAAATGAAAAAGGAAAAAGAAAAATAAAAAACAAAAAGAGAATAAATTTTAAGTAATTTATTGGAATAATTGATAGGAGAGAGAATTAGTGGAGTGAGTTATTATGAGAGAGAGAGAGAGAGAGAGAGTTAATGGCATGTATAGCCCTCAAAACTAGTTTCTATTTGACATAGAGTATATTATCAAGATTGTGTTTGTTACCATTGTCATTTCTAATGGACACTTTGGGGTTTATCAATACAAAATTTTGAAAAAAATTGTCTTGTCACATCACATACCAAAAGTCGTATTGATCTACTCAAAATCCAACCCGGTATGGGTTTTGGGGTGGGTACAGGTTGGGAGGTTTAGGGAGACAGGTAGAGTCTAGAATTTACAAAACCCTCCCCGAACCCGTGCCCCATTGCCAGCCCTGCTAAAAAGGTTTTGTTAATTTTAAAATGAGCAAATTTCTTAAACTACTCTTATGGTTTAGCTAATTAACTATTGACATTGTCGTTAAGTACTAACAGAAAAAACAAAATATCGAATTTATCCTTCACTATTCCTCAAATTTTCAAAATAAAGCCCAACTGATGAAAATTTTCAAGAAAATGAGGAAATAGATTGCTGCTCCGTCTCTCTCTCTGTCTCCGTAACCTCAACAAATGATCCGGTGCTATTTCCATTGCTCCCATAGTTGTTGTTACTAATGCAATTTAATCCTTGTGCTAAGGCATATAATGAGTGATCACTAAGCTTGAAAGTCGACAATGATAATCTTGAGGCTCAAAGTTGTCTGCTATGCAATAACTTAAAATTCAGGTTAAAAAACAATAGAGTAGGTTTCAGGGAGGTTAATGGCTAGGAGTAACTATGCTTGAGAATCTTTGTTTAAGATTTTGGCTTCTTATTTTTTTATGAATGTTGTTGCTACACTTGGCAATAGAAGCTTCATTTTGATTGATGCTTGGCAATTTCTATATATTTCCATGAAAATAGAAACACCCGTGCAATAATATTTTGCTATTTTTAATATACTTTCGGAAAAAACGATCAACTCCAACCTTCTTGGTATAAGCATTGCTACACTTGAAAATGCCCTTCACAATCTCTTGTGTTCCTTCAACAATGGCCTTTGCTAAAACCCCGTTGTAGTCTTCAATCCTCCGTGCAAAATCCCACCAATCGACAACCCCAATTTATGTTTGTGTAGAAGAACACCCAGTAAAGAATGAATGTTCCTTTAACAGGAAATCCAACGAACCTAAATCACCTTTGAACTGTTCAGGGAAAGACACATCGTAGCTCAAAGGATCGTCTTTCATGGGCAATGAGAAGAGGTAGTGGAGTGTGTCGAGTTTCACCATTGGCTCATCTTTTGTTAGAGGCCATTGGAGTTCATCACCAACTTTTACAATTGTAGTGAGGGAAATGCCATCCTCTGTGAGCTTGACAAGTCTAAAAACTCCTTTTGCAAGTTCCACAGCCTCTCCTCCTTCCATTGGGTGAACTATACAACCTAGGATCTTTAACAACGTTTCTTCTTTAATTCTTTGGAACCTCCACAGAAGTTTCAAGCTTAGTGACCTAGCTCATTATATACCTCAGCACATGGGTCTGTCATAACCTTACCAAGCTCAACTCAGTGGTTGTTCAGCCTTTAGTGATTTTGCTCTTGTATATCTGATAGGCTTCTCCAAGAATTTAAAATACTTGAATCTTTGTTGATGTGTAAGAGCAGCAACTGACAGAGCCTTGCAAGTATGAGAACTATCCAAGGGTTGTGGATTCATCCTCTTCAAGCATTGTAGTGGAGCCCTTGGACTCGAAAAATAGAATCCTTACTAAGATTGTGTTTGGTACTGTTTCTACCTTAAACGTTTTGAGTTGATTAATACTAATATGTGAAAGAGATTTTCTTGTGTGAAACTATTTATGTTTCTATTCAACATCCGATATCAATCCATAGCTTCATTCAAATATGATTTAGAATCCGGATATAAAACAGATAAAATTTGGACTCACCCCTATCCACCACAATGGGGCAGTTTTTTTTTTTTTTTTTTTGCTTGAAGGATGGATTTTGGGTCAGAGACAGGTTTTGGGATTCTACAACCCATATGAGTACAGGTAGGTATGGTATTAGACTAAACCCGACCCTTCCCAACCTGCATATTGATGGAAAGCATACAAACTTTATGTATTGGATATTGAATTTAATAATATTTTGAATTTTATGTGAACGATAGTTTATAGTTTATTTATTTTTAAATATCTTAATCAAATAATTGAAAATTTTGTTAGGAGGGACTATGAAAGATAGAGAAACGGAGTGAGAGCCCCTTTGAGAAACCCTAGGTCAAGGTTATATGATGATGCTTCTTGGGGAAGAGTTATTTCCCCTTTTATAGAGAGGACCCCAAGGCTATAAGGAGAAGGATCTAAAAGGAAACATTTCCTATTAGGAGAGGGGATCTTTATGTAATCTATTAAGGGAGCATCGGTGGGGCTTTGCCACGTGTCTAGCGAGATCCTTCAAACACAAAGTTTCTTTTCTCTTAAAGATTCTCAAGTGGTACATGTATATGTCCCCTTACGGTTTCCTAGTGGCCACATGTTAAAGGATAAGATCTGGTTGGCGATGTTATCGCAAGTCTCAGGCGACACCCATTGTTCATCGTGGGTCCCAAGAGGAGTTTTATACTCATCGAAAGTCTTGGATGGCCTCCCGTGCTTTTTGTAGATTCTGGGTAGCTTTTAAGCTCATCGCAATTTCTGCGATGGATATTAAGATCGTTGCAAGTCTGTAATGGTTATTAAGCCCATCGTAGGTTCTAGGAGATTCCACGTGTTGTTAGATTTGCACTTGTGGCCTTTGCAATTTAATTGGGCTGATAAAGAACTACATATACTTACAATTAGCCCCGCTGCTTATTGATAAGAGTATTCTTGTCGATAAGCATAAGTTATCCTTTCTTCTTAGTGCATTTTGAGCTACGATGGATGAATCTAGTGATTATACGATTTTTTACTCTTAGTGATCCAAGTCGTACACTTTATTTGCCAAGATTTCAATATCAGCTTGTTCGGCAATTTCTTGACCAATCTGGTCCCCGACTTCTAGATTGGCATTCTCGTAGTCGTTGGGTTGTTCTTTTGGGATTGGGGAAATGTTGATTCTATGAGCGGCTATCATGACTCTGTTGATAGAAGTTCGTAGTCTACTCTTAGTTCTTGAAATTTCTACTCTTAGGAATGTATGCTCACTTGGTTGGGTTGTGTGAGTGTTCCTATTCCTAGGGTGCGTGGTGGTGATATTTTTTAGTTTGGGTAGATTATCCCCCATGCTTATCAATAAGCCTTTCTATTTTTGATGCATCCTTGGTATTATTTGGGCGACGTGTGGGGAGTAGTTGTTTCAAGTTCGTCCTCCACCTGGTTGTTGATTTTATTTTTGGATTTTGGCATCGGTTGTTCTAGTCGTTGGGGTAGATTGATTTTGTATACTCAACCCCTATATTTTGTCGAAGTGCTTTGTATTTCAGCATTTTAATCATTTGGCAAAGTTCTCAACCCCCCTATTTCACGATAGGAAGTGCTTTGTCAAAAGACAGCTTATGGTTTGATTTTCAGCCCTCTTGTTCGGTTAAAAACTGAACCGAATAAACCAAATTTTCAAAAACCGATATACCTATTTGGGAAACCGAACTTTACAAAAACCGAACAAACCAAATTGATTTTTTTTGGTTACTGATTCAGTTAAAACCGAATCTACTTGATACACTTGATCTTTCCTATGCATTTGTGCAAGTGCATCTTAAATTTACACTACAAAGTTTAAGCAAAGCACTTAAAAACTAAAGAATCTGATGGTTAAAAATTTCCACAGTTCAAAATCAGTGGCTAACAAAAATGACAGGAAGAACTGAAGATTGAAAGGGAAAAATATAAAAAAATTACTTGTACTTAGAGATTCAAATAGCTAAGAAGAAAACACAAAACAGGGAGGGAACTAAAATGAACCAAAAAAACTAAAGATTAAAGAAGATTCGTCGGACTCTATCACTTGCCGCCGCCCGCCCGAAAAGTTAGTTTGTTGGATGTTGGACCTCGGAGTAGTGGAATTGGAACTCGTAGTTTGCTGCTACTTTGTTCACAAAGACACTCACCACTACAAGGGACTCATCGACTCGGGGCTTTTGTCTTTTGAGGTTAGAAGGTTAATGGTCAAAGAGACAAAGACTAATGGGTTTTGGCCTATGGGTAATAATAACCTTTGGGCTTTTCACTTTATTTGTATATTTACCAAGTTACCCCTAAAAGTTTAGTTTTTGGGTTTTGACCAAAGGCTTATAACCTTTGGCTTTTCATTATATTTGCATGTTTACCAATTTAAACCCTAAAAGTTTGGTTTTTTCGGTTAATCTGAATATTAAATCTCACAACCGAAACCGAAAAACGAAGTTTGGAAAACCGATTTTTAAAACCGAAACCAAATCGATTTTTCGAAATAACCAAACCGAAAACACCAAAACCGAATTTTCGGTTCGGTTATTCGGTTTCAACCAAATTATGCTCACCCCTACCAATAGAAGTCATTCTGTCAAGAAGAGTGAAAGAAATTAGATCAAATTGTCAACCCCCTATTTCTTGATGGAAGGCGTTTTGTTAAGAAACATTCGAGAGAGGAAAAGATTGGGCCAAAACCTGTTAAATATTGCTAGAACGTCCAAATGATCTCGCAACACTATTGATAAACATATGTTGTGATCGATATGTTGTTGATAGGGTTACTGGTGGGTGTCTAAAAAATAGGAGGGGTTCAAGGATAGCTTTACGAATCTATATTTTGGTAAGTGAAGTATCAGGTAGGGGGAAAATATGGCACAAAGGTGATAGAAAATCCCCAATTTAGTGTGCAAGATTTTGGAACACTCTAATGCTCTTGCGATGTAATTTGAACGTTTGTTGCGATTGCTTTCTTGTAGCATACCAATATTCTTGTAACAATAATATCGTAGATCATTTATTTCAACTATGTGTTGTATATATATAGTCACATAGTTTGGTCAATGTGTTGAAAAAATTAACAATCAAATGAAAATAGTGTTTTCCCACTAGTTTTTGGTGTGAGATGGATGGTGTCTAAGCTCACTAATGCCAAGTTCTTGAACAATTGTTTGATTATAGTAAGCTTTGTGATCTGTTGTAGTAGGGGGAGGATATGTTGTCGCACTTGGGGTTACCAAGGAATATGTCATCACACCTGAGGTTGCTAGGGAATATTTTGTTGCACCTGGGGTTTCCAGGGCCTTCCTGAGGTTGCCAAGGAATATTTCATCGCACCTGGGGTTGCTAGGGAATATGTCATCACAATTGGGGTTTCCAGGGAATATGTCATTGCACTTGGGGTTGCCAAGGCTTATTATAACAGGGGTGTCAGCCCTGAGGCAGTGCCTGGGTCTGGTAGACCAGCCCTGTAATGAGTAAGTTGCTTTGGCATTAGTGCTTATTGCTCAAGACTTCCCTGTGATGCTACAAGAATCATGTTAACTAGCTGCAACATATGCAATCAATGGGTAGACATTTTCTTAAAACTCATTTTTTTTTAAATCCTAAATGAATTTCGAATCGTGTGAAGTAATGAGAAAAGGCCAGGTTGGAAATAATTTTTGGGGGGTGGTAGTGAAGATAAGTTTTGAAAATAATTTTTTGACTAGAAATACTATGTTGGAATAATATGTTTTGAAAATCAAGGATAAGGAGAGTGAACTGCGAGTCGCTCCTAGAGCTTAAGGGCTAAGGTGCCGAGTTGATAAAAGACCTCGGCATCACATGAGACCCAGTCACCTCTTCGGCATGGGCAAAATCAAGGATAAGGAGAGTGGACCGCGAGTCGCTCCCAGAGCCTAAGGGCTAGGGTGCCAAGCTGATAAAAGACTTCGACACCACATAAGGCCCAGACGCCTCTTTTGCATGGGCAAAATAAAAAGCAGTTCGCATTTAGCACAAGAAAGAGAACAAAGGAAAGACTAGTTTTCTCTCAGCACCATGACGAATGCAAACTTGGTCAATCTCTTCACTTTAGTTTCAGGCTCTGCATTGAACTCACTGGCTACTCTTTTGAGAACCAGTTCGAGTGACAATGTGTTGAAGTCCACCTACGTGGAGTGACCTAAAAAAACACTCACACAGTTTGAACCCCTTCTTGAGGATGACATGATGAGATTCGCTCTTGAGGTACTTAGCCGGATTGCAGAACCCCTTGATGGTCACATCCCTAATAAGGTAGATGTCCTCGGGGTACCTGCTCCACCTCTCCTCAAGCAAATGAATTCACTCTCGTGCCCCGAAAATCAAGATGGGGAGGTCCTGTGTAAGGCTGCAAACACTCGAACTCTTCCGACCTGAGAAGCGAATTGGACCGATGCTTACGACTACAAGCTCATGAAATAGTCATTCCGGGCCAAAAGGAATGATCTACTCCCTTCAACGAGCTGCCCTTAGCTCGGGGAGGGGGCAATTGATGAGGGCAGATTTGGCCCTCCAGTCACATCATGACACATGACATCTTAGAACAGCTGGATGACACATGGACACCACCTAACCGATGATTTAGAGTTCCAGATCGCGGTTCATCTTCACCCAGACCTAGCGACTTCAACCATAACTTAGACAGGCTAGGAACACCTCGTCTAGGGCCAACCTTTAGCACAACGTCACAGGCCGATGTGATCTCGCACGAGGAGCGACCTCCCTCGAGGGCTTGCTGACCTGGCTGAGGTCTAGGAGGCAACCTGTGAGTTGTGCTCGGCAACAAATTTGGTATGCATATCCCAACACTTCCAAGTTCCTCAGAAGTTGGCCCATGTACCGAGTGTTCCGGAGGATGGTCAATGTGCATCACGGTTACCTCTGGGTATCTCGGACCGGTTACGCACGACCTCCCAGAAATCTTTGATGCAGTGCGTGAGGCCCACACCAAACAATGCCTATATAAAGGCACCGACCCCAATGACACAGGGGGACACGCGATTAAGTACATTCGAACTCTCATACTTCCTGATTTTTTGCTCGCAATCTACTACAAGAGTACTAACTTAAGCATCAGAGCGACCTCGCCAGGTTAGCCACCCCGGGTTCTCTGAGCCTCACTGTTTTGCAAACCAAGCCTTTATCCAGCAAAAATATTCCAGCTTGACCTCTAAGTCATTAGACACCAGGAAGTAGTTAGAACAATAGGGTGCTGCCAAAAAACCCTTCATCAGTTACCATTGCCCTTCTTTATGTTGACAGTATTGACACTGGACAATGAGTTTTTAGAAAATTGATTCTAATGTTGGCAATGGGGTGATCTAAAAGTTCTAGGATTCATAGTATTTATTCATATTAGTTTTGATTTTAGGTTTGATCTCCATCCATTACAGGTAACATCTATCGTTCATCTTTAGTCCTTTTATTGATCCGTTGGATTAAATCTCTTCTTCTTTTAAATCCTAAACCCTTTTAGTTAAGCTTGACCCTTAATTATCAGTTCTTCTCTTAATACCTAGTCATTAGAAAATGATGACTTGACTCTATGTATTATCTTTTAATCTCCATCCTCGTAATGTAGAAGACACCATGAGCTGCCAGGTTGCTTATACATACATGTCAAGAAGAAAAAAGATTGGTGTTGCATACTCAAGGTAGACAATAGACAATCACCCAATAAAGCTGTGATTTGTATTTTACTGGCACAGATAATGAGTGTTGGGACCTAACATGATTGAAAGGTGCTCAACTAATTGAATTTCAGGGATCAACATTGATGTCGCGCAATCTGGAAGCTCCCTCGTGTCTGATGACTCGGACTCTGACTTGGACGTCTGCTTAGCTGGGCCGAGTTGTACGAGGCTGAGCTAGGGGATGACTGAGCTAATATTCAGATGACCGAGCTGATGTATGCTACGAGGAGAAGAAGGTAAGAGTGCACGGGTATCTTTTACCCAGGGAGGGCACTCTGTTTCTTAAGTCAGAAGATGCTTTAGAGTCTTTTGAGAGATTGGTAGAGCTTTAGGATGTTTAGTGTGTACCTTTCCAAGTGAAAATATGTGCCTTTTATAGGCACCGGTGCTCAGGACCCCCTTGGTAATGGGTTTCCATTTTGACTGGCTTGTTAATGCATCAGTTGTGAAAACCTTGCGGCAGTTATAGTCTATTTGAGTAAAGTCGGGGCGTGCAACACAACGAGTCGTTCTAATGGTTGCGATATCGGCGCCTTTGGTAGCAAACTGTTGGGGACGATTAGCGAGCTCTTCCTCACAGGTCACCTTAGGTCCACTCATCTTGGCCGGCTCCTAGGATAGGTCACCATAATCTTACAGGGTTTGCCTATGCCGAGGTGGAGGTCGGCCTGAACGAGGTGCTCCAAGCTAACTTACCGAGATGGTCTGTTGACTCAGCGTCGAGGTGTCATCTGGAAACCATGTGTCGCTGTACGATTGGGATGACCAAATTACCCCTCATCAATTGCCCCCCCACTCTCGAGCCAGCGTTAGCTTGGCGAAGAGAGTAGTTCTCAATATGGTAATTGGTTCGGCTGATTCATAGGTCGTTTAGCTTGATTTGTAACTTGGTCTGAAGCTGAGTGAACTATGGTTTCTTTTTCAAATTTCAAATCTGGGGAAAGAAGGGAGCGCGTGCTGGGAAATTTTCAAAAAGAGGCACACGCCTTGGGTGTGTGCTAATTTCAAATTCAAAAAAGAAAAATTCCTACACACTGCTAGTTGTAGCCCAACTATTGGTGTATCAGCATTGCTCATCTTCTAGCTTGGTGGGTTATAAGTATAGGGTCCCTTGCCAAGGTCCCCACACACACTATTTCTTTTTGGAGCTTTCTGGGTGGTGTCTGGTTAGAGGAAGTCGCAAGCTGAGTTGGTGTGAGTTTCACTCTCGACCAGAATCTCGCAATTGTTGTTGTCAGTCTTCTTTTAGCCGAGTTGGTCCGAGTTCCACTCCCAACCGGAATCTCATAGTTGTCGTCGCCAGTCTTCTTTCATTCTTTCTGGTGAGTGTTCTGGTTTTCGTAATGTTTCGTAGTTCATCTGGAAGTAGGCTGTCTAATCAAAGGTCATATAGTGAGACGAGCTCCTCGGGGGAGGACTCATATGGAGAATACTATGGTGGTGCTTTGGTGGGGAAGAAGCATGAGGCTGAGCGGGTTGTAACCACATTTGGTCCGACCAAGCTACCTGGGGAGTAGATAGTCGAGTTGTGCCATAGGTACCAAATCCCTAGAGAGCTGCATGCCGATCAATTTCCTTGGGACCACGACCGGGACGTGTTGTTTGTCTATGAAGAGACATTGGATGTTGGCCTCCGCTTCCCCCTTTACCCTTTTATAGTTGCTGTATTGAGGCATTACGGTGTGTCTTTGGGTCAGCTCGCCCCTAATACGATCCAAACTTTGGTGGGGCTATAAGCTTGTGCCACCATAATAATTTCCCATCGACTCTCGAGACTTTCTCTACTTTTGTCCACATGAAGAGAATCTCTAGCCCTTTCTACTTACCTTCCATTTCACAGTGGGTACAAAATGTTGGTTGACTTCCCTAACATGGTTAAGGGTTGGAAGAATAAGTTCTTTTTTCTTGCTAAGGACTGTGGCTAGGGTGTAGACACCATCTGGTATAGTAGGTGTTGAATCTTTCCTGAGAGTCAAGATGGTGAATTGTGGGCTGCACTTCGGAAATTTGTTCGCAAAAAGGTTCAGGTAGAGAGGGTTCTGGCTGAGCCCATGCTTGTATAGGTTGGCCTGAGTCATTTAGGTAGGTTGGTCATTGGGATGTATACATATGCATTTTAGATTTCCTTTGTCATTAGTTCAGCTAACTATTTTCCTCTTCTCTAGATATGGCAAGCTTGGCTTCCATGCTAGTAGCTGACAAGGAGAAGAAGTCTTCTAGGAAGAAGCGGATAGAAGATCACCGTTATTCTATGGAGGGGTGAAGGAATGAGAGATCCATCATATGAATTGCCGAACCCTATAGGAAGGTTGGGTGGAATTTCAAAAATTTCTCTTTCTCCCATTTGGGAATCGTATTCCCTATTTTAGAAAATTGCATTTTCAAGGATCAATCTTGAACCAAAACCGGACCACATCTGAAACCAAAAAGGAGGAGAGGGATATACCTGATACAAAGTAGCAGTAACTCCCAATAAAGGTGATCACGCCCAAGGAGAAGACCAAAACCTGCTTCCACTGAAGATGACACAGTGTGATGAAGCAGGATCAACAGGATGGCTCTTTAGCAAGAACCAAGATTCTTCAGCAAAAATTGAGCAGGGGCTGGTGAGCACGTCTTCAAATTGCTTCTTCAACCAAGAAACAATATCAAGAATCTTTCTTGATCAATTCCTCAAGAGGAGATCGAACTGGGTAGGGATGGCAATAATAGGAGAGAATTTTGTAGAATGTTGTGTCTTAAAACTGTGGAACTCGCCCCCTATTTATAGTCTTCTTTGTATCAGCCTCCTAATCTAATTAGGAGAGAGTTTCTTGATCCAAATCTAATATTTAGATCTGGACTCTTAAATGGATAAGACTTATCTTATCCTTTTAACTAATCATAATCAGATTATCAATCAAATATTGCCTCCTTTTACTTAACTGATTTAAGACCAGTTCGAATTGGGCTTTAGGCCCATCAAGCTTATGAGCTCATTTACCCCTTAACCTACTGCCCAGTTGGCTTTCCTTGTATAGCATGGAACCTAAACATTAATCTACACATCATCCACATGGGTTTCGCCCAGCCTTTGTTACAAGGCCTAGCAGAATTCACTGTATGAGATAGTGAACCCCTGAGTCCATCACTAGGGGCTCTTAATGGGCCCAAACATTTACACTAAATGGTCATTAGGTCTCAGCCCATAATGATCAAACACTGCCTGACAAGAGAGGACCTCTCCCTCGGTGCATGCGTTCGCGGGGTCAATGGGTCAAAACCGATGGGTTACGGTGAGTGGATCCGTTGGTTTGCCCGAGGCATTGTTTCGTCTTCCAAGGACGTGCACCCGATGGTATGATGCAGTTTGATTGCGGAGGTGGAGGTCTTCACGGCCATTGGATTTGATGTGATCTAGACCGTTGCCTGGACGTTGTTTCATCTCCCGAGGCCAGGCGCCAAGTGGCATGCCATGGTTGGGTTGCAGAAGCGAAGGTCTCACAACCGTTGGATCTTGCGAGATCTGGGCCGTTCATTTTTCTATAAATAGGGGCCTTAGCCGTGACTTTTCTTCATCATTTGTCTCTAGGCAACCCTACTGTCGAGTGAATCACTGCTCCTAGACTTTCGGCCAAGACACTTCGTCCTCCTATTCTCATTCGTCTTTTTAGGTAACATCCCAAACGATGTCTGATTCCGACTCTAGCCCTGAGTGTTGTGAGCTTCTGACTAGTTGGGAAGGAAGCTCTCCTTCGACTTCTTCCTCTTCTTCTTCTTCAGGTCCCTTGGTAGTTGTCCTCCCTTAGCGGAAAGTGATGGTGTTGAAGGAGAGGGTAGCCTCTAGGTGAGGCAATGACCCTCCCTATGAGAGTGCCACATCTGTGATGCTGAGGGAGCTGGAGGGGTCCGTCCAAGCCAAGGAGGAGGAGACCCCGGATCTCGCCCTAGGGACAGTGGCCGAAAGCACTGCCCAAGGGGTGGCTAGGGTTATCCTTCCATGTTCATAGTTCGGTAGTTCTCTAGATGTACAATCAAGCATTTTTTGTACATTGTGTTCTCTCTTTTTCTCTTTCTCTGTTCTTCTTTTTCTTTTCTTTTTTTTACCGAGGGGTCCTTTCCCCTCCATTGAAGAGATCACGAGGCACAAAAAGTAGCCTGTACCAGCCCATTACACACACTCCTTAGATAGTTAGGAGGGAGAGGCCAAGGTAGAGCCACGCGCCCGAAGTGTGGCTCACCTAGCCTAGTTCCTTGTGTTCACTTAGGCAGGGTCAAGGTGGCCTGTCAAAGTGTAGGGGAGGGGCCGAGGCAGAGGTGTAGCTCGCCAGGCTCCCTTCCTCCCAAGTGGTTGCTTAGGAAAGCCGAGGTGGTGTCCTAGGGGGGTTGGGACCTCTAGCTGAGGTGAACCACCGAGTTACTCAGGGTTGCCGCACGTCTTCAAATTGTTTCTTCAACAAAAAAACATAATCAAGAACCATTCTTGATCAATTCCTCAAGAAGAGATCGAACTTGGTAGGGGTGGCAAGAATTGGAGTGAATTGTGTAGGTTGTTGTGTGTCTTAAAATTGTTGAATTCGCCCCCTATTTATAGTCTTCTTTGGATCAGTCTCCTAATCTAATTAGGAGAGAGTTTCTTGATCACAATCTGATATTTGAATATGGACTCTTAAATGAATAAGACTTATTTTATCCTTTTAGCTAATCTAATCAAATTATAAATCAAATATTGCCTCATTTTAATTAACTGATTTAAGCCCGGTTCGAATTGGGCTTTAGGCCCATCAAGCTTATGTGCTCATTTACCCCTTAACCTAATGCCCAGTTGGCTCTCTTTATATGGCATGGGACCCAAAAATTAATCTACACATCAGCCACTTGGGTTCCACTCAGCCTTTGTTACAAGGCCTGGCCGAATTCACTATAGGAGACAATGAACCCCTGAGACCATCACTAGGGGCTCTTAATAGGCCAAAACATTTACACTAAATGGTCATTGGGTCCATCCACCTTATGAAAACCCAAGAACTGTGGACAGATGCAAGATTAGCCCATCAGATATTACCCTCAATGGTCTTACACTTATCCTCTCAGCCCATAATGATCAAACATTGCCCGACAAAAGATGACATCTCCCTCGGTTACAAGGAACAGTGCTGCACTCTCTACTAACATGGATCCTGGGAATTAAAACCTTTTGTAAACATTTTGAAACCATAATATATATGCATATCTCTATATAAATATATTTTGCAAAACAAATCTCAGTGTTTGAAATCAACTGTCGACAATTTAGGTTTCCATTAGAAAGAGTGCATTCCGAGATCATTCACTTTGTCTAACAAAGGGGTTGATCCTGTCACTATGATCACCCACTCAGGTAAATTCTCAGACTATCCCAACATACCTAGATTTTGACCCCCTCTTAGGATCTCACTGATTGGTACATCAAAGATAGTCCAATCTAACACCTAGTGTAGTATCATAATCGAGTCTAGGGTTATGGTCCAGGCAGCTAGTGTCTCCAAGGTCTAGGGCAATATTGGAATTTGGTTCGGTTCAATGTTTCAAGAAAACCCACACTACATGTACCTCAGGTCTCACCCTAGTAGCTGAGGCAAGCCACCCCTACCAACTTGGCGGCACATCAGTGTCAGCCTTGGCAGGACAAATCTACCCAGATTTATCCAATGGCTGTGAAGATTCTAAACTAACACGACATTCATAAGTGTCCAGTTTAAGGGTATTACACAGAAACACACCACAATGATAGGAATCAATTATGTACTTTATTCATTTACAATAAATGTCAAAAGATACATTAATCTGATTGGAGCTAAGGGCATAACTGTCTAACAAGGGAACCTCAACCAGTGCTGAAGTGAGGTCGCCATACTCCGCTCCTCCCATTGTTGACCTTGAGGAAGGTGGTGAGCCGATGTGTATCGATCAATACCTAGAAGACTCTTCCACTACTTAGTCTCAGGTCGGCCAGGAGGAGCATGAGGCCGACCCTTATGTTTCGGGCATCCCTCCCTTTGTTCCTAATGTCGTCGACATCTCGGGGATATATTGTGCGAACAATCCTCACGTAGCCCTCCAAGTAGCCTGGGGGATGCTTCTCCCTAAAGATGTGTGCTACTATGGCGACTTGGACCCTATTCATGCTGGAGCTCGGATGACCCATTGCATTGTCCAGGTATGTCTTCTATACATTCTTTGTTCTTGCTTCTAAATATCTTATTCCGATTACAATTTTTTGCAGGCAAACACCATCGGGCAAGTTCTGCTAGATCACGTTCGTTCGGGCTAGAAGGAGAGAGCTAACATGCAGGCGAGCATCAGCTCGCTTCAGGCTAAGATGCAAAAGCTTTGTGTCGATTCTAAGGGGGATCGCCAACATTTCTATGAGGTGAATCAAAAGATGTAGCGCAATTTGACCGGGGCTCAACACGAGTTCGCAGAGGTCCTTGCTCAGTTGGAAGAGAGGCGATCAAAGTATGATCAGGATATGTTCCAAGCCGGGGAGGAAGTTGTTGTTCGTTTCCTAGAATCCCCTAAGTCTAAGAAGAAGAGAGCAGAGGACGACATCCCTTCAATGAAGAGAGGCTTTACGTTATGCCGCCGCTATTTGAAGGTGCTCCATCCTTCCTTCGACTTTGGCTCTTTCTCTGTGCGTGATGTGCCGAGTGACCTTGTTGCATAGGACGACGAGGAGCCCTTAACTCCCAAAGAAGAAGAGGAGGATGACAAGGAAGGGGATGAAGATGGTGGCGATGATGAGGTCTGCGGTAGTGTTGATGGTGAGTAGGTCGATTGGTATGTTGATGTTCTTCTACTGTTTCTAGGGGCCTTGTTGGTCTCCATCGAGTCCATCTCGGCTTTCATGGTATCTAGCCACTTTAGGGAATCTATGTCCAACATAGCTTTCACATAAGTCGTGGGATCCTCCTCATTTGGCATCATGTCCATCTTGGTCATAGCCGTAATGAACTGGAGGCTTGGATACCCGGGTAGACCTTCTAGGTTGAGAGCTTATGGGACATGTCCCACTACTCTTGGGCTCTCCTCATCAAGAACAACTTCTCGCTGAAGATTCTCCAAGATGTATTCTTCTTCTAAGAAACAAGCATTTCGATTGTAAAACACCTTTTGTTCTTTCAGATCATAGAACAGGTAACCTATAGAGCCTTTGGGGTAACTTACAAATTGGCAATGACTGGTCTTAGATTCCAATTTGTCAGCACTATTTCTTTTCACATGTGCTGGACAATCCCAAATCTTCAAGTGTCTCACACTTGGTTTCTTACCGGTCCAAAGCTCATAGGGAGTCTTCGGAATGGATTTGGTTGGAATTCGGTTCAGCACGTAAATCACTGTCTCCAATGTGTATTCCTAAAAGAATGTAGGTAATTCCGAGTTGACGAGAAGTGATCGGACCATATCCAATAGGGTCCGGTTCCTCCTTTCTAACACACCGTTTAACTATGTTGTAGCGGGAGGGGCTAATTGTGATACTATCCCATTGTCCTTTAAGTAGTACCTGAATTCATTGGAGAGATACTCACCACCTCGATCTGATCGAAGGGCTGTAGTTTCTCTCTCCAACTATTTCTCGACTTCTTGTCTGAACTCCTTGAACTTTACAAAGGATTCACACGTAACCATACCGTGAATAATCATCGATAAATGTTATAAAATGAATGTGCTGATTACGTGTCCTAACATTCTGGGGACCACATACATTAGTATGTATAAGGTCAAGTGTGCTTGTAGATCTTTTAGGCCTACCGTTAAATGACCGTTTTGTCATCTTACCTTGAAGGCAAGGTTCACAAGTTGGAAGGTCTTCTACAGTTAGAAAATCCAAAGGACTATCCTTTACCAACCTTGTGATACGATATATGTTAATGTGGCCAAGTTGGTAATGCCACATGGACGTGGGAGTAACTATATCACAGTTTCTTTTCTTGAGGATTACTTCTGTCGTAGTTTCGGTAATGTTGGTTTCCAGAGAGGGATGGAATAACTATCCATGCTTAAATAAAATAAAATAACCATCCATGCACAATTTTGAGATAGAAATCAAATTTCTTCTTAAATTAGGTACGAAAATATAATCTTTCAGTACAATAATCCCTTCTCTGAAAACTAATTCTATAGTGCCTATGGCCGCAGCTACAACAGTTGCAGAAGTTCCCAAGTAAAGTTTCACTTCTTCATCACTCAGTCTTCTGCTTATCATGAACCCCTGTAGTGACTTACACGTATGAGTCGGAGCCTCGGAGTCAATACACCAAGAAGCAGAAGTGACCAATAGATATGTCTCTATGATGAAAGAATTGAACATACCTTGTTTCTTAGTCTCTAGGTATTGAGGACAATTCTTCTTCCAGTGACCAGTTAGCTTGCAGAAGTGACAGGCATCTGATGCCCTATCTTTCTTCTACTTTTTGGTTTTGCTACCCTTCTTCTGAGCCTTCCTTTTAGCCTTCCACTTTTTCTTTCCCGATTTGCCACATTCAACAAGCATGGCTATCGACTTATCCTTCTTAATCAGTTCTTCAGCCCTCTACAAAATATTGTTGAGTTCGTGAAGAGGCTATACTATAACACTGAGCAAGAGAATTTTTCTCCTCCCATTCTTGATCCTCTCTACTTCGGGCCTAAGAAGCCTTGTCACTCGGACGATCCAGAGTATGGTTCTTAGCAATTTTGTCTAATTTCTCAGATGTTAGAACTATCATGAGATTTCGGAACCAGTCATCATAATTAGGGCCATTGAGTTTGTTATTGTCCAACAATTTGGTGAAGTTTCCGTTTGCCATTTCTGGTAAAGGCAAAGTAGATTTATAAGTCCACAACTTAATTGATACATGTCATTACATAGAAAGGGCTGTTAATCTATGTTCCATTTCCATTTTGGGCATCTCAGAGATTCCCTTCAGTCTCAATGACGGAGACAGTTGTGTCTCTAGAAATGTGGGAAACCACATTGGGTGCATGAAGACAACTATTTCAGTTGTAAAACCCCAACACCTTCTGTAAAGGATCTCATCCACTCATCTTATGAGCTTTCCCTTTGGCCTCTGTCAGACAAAATTCATAGCCATTTTAGGTTAAAACTTTTTGTCCAATAAGTGCTCACCCATCATATTCATGAACGCCAAGGTACCGTGAGAGAGTCTTCTATTTTAGGATAGGCCCCTCCCACATCAGTATATGACGCCCTTATCATCTTATGAAGGAATCCAGCCAACTCCATTAGCAGATGGATAGCCCAATTTTATGGTGCATCTCTACCCACCAATACAACCAACCTTCATGCTAATGATGGAAGGCGTTTAGAAAATTCATCATATGAAATTCCCTATCACATGCACTTATATTTAATGGAAGGAACGAAAACCCCCTAGATCTGATTTAGGTAAAACCAAAGTGACTCCCACTGACTTTCATAAAGCCAAATTCAAAGTGGGCCCAAAAAAGCTTGGGTTTCGGGGTGTTTCTCTTGGGGAGAAACTGAAGTGGGCTCCACTAAGAAAGGGAGATCATCCAATGATCTTAAGGGCACCATGGCAATGATGTGCATTCAGCCATGGTGTTCTAAAGAGCTACTATCGAATTAACATGGGCCAAGCACTTATGGCCCATGTACGCAGCATATCACATCGCATACATCACATGCATGAAATCCATAATTGATCCAATCAATTAAATAACTATAAAACCCATAATTAAAATTTAAAAACCTTTTCATCCCATTTAAAACCCATAATATTATCAAATAATATTATCTATGTATATGGGCTGAATTGCAAAGAGTAGTTCAGCCCTTATAGCATATATGTTGAAATGGGCTAAAGTAGTTTTAACAAATCAAAACTGGGTTTTACAGATGTGGGCCGAATTGCATCTTCCAATTAACCATCAACCCCTCAGCCCATGAAGGGAATTTTAGGGATGAGAAAAGCCCCATCGAACCCTAGATTCGGTCTAATCTGATTCGAATGGGTGTAGGGATTGATGTTTAATTCAAGATCCAATTTAAGAAACTTTATATGAAAATAAAGAAACTGATACATGACAATCAAGAATCAGTAAATAATAGCAAGAGGGCTGTTCATAAGGTTGCAACCCTATAAAACAAAAATTAGTTCGCAGTTTGCAGTTTCCAAAAATGTAAAGATCGCTGAACCCATATCTGCAAAATTTTCTCCTTCGCGCTTCCAGCTTCGTCTTCAAATGAAATAAAATAGAAAACCTAAATTTTCTATTAATATTACATCAGATTCAAATTTCTATACATTCCGTGTAAAATTAAAAGAATAATAAAAATTAATTACAGACCAAGAATGAATAGAAAAAACGCAGATGCACAGATTTCTTGCGTTGTATAAGATTTCGATCTCCTCCATACGAACAGCCCAAAATTCAAGAAATATAAATAGAACAATTCTAAATATATAACAGAATAATAAAGATTTATTTTTAGATCATTCGCCCAAAACTGGGATCCGTTTTCCCAGAAAAATCGCTAACTAATCGGGTAAAACACTTTCTACCGATTTGCGCAGATCAAATCTAGCAAAATTTCGTTTCAAGAATCAAACCTAGCTCTGATACCATTAAAGGAGTGACAGATTCATCATATGGATGGCGAACCCTACAGGAAGGTTGGGCAAAATTTCAAAAATTTCTCTCTCCCATTTGGGAATCTTATTCCCTATTCTAGAAAACTGCATTTTCAAGGATCAATCTTGAACCAAAACTGGACTAGATCTGAAACCAAAAGGGAGGATGACCTAATGCATTGTCCAGGGAGTATCAATCTCCCAGAAGATGTGCGCTACAATGGCGACTTGGACCCTATTCATGTCGGAGCTCGGATGACCCAGTGCATTGTCTAGGTATGTCTTCTACACATTCTTTATTCTTGCTTCTAAAGTATCTTAGTTCAATTGCAATTTTTTGTAGGCAAACATCATCGGGCAAGTTCTGCTGGATCACGTTCGTTCAGGCCAGAAGAAGAGAGCTAACATGCAAGTGAGGAACATCTTACTTAAGGCTAAGATGCAAAAGCTTTGGGTCGATTCTGAGGGGGATCGCCAACATTTCTACAAGGTGAATCAAAAGATGCAACGCGATCTGACCGGGGCTCGACGCAAGTTGGTAAAGGTCCAAACACACTTGGAAGAGAGGGAATCGAAGTCTACTCAAGATATGTGCCGGGCTGGGGAAGAAGTTGTTGTTTGTTTCCTAGAATCCCTAGAGTATGAGAAGAAGAGAGTAGAAGACAGCATCCCTTCAATGAAGAGAGGCTTCAAGTTATGCCGCCACTATTTGAAGGTGTTGCATCCTTCCTTTGACTTCGGCTCTTTCTCTATGCGTGATGTGTCGGGCGACCTCATTGCACAGGTGGACGAGGAGCCCTTGACTCCTGAAGAAGAAGAGGAGGATGACAAGGGCGACGATGATGAGGTCTACGACAGTGTTGATGGTGAGTAGCTCGATTGGTCTATTGATGTTGTTCTTCTACTGTTTCCAGGAGCCTTTGTGCTTCTGTAGGTTTCCTCTTGGAACTGCATGCCCTTTATCTGAACTGATGAAATCCTTTTCTTTTACATTTATTCCATGGGCCTTTTGTTTTCCATTTCAATGAAATTTGGTTTCCTATACTTATTGCTTTTTGGGTGAAGCCCTTCCTTGCCCCTATAGCTCAACTCGAAATATTTTCTGTCTAGCTCAGCCAAATTGTTGTTGCACCAGTCGACTACCTTAGTAGGTTATTGTGGTTGTAGCTCTGCGAATTATACCTTCTGTGTTCCTTGGCTGAGTTGTTGGTCGATTTCGTTGCCTTGTTTAAATCTAACAAGTTTGTGAATGTAGCTCGAAACACAGTTCTTTAGAGATAATATTTGTGTAAGTTGTCTATATTCCATGTCTGGGGTACTGCCTTCCCTTCGAGTGTTTTGAGCTCATATGTGTTTCCTCCTATAGTTTTGAGACCCTATAAGGGCCTTCCCAATTAGGGCTGAGCTTACCTACACCGGCCTCCAGCACCATAACCTTCCTGAGTACCAGGTCGCCAACCCTAAATTGGCATTTCTTGACTCGGGCGTATTAGTGCTGAGCCACACGCTACTGGCATGTTGTGGTCCGAATATAGACTAAGTCCCTTACTTCTTCAACTAGGTCGAGGTTTGCTCGCAGGTCTTCTTCATTGGACTCTTCGTTGAATGCCTTAGATCATAGTATCATTACTTCCATTTCCATTGGTATCACTACCTCCGTCCCATACGTCAGGTTGAAAGGCATCTCACTCGTCGCTGTTTTAACAGTTCTTCAATAGGCCCATAACACATTGAGCAACTCGTCCACCCACAAACCTTTAGATCGGGAAAGTCAAGCTTTGAGGCCTCAGAGGGTGGCTCTTTTGGTTACTTCCGCCTGGCCGTTCGCTTGAGGATGAGTGACTGAGGTGAAATTTTGTCTTATTCCCATCTGTGCACACCAGTCTTGGAACTTGATATCTTCAAACTCTTTCCCATTGTCTGAGATCAGCACCCTTGGTAGTCCGAATCTACACACGATGTTCTTCTAGAAGAATTGTTGGACGTTGGGAGTTGTTATGGTGACTAGTGGCTCGGCTTCTACCCACTTTGTGAAGTAATCAATTGCCACTAATAGGAACTTTTTCTGTCCCTTCAGTAGTAGGAAGGGGCCTAATAAGTCTATTCTCCATTGTGTGAATGGCCATGGACTAGTCAAGTATTTTAAGTCGACTACTGGTTGATGTAGTATGTTGGCATTTCGTTGGCACCTATCAAATTTCTGGACTAGCTCGATCGCGTCTACCTTCATGGTGGACCAGTAGTATTCTTGTTGCAAAGCTTTCTAAGCTAGGGCCCTGCCCCCTAAGTGTCCTCCGCAAAGCCCTTCATGGATCTCATGTAATATACCCAATCTGCCTCGGTTCGTTGTAAGCATCGTAGATATGGCAACGTGAACGATCTTCTATAGAGTTTCTCTTCGACTATCACGCAACAAGCTGCTTGCCATTCTATTCGTTGAGCTGCAATTCTTTCTTTTGGTAATATACTTTGCCTCAAGTAGTCAAAGATTGGGTCTATCCAGCTCGACTGTATAGTCATTATTTGGGCGACCTCCTCTAGGGTCTTCTCTATGGAAGGGCAGGGTAGGTCTTTTATATGGACTATTCTTTTAGTCGAGTCCACTATGCTGGCCAACCTAGAGAGAGCATTAGCCTCTGTACTTTCCGATCTCAGAATTTGCTGGAGATACCAGGAGTTGAAGTTGGACAGAAGTTCCCTTACCTTAGCCAAGTAGTCCGACATTGAGGGTTCTCACGCCTCATACTCTCCGTTTACTTGATTCACCACGAGTTGTGAGTCAATGCAAACTACGAGATGCTTGGCTTCGACCTTCTTCGCTAGTGTTAGACCGGCTATTAGTGCCTCGTACTCGATTATTAGCCCAGCTCCGCTTCCACTCTGGTTGGACGAGCCATCCACATGAAGTATCCAGGGCTCCTCATCCTAGCTTGCGATCTCGTGAGCTAGGGTTGGTGCCACACTGGTTGAAGCATCCGATGTGGTTACAAGCTCAGCCACTTCAGGGGCCAGCGAGATGAAGGTGCACTCAACAATAAAGTTTGCTAGGACCTGCACTTTTATCACTGGTTGCATTTCATAACGGATATCGTACTCATTGAGCTCTATTACCCACTTCGTCAATCTCCTCAAGACCTTGGGCTTTTGTAGAATCTGCCTCTGAGGTCGATCAGTTAGGACTACAATGGTACGAGCCTGGAAGTAACACCTTAGTTTTCGGGCTACTAGCACCAATGGAAAGGCAAGCTTCTCTATGTCTGGATATCTTGTCTCAGTAGCATGTAGGACCTTGCTCACATCGTAGACAGTCTGCTGTACTTTATCAACTTCTCTTATCTTGAATGAGCTAACCTCCTCGTCATTCGTGGAGAGGTAAAGTTTGAGCTTGTCCCCAGTCTCGGGTTTAGTGAACAGGGGAGGCGAACTAAGGTATCTTTTCAGCTCGGCAAAGGCAAGTTGACACTCTTTGGTCCACTCGAAGGCTTGGTTTTTCTTTATGGCCTTAAAGAAGGGCAAGCACTTCCCAACCGACTTAGACATAAATTGATTTAGGGCAGTCAATCGAACAGTTAGTTTCTGGGTTTCCTTAACTGATCTAGGAGGTCGCATATATAAAATTGCCTAGATTTTTTCTAGGTATTCGACCAGTGGATCAAGCTCGCTCATCTGTACTTTCTGGTGGTGTCTCTAAGTCAATGTTGATGTCAATCTTTCCTTTTGCTTTCAAGGCGACCACATAGCATTTTCGTGATTCTAGTTGGTCACCTTGCAATACTCCAATGCCCATGTCCGTAAGGAATTTCACTGCCAGGTGGTACGTCGAGACGACAACTTAGAGGGTATGTAAGATGGGTCAGCCTAATATTGCGTTATATGGAGATGGGGTGGTGACCACTAGAAAGTTGTGATCAAACCACATTGTATGAGGAGGCGAGCCCCCCTCGACTGAGACTGTCACCTTGCCAACAGGCCGAACTACTTCTCTACTGAAGCCTATCAGGGGAATATCAGCAGGCTATAGATTTGCTTTGCCGAGCTCCATGTGCTCAAAGGCCTCCAAAAATAAGATGTCGGCCAAGCTTCCGGAGTCAATAAGAATCCTCTTCACCCTGGAGTCGTTGATGAGCAACCTAACTACCAAGGCATCGTCATGTGGGTATTGGATCCCACGCATGTCGTCCTCAGTAAAATAGATTACCTCTTCTCTTTTGGGATGCTTTGACAGATTGTTATCTTCCTATCCCAACTCTGACTGTATTCTTGCTTGTCGATGTGGTAAATCCAATGTTGATTGACCCCTTGATGATCATGTTAATGGTCCCCTGGATAGGTCTCTCCGGCTACTGTTGATTTCTAGGAGCCACTTCCTACTCCCTGTTGGCTTGGGGTGCATCACTACTTAGATCTTCTTTAGGTCACCGCTCGTCCTTCATGAATTGCCTCAGGTGCCCTCTTTTGATGAGGTCTTCAATCTCATTCTTGAGATTCCAGCAATTCTCTGTATCATGGCCAACATCCCTGTGGATGTGGCAATATTTGTTAAGGTTTCCGATAGTTGGGTCGCCCCACATCCTAGGCGGCCACTTGAACCCCTAGTTGGTGACTTGCTCTTCCTTCGCGATGAGCTGTTGCATCGGATATTCGACGACCAGCTTCTCTTAGGAGACTTGCTTCTCCTCTCGGTCTTTCTCCAGCTTGATAAACTTGTTTGCAACGGCAAGAAATTTCTCCATTGTAGTTGGCGAGTTCAGTTCAATCTCCCAACGTAGATCGGGGTGTCGTATGCCATTTTTGGCCGCGGTGAGCTACACTGCTGGGTCTAGGTCTAGAATTTGTAGGCACTCCATATTAAACCATTTTATGTAGTCTCTTAGTGATTCATTAGATTTTGAATTACATTTAACAAACAAGTGGTTGATTGGAATGTCTCTTGTTGGTGGCGAACTGATTGACGAACATGTGGGCGAACTGGTCCTAGCTTTTGACGGAACTAGGGGCTAGACTTGAATACCAGAGTCAGGCCTCTTGTTTTAAAGTTGCCTAGAAAGTGATGCACATGCTTGCATCATTTGCCCCATGAAGCAACATGCGGACTTGGAAGCTGTCAGCATGCTCGATCGGGTCTGTCTTACCTTTGTAAGATTCGAGAGCGGGCGCCCTGAAGTTCTTTGTTCTTGGAGCTTGGAGAATTTCCGGTGCCAACGGGGATTCCTGAGTTAGGCGTGGTTGTTCAGATAGGGCATCTACCCTACTTGTGGCCTTATTGTTCTCCTTCTTCTAAATTATGCTCCCTGCTGGAGAGAGCTGGCTTTTCTTCTCGACGCGATGTGCACGTCTCTCACGCCTCTTCCCGTCGCGATGTGCACGTATCTTCCCTACCTTTTGGTGTTTTTTTGCATTTTTTTGGTGTTTTTCATGCATTTCCTATGGTTTTCTGATATTGTTTTGCATATTTTCTGATTTTTCTACAAAAATTTTGAAATTTCTATAATTTTTTAGTATTTTTTGTAATTTTTCTTATTTTTGTATTTTCCACAATTTTTTTGTATTTTCTGCAATTTTTTTTCAATTTTTTGCATCTATATATAATTTTTGCTTTTTTAGATATACGGATTGACCTGACTCGTTTTTGTCACGTGACAATCTTGAGAGATTAGTTTAATCTATTTAGAAGATCTATTTAGATACAACCATTCTAAACTATGTAAAACCCTCCCCAAACTGGCCCCCTTGCCATCCCAATGTTATTTCTTTGTCACCCTTCACTCCTTCGGGCTTAAATCAGCCAGCCATTTCCAATATATTTAATATGGATTTGACGTATCGGAAAAACATCTGACCAATCAATTCAAATCATAAACTTGATAGCGAATCAAGTGTTATACACAAAATTGATGGGTGGGTTTTGATCGGTCAAAATTCTTTCCATACCATATCTTTTTCATATCATAGATTTTCCCCTATCAGACGGTTAGTGAAAGGTTGATGAGACGGTCAGGATTTGGACCAGGCAGTGCTGCAAAAATTTTAATAAAAAGGCCCCACCCTTGGATGCATCAAACGGTTGCTATTCAAGTGCAAGAGAAACAGAAAATCCATCTACTAGAGAAATTATAAAAACAAAACAACATTAAATCCCCACTACATACTGTACTGGGAGATGTCTCCGACCAACCACCCTAAACATATTACATACACCATCTGTCTATGCTATCTATAATTCACCAAGGGGAGAGAGAGAGATGGGCCTGGGCCTGTGGACCTAATCAG
>NW_010729223.1:287916-307490 GCF_000365185.1 Nelumbo nucifera | reverse complement strand
TATCAACGCGCTGAGACATTCTAATCGATTCGCAGGTCGGGAAATCAACAGTAGCCGATAAGACGTTCAGAATGATGCTCTCCTTGGGCGTTATGTACTCCATTATGATGTTGGAAATCTGCTCGTAGATGTCCTGGGGTTGGCCAAGAACAGGGACCCTGGTTATTCCAGGCAAATCGACCATGGTGAGGTCAGGGACGCCTTTCTTTTTCACCACCAGAGTGAGAGGAGAATGGGAAATGCCCTTGTTGTTGCCGGCGATCTCGTTGGTGGCATCCACAATGGCTTCTGCTACATGGGTTTCATCGGTGTCGACCTTCTTGTCATGGTACTCCAAGTAGAGTTCTGGGTCGGTTGCAGAGTGGTGCTGCAAGCGCATTACGAGAGGAACCCGAGTGCAGATGCCTAGGCCCCGAGGGAGGCTGATGCCGGCGAGGGACTCGAGAACACTAGACTTGCCGGAGGATTGGTCTCCGACGACGACAATTGTGGGGAGCTCAATGCCTTCCTTCATCACCTTGAGGTGGCGCAGCTGGTCGACGGCGTCAAGGAGGGGCCGAATCCGGACATTATAGGTGGAGTAGAGAGGGACGGCATCGTGGGTAAGCTCATCGTCTTCTTCCTTGAGACCGAACCTGGCCATTTTCTCTTGGACGCAAGTAGTTTTGCAGTTTACAGAAACCATGAAAGGTAAAGCCTAAAGATTTCTGAGATGGTTTATGGTGGGTGGATTTCGCTGTTTGCTGCCACTGATCCTGAAGCTGGTTGATTCTCAATTTTATAAGGTTGAGGCAATGGAGAAGAAACTTCAGTGGGTCCCCCGAATGTTTTTGGATTTCCACGTGGCAAGTTCCGTGGTGTTAACAGCTGACTTGACTTGACTTGGGGTGGCTTGGGAACGAAGGAACACAGTAGAAGTAAGAAGGAACTTGGTCTGGAAGGAAATGAGAATCATTGGATAGGAATAAAAAGACACTTTCTGTGCTAATGTACGGTCCTTGATGCTTTCGGCATTTCCATCGTTTTTTTTTTTATTCTTTTCGAGTTGAGATTGTCCTCGTTGTTGTTGGAGAATCAAGTTTCTAGTAATGGAGAATCATGTCGATATCTCATATGGGGTTGTAATTTCAGACTATAGTCGATTATCTCAAAAAGGGTTTTTATTGTTCAGTCCATCCTATTAATCTTGACCATGGATCAATGTTAAATTTAGAAAATTGCTTAGGTAGTAAAATTTTTAAAATATAAATAAATATAGAAAATTGCAAAAATGTAAAAAAAAAATTAGAAACTCATTATTGATCTCTAGAAATCTTTACATGACAATAATGGTCCTAAACAAACACTTTCTCTAATTTTTGAGAAATCTCATAAGAGGAATCATTCTTTTCCCTAGATATTACCTGGAAATGCATTTGATATTAAGTTCAGGTTTAATAAAATGAACGACTATAGGATATATGTTTGGTTTGATAGAAAAAAAAAAAAAGTTCAAAATTTCAATACGATACACAGGTGTATAGTATTTGTATTGATAGGGGGTTGAAATAGAAGTCTTTAGAAAAATTGGTTATTTGCAAGGGATAGACAGGCCTAAGGTCGACCCCTGACCTATTTTTGAAAAAAAAAAACTAAAAAAATACATGTGTATTGTTCAAAGTGTTGATACACCCCTTCCGGCATATTGGGGTGTATCGATGCTTTGAACCTTGAGAAATGATAAAAGAAAGTTGAGAGAAAGTTCTCAAGAAATTTTACAAAATTTGTTAACAACTTTTCCTCAACTTTCAATTTCTCTCTTATTTTTTTACCACATCAAACATAGTGTTATTTAGACTTGGAATTGGAAGGGTCCCAGGTCTCCGGTAGGAAGAAAAAAGAGAAAGGGAGCAAAGAAGAACCAACCTTCGGTTTCGTTCATTCTCTTTGGTTTCAATCCACTTTCTTTACTTGTCCTTAGATTTGTTTTCTTTTCCTTTTCACTCAATCATCCCACTATTGAGTTTAGTTGGGGTATGAATGTAATAGAATGGTCTCTATAGACTTGAACAAATCAGTGGCACATGACTTAAGAATGAAGGCATGAGTATAGATTCTCCTAAAAGGGACAAGCTACAAATAGGGGTGGCAATTTTTCTCGTCCCTGGTGGTACTCGAGCTTCCCGACCCGACGGGGTCGGAGATGGGGGGTACCTTGGCGGGGTCGGGGTCGGGAATGGGGCTTACCCCTAATCCCCGATCGGGGACGGGGGCAGGGACGGAGAATGCAATCCCCGCCCCGACCCGTCCTCGATTCATATATATATATATATATAATGTTACATATAATTTAATATATAATATATAATATCATATATTATTAAAGTATAGTAATTATAATTCATTTTTTTAAATATTAAAACTTAAAAAATAGTAAAATCCTAAAACCCTCGATAGTAAACACAAAACACTTCGACAAAGAGGAGAGAACTCTGCCTCTTAACCTTCGTCAGCGACTCTATCTTTGAACCTTCGTCTTCCACTCTTCTTTCGTCTTCGTTGCCAGTAGTCAATTTGTCGACCTTCGTCTCGCCACTGTCGCCACTCCCCATTAGACATCAAACAAAGGACAGAGGATAGAGATACTCGAGTGACAGAAAAGAGCTACTCAAAGAAGAATCGTTGTCGCCACTCACTGACTATCGTCGCTTCAACCTTCGTCTATCTTTGACGAATCGCCGACCGTTGTCGTCGTTTCCTATTGGACTCTCTCGTCGCCGACCTCAACTCTCACAACGGTCTTCTCTGTCTCTTTCTCTCTCTCAGTCTCAATCTCTATGTCTCAGACTCTCAATATGTATACATATCCCGTCAGGGATTCGGGTCTTCAACGGGGAATTCATCCCCATTGGGGTCGGGGATGGAGGGGGGACTCCTTTCCCTGTCGGGGATTGGGGACGGGGATGGGGGGTGATTTGAGGGTCGGGGTTGGGGATGGAGAACGTAATCCCCACCTTGTTGCCATTCCTAGTTACAAATTCACTTTCCACTTTAATTTCCATTTTATCTAAAAATTGCTCTCAGTAAATGCTGGGCAATTTGTAATTGATAGAAAGCAACTTCAATGCAAGTGATCAATAGCCTCCTTTGCTAAAGTAAGGGGATGGGAGTGGGAATAATTGTTTATAAAGTGATTTCGTTTTACTTTTTAGATTAAACTTTTTTTTTCATTAAGAGATTCCTTAAACAAGGAGTTTTCTTGTGAATACTGTTAGAGATTTTCTTTTCCTTGCGAGTTTGATAAATAAGTTGTAAGGTGGTTTATTACTCCATAGAGTGCGTTTGGAAGGGCTCCTATAGTGATTGAATTTCATTGATAGAGCTGTTTCTGATAAATTACCTATGATAGCTTAAGCAGAAAGTTGATTTTCAGCTTTTCAGATTTAAAACAAACAGAGATTCACGACTTTTCAGGTTTCTTGACTCATGCAATGTTAGAAACTGCTGCGTGAAAGTCCTCCAAAACAAGCACTAAATCGCTAAAGCTGAAGTTGGGTAAATTACTGTACCCTTAAATATTTTATTATTTAATTAATTACTTTATCTACTAGAATATAATCAATAAGTCATTCAATTCAACAAATTCACCCTTTATCCAAAGGCCTATCTTAATTTGCATTAAGAGTTATTAATTCCATTTTTATGTATTTGGAAAAAGAAGAAATTTAATGCAAAGAACATCAGATGTCTTTGTTTGTAGACAAATATATATGCAATGAGTCATGCAGCAATACATAATAAAAGTGGTAAGAACATCAGAGGCATCTTGTAAGATTGAAGGTCTGCATTTTCAATTGATAAAAAGCAGAATCTGTTCTAAGTTAAATAGTTGGATTTTCTTGTATTTGTAAGAATTCCCTCACTCATAAAATAGGTGCATTAAATCAGGTTGGGTTAGGTTAAATCCAAACCCTAACCCTATTGCAATCCAGTCAGGTTCATTTTGTTCAACCCTAATCCAATCTTTAACCCAATCCATTTTTTTTTCAGATTTTGAGTTTAGGTTAAATCATATATAAGGTTTAGAAATACCGTATTTAAGGTTTTACACCGTACATAATTATATTTGTGCTCTCTCAAATTAGGCTAAGGGGTATTTGCCAATATGTATGATTTTGTATTTTAATATAAAAAAATAATATATTGCATGAGAAAAGTCAAAAACCCAAAACCTTGCATATCACCAAACATCACTAAGGCTCAGTTTTGAAGGAGTGTGTTGCTATCTGGATTGGCCGAGGGCAATAAAGTAATTTTTCTCTTGAGCTTTAAAGGCTGGCCGAAGGCTTTGAGGGTTCAGAGCAAGTGTGTTGAGGCTGAAGATTGTAGGTTGAGGTGGATCGCTGCTTCGGGTACTATAGAAGCCGAGGGCTAGTGGTTGATCACTGCGAGTCCCTTAGGAGGTCAAAGGTTCTACAAGATAGAAGGTGTCAAAGGCCTCAAGTGACAACTCGAGGCAAAGGTTCCGATGATCAAGTTAGTACGAGGAAAGAAGAGGGAAGTTTGGTGGAGACGAGGGCTTGGACGAGGTCGCTTGTAGGCACTAGGCTCCCAAGAGTTAAAGTCCTAGAGTGAGGATTAGAGTTGGACCCCCTTACCTAGTAGGGGATGCCTCCTGTTTATACTTGAATTGTGTGGAGGTAGGTGGAGATGAATGCTCTCAATGAGTGTCGTACAAGGGCGAGTAACGGGCATTGCGAGGACGTGGGGGCGTCCCATAGTTGGCCCCGTACGATGTGAGCAGGGTAGCCTCTACTATGCTAGATCGAGACCCCGACTGGTGCTCATGGGCTGGGCCGAGTTACCCTACATCACTGGCCCCCCACTCCCGAGGCCGAGGTGGAAAATTTGGCTTCAGCCAATGGGAGTAGCGATGGTGGGCGCCAGCAAGCCCGATGGATGAAGGGTACCTTGTAGTGGTGTCGAATCTATTTCATCCATGCCTTTGTTCGGTTCGTCTTCATGGGTGGAGGACGAGGCTGCAAGTTCACTTTGGCTCTTCGGCGAGGAGGCCAAATGGAAGGGCCTCGAAGGAGCCGAGCCCGTGCCTTCTTGCGTTGGCAGCTCAATGGTGCATGCAGCGCTGATGCCTCAAGTTGGCAAGTGGGGAGTGTGCCCATCACAGGTTTGGACGGTAGGGAATCCTCCCGTATGCGAAATGGCCTTCCGGGTAGACCTGTATGTGCGTTCGTAGGGTCAATGGGTCAAAACCGGCGGGTTTTGGTTAGTGGGTCCATTGGTTTGCCCGGGGCATCATTTCGTCTTCCAAGGACGTGCGCCAGATGGTACGATGCGATTGGATTGCGGCGGAGGAGGTCTTCACGGCCATTGGATTTGATGTGATCTAGGTCGTTTCTTGGGCATCGTTTCATCTCCCGAGGCCAGGCGCCAAGTGGCATGCCATAGTTGGGTTGCAGAAGCGAAGGTCTCATGGCCGTTGGATCAGGTGAGATCTGGGCAGTTCATTTTTCTATAAATAGGGGCCTTAACCGTGACTTTTCTTTGTCATTTGTCTCGAGGCAACCCTACTGTCGAGTGAATCACTACTCCCAGACCTTTGGCCAAGACACTTCGTCGTCCTTCTATTCTTATTCATCTTTTTAGGTAACATCCCAAACGATGTCTTATTCCGACTCTGGCCCTGAGTGCTATGAGCTTTTACTGGTTCAGAAGGAAGCTCTCCTTCGACTTCTTCCTCTCCTTCTTCTCCAGGTCCTTTGGTAGTTGTCCTCCCTCTGCGGGAGGTGATGGTGCTGAAGGAAAGGGTAGCCTCTAGGCGAGGCAATGACCCTCCCTATGAGAGCGCCACATCTATGACGCTGAGGGAGATGGAGGGGTCCATCTAAGCCGAGGAGGAGGAGACCCCGGATCTTACCCTAGGGACGGTGGCCACGCTGCTCGAGGGGTGGCCAGGGCTAACCTTCAATGTTTGGAGTTTAGTAGTTCTCTGGATGTGGAGCCGGTGAGGTCTTTGGCTAAGAGGTTCTTCATACCTCGGTCTTATACCATTAGGGTGCCCGATGCAAGTGACTGACGGTGGACTCCTGAGGAGGGGGAGATTTGCTTCTACCAACACTTCCTCCAGTTTGGCCTTAGGTTCCCTCTTCACCCTTTGATTTCTGAGTTGTTGAGGTGGTATGGGATCACCCTCAGCCAGCTAGTCCCTAATACCCTTCAAACCATGGTCGCCATGCTAGTGGTGGCTCGGCTTCAAGACGTGGATCTGATGCTGAAGCTCTTTTGGGCCATGTTCGTACCAAGGAAGCACTCTTCCGAGGCTGACATGTATTACTTCTTGCCTCGTAGGGGTAAACTCATCGACAACCCCACATTTGTCCATAACTGGAAGAGCAAGTTCTTCTTCATGTCTTACCTCGAGGGTTGGTCATTCATGTCGGGATGGGGAGATGCCTGCACGACGGTTGAGAAGTGTGCTCCCATGCTTCGGGACGAGGAGGCTGTTGACCTAGCTCACCTACTCGTGCTAGGGAGAGACCGAACCCAATCTTTGTTGGAGGTGGAGCTCCCGTTGGTGTTTGCAGGGCTCAGTCCTGCCCCCTTCGATATGAGAGGCCTTGTTGTTTCTTTAACACATTCCCCTTGTCCGCGGCTAATGATACTGACATCTTTCCCTTTTCTTGTTTGCAGAGGTACCGATGGATGCACGAAAGCTTCTATTAGAGAGTTCCCAAGCCAAGTAGAAGGCCCAGGTCTAGAAGAAGGAAGTAGGGCAGACTCCAAAGGGGGCCTGCCAAGGAGGTGCCCACGAGGTACGACCGTACGCTTGCTCCCCCTAAGAGGGGAAATCCACAGCAAGTCCCCGTCAACCAAGGGGACAAGGGAAAAGGGCCGGTTGAGGGCGACAGGAAGCCGACAAGAGGCCATGTGAAGGGGTTCCCTGAAGTGGCTGATGCCGGTGAGAAGAGGTTGATCGAGACAATTGAGGCCGGCAGGTAGAGGCTGGCCGAGGAGACTCCAAAGAGACAGCCATCGAAGAAGGTAGCCCACCAAGAGCGCCCTGCTAGGGGTGCTGCGCCAATGAAGCCCCCTACGAAGGGGTGCACCACCAAGCCTTCGTCTGCCCCCCCCCTCCCCCCCCATCTGTACGAGAGGCTGCCGAGGACACCCGGCAGCTCTCAAAGATATTTCGCCCCCATTAATTAGTTCACGAGGGGGATTCTGTTACTGAGGAGGGGGTAGGGAAGGCCTTGGTAAATGGGGCGATCCTGCTGAGGGATCGCTTCGAGATGATGTAAAGCGACCCCTAGTTAGTCTACGACGAGGGGCTCTACCACATGGCTGAGGTAAGCTCTCATTTCGCCTTTTCCTTTCATACTTTCTTCTTTTCCTTACATGTTGTGGCTTTGCTAATGTCGTTTGATGCAAGTTTATTGTCACTTCGTCGACCTGGGAGACCGAATGGGCCTCACCCTGGAGTGCCTAGAATGGCTTTAAAAGATCAACAAGAAGCTCTAGGTAGTGGTTACCATTGCTGAGAGCAAGCAAGACAAGTTCTGGGCGACCCCCAAGGATGAGCAGCAACTCCGGAAGACTCTGGCAGATGATCTGAAGACCGCTAAGGCTCACCTCAACAAGTCGCAAGAGGCACAGAAGAAGTCTGAGGAGGAGAGAGCTCGCCTTGACAGCATCGTCGTAGATTCCCAACGGTGGGTGGCACTGGCCAAGGAATGGGCAGCCGAGGCTGTGAAGCAGGTGGCTGAGACTGAGAAGTAGTGGAGACTGTCAAGCAGTCACTCGAGTACCAACAAGCCCTCCCAGACTATGCGTTTGTGACCTACTTGGACGGGATTGAGGACACCAAGAAGGCCATCCTACAAGTGATGCCTAAGTTCAACGTTGATGGGCTAAAGGTGACCCCAGATTCTCCCGAGGCATCTATTGGGGTCATCGACGGGGCTGCTGAAGGCACCGAGAACTCCGCTCTCCCCCCGGCTGGTGGCGAAGTCTAGTGGGTTAATATTCCTGCTTTTGTCCTTTGCTTGTTTTTTGCCTTCTCTTTTTTTTATTGATGTACATGTGCTCGGCTTGGCCACTGAGGCCATAAATTTTTTTTGTAAAGGCTTTACAATGAATGAAATGAATGACAATCAAACATTTTTTGTACATAGTGTTCTCTCTTTCTCTTTCACTTTTCTTCTTTTTCTTTTCTTCTTTTTACCGAGGGGTCCCTGCCCCTCCAACCAAGAAATCACGAGGCACAAAATGTAGCTTGTACCAGCCCATTACACACACATCTTAGATAGTTAGGAGGGAGAGGCCAAGGTAGAGCCACGCGCCCGAAGTGTGCCTCACCAAGCCTAGTTCCCTGTGTTCACTTAGGCAAGGACGAGGTGGCCAATCGAAGTATAGTGGAGGGGCCGAGGTAGAGGTGTACCTTGCCTAGCTCCCTTCCTTCCAAGTGGTTGCTTAGGCAAAGTCGAGGTGGWGTCCTAGGGGGGTTGGAACCTCTGGATGAGGTGAACCACCGAGTTAGTCAGGGTTGCCGCACGTCTTCAAATCGTTTCTTCAACCAAGAAACAATATCAATAACCTTTCTTGATCAATTCCTCAAGAGGAGATCGAACTGGGTAGGGATGGCATGAATAGGAGAGAACTGTGCAGGTTGTTGTGTCTTAAAACTATGGAATTTGCCCCCTATTTATAGTCTACTTTGGATCAGCCTCCTAATCTAATTAGGAGAGAGTTTCTTGATCCAAACCGATATTTGGATCTGGACTCTTAAATGGATAAGACTTATCTTATCCGTTTCGCTAATCCTAATCAGATTATAAATCAAATATTGCCTCCTTTTAATTAACTGATTTAAGCCCAATTCGAATTGGGCTTTAGGCCCATCAAGCTTATGTGATCATTTACCCTTAACCTACTGCCCAATTAGCTTTCTTTGTATGGCGTGGAACCCAAACATTGATCTATACGTCAGCCACATGGGTTTCGCCCAGCCTTTGTTACAAGGCCAGGCAGAACTCACTGTATGAGACAGTGAACCCCTGAGTCCATCACCAGGGGTTCTTAATGGGCCCAAACATTTACACTAAATGGTCATTGGGCCCAACCACTATATGAAAACCCAAGAACTGTGGATAGATGAAAGATTATGCTATCTGGTATTACCCTCAATGGTCTTATACTTAACCTCTCAGCCCATAATGATCAAACACTGCCCGACAAGAGAGGACCTCTCCCTCAACTGCAAGGAACAGTGTTGCACTCTTTACTCAAATGGATTCCGGGAATTAAAACCTTTTGTAAACATTTTGAAACCATAATATATTTGTATATCTCTATATAAATATATTTTGCAAAACAAATCTCAACGTTTGAAATCAACTGCCGGTAGTTTAGGTTTCTATCAGAGAGAGTGCATTCCGAGATCATTCACTTTGTCTAACAAAGGGGTTGATCCTGTCACTATGATCAACCACTCAGGTGAATTCTCGGACTATCACAGCATACCCAGGTTTTGACCCCGTCTAAGGATCTCACTGAATGGTACATCAAAGGTAGCCCAATCTGATACCTAGTGTAGTATCGTAATCGAGTCTACGGGTTAGGTGTAACATTCCAGTTTTGCCCATCTGTCTCCAAGGTCCAGGGCAATACTGAAATTTGGTCCAGTTCAAGGTTTCAAGAAAATCCACATTGCATGTACCTCAGGTCTCACTCTGGTAATTAAGACAAGCCACCCCAACCAACTTGGCGGCACATCAGTGTCAGCCTTGACAGGATTAATCTCCCTAGATCTATCCAATGGCTATGAAGATTCTAAACTAACATGACTCTCATAAGTGTCTAGTTTAAGGGTATTACACAGAAACACACCCCAATAACTATCTAACAAGGGGACCTCAGCCACTGTCGAGATGAGGTCGCCATACTCTGTTCCTCTCATCGTCAACCTTGTGGAAGGTGGCGAGCCGATGTGTACCGATCAATACCTAAAAGACTTTGCCACCGCTCAGCCTCAAGTCGGCCAAGAGGAGCATGAGGCCGGCCCTTATATTTCGGGCATCCCACCCTTTGTTCCTAATGTCGTCAACGTCTCAGTGATAGATCGTGCGAACAACCATCACATAGCCCTCCAAGTAGCCAAGGGGATGCTTCTCCCAGAAGATGTGTGCTACTATGGCGACTTGGACCCTATTCATGCCGAAGCTCGAATGACCCAGTGCATTGTCCAAGTATGTCTTCTACACATTCTTTGTTCTTGTTTCTAAAGTATCTTATTCCAATTACAATTTTTTGCAGGCAAACACTATCGGGCAAGTTTTGTTGGATCACGTTCGTTTAGGCCAGAAGGAGAGAGCTAACATGCAGGCGAGCATCAGTTCGCTTTAGTCAAAGTTGCAGAAGCTTTGGATCGATTCTGAGGGGGATCGCCAACATTTCTACGAGATGAATCAAAAGATGAAGCGCGAGTTGACCGGGGCTTGACGCGAGTTGGCGAAGGCCCATGCTCAGTTGGAAGAGAGGCGATCAAAGTATGCTCAGGATATGTGCCAAGCTGGGAAGGAAGTTGTTGTTCGATTAATAGAATCCCCTGAGTATGCGAAGAAGAGAACAAAAGACGGCATCCCTTCAATGAAGAGAGGCTTTAAGTTATGCCGCCGCTATTTGAATGTGCTACATCCTTCCTTCGACTTTGGTTCTTTCTCTATGCATGATGTGGTGGGCGACCTCGTTGCACTGGTGGACGAGGAGTCCTTAACTCCCGAAGAGGAAGAGGATGATGACAAGGAAGGGGATGGAGAGGGCGGTGATGATGAGGTCTGCGACAGTGTTGATGGTGAGCAGGTAGGTTGGTCTGTTGATGTTGTTCTTCTACTGTTTCCAGGGGCCTTGTTGGTCTTCATCGAGTCCATCTAGGCTTTCATGGCATATACCCACTTTAGGAAATCTATGTCCAACATAGTTTCTGCATAAGTCACGGGGTCCTCCTCAGTTGGCATCGAGTTCATCTTGGTCATAGTCATAACGAACTGGAGGCCTGGATACCTGGGTAGACCTTCTAGGTTGAGAGTTTGTGGGACATCTCTCACTACTCCTGGGATCTCCTCATCCAGAACAACTTCTCTTTAAATATTCTCCAGAATGTATTCTTCCTCTAAGAAACTGGCATTTCGACTGCAAAACACCTTTTGTTCTTTCGGATCATAGAATAGGTAACCTACAGAGCCTTTGGGGTAACCTACAAATAGGCAACTACTGGTCTTAGATTCCAATTTGTCAGCACTAGTTCTTTTAACATGTGCCAGACAACCTCAAATCTTCAAGTGTCTTGCACTTGGTTTCTTACCGATCCAAAGCTCATGGGGAGTCTTCCGATTGGATTTGGTTGGAACCCGGTTCAACATGTAAATCACAATCTCCAATGTGTATCCCCAAAAGGATGTAGGTAATTCCAAGCGGACGAGAAGTGATCAAACCATATCCAATAGGGTCCAGTTCCTCCACTCCGACACATCGTTTAACTGTGTTGTAGCGGGAGGGGCTAATTATGATACTATCTCATTGTCATTTAAGTAGTCCCTGAATTCGTCAGAGAGATACTCCCCACCTTGATCTGATCGAAGGGATTTATTTTCTCTTCCTAACTATTTCTCGACTTCTTATCTGAACTCTTTAGACTTTACAAAGGATTCAGACTTATGTCTCATTAGGTACACGTAACCATACCGAGAATAATCATCGATAAAGGTTTTAAAACAAACTTGTTGATTACGTGTCCTAACATTCAAGGGACCACATACATCAGTATGTATAAGGTCAAGTGTGCCTGTAAATCTTTTAGGCTTACCATTAAATGGCCGCTTTGTCATCTTACCCTGAAGGCAATGTTTACAAATTGGAAGGTCTTCTACAGTTAGAAAATCCAAAGGACCATCTTTTACCAACCTTGTGATACGATATATTTTAATGTCGCCAAGTCAGTAATGCCACAGACACGTGGGACTAACTGTACCATGGTTTCTTTTCTTGAGGATTATTTTCGACGTGGTTTCGGTAATGTTGGTTTCCAGAGAGGGATGGAGAACATAGAGACCATTCTCAAGTTCCCCATGTGCTAAGAATTTGTTATTCCGTTTAATAGTAATCACATGACTAAATAAAATAGAATAACCATCTATGCACAATTTGGAGACAAAATTCAAATTTTTCTTAAATTAGGTACGAAAAGACAATATTTCAATATAATAATCCCTTCTTTGAAAACTAATTCCGCAGTGCCTATGGTCGTAACTGCAACAGTTGCAAAAGTCCTCAAGTAAAGTGTCACTTCTCCATAATTCAGTATTCTGCTTATCTTGAACCCCTGCATTGAGTTACATGCATGAGTCGAAGACCCAAAGTCAATAGACCAAGAAGTAGAAGTGACCAATAGATTGGTCTCTATGATGAAAGAATTGAACATACCTTGTTTCTTAGTCTCTAGGTATTGAAGACAATTCCTCTTCTAGTGGCCAGTCTGTTTGCAGAAGTGACAGACATCTAATGCCTTTTTTCTGTATTTTAGTTTTGCTACCCTTCTTTCGAGCCTTCTTTTTAGCGTTCCGCTTTTTTTGCCCGATTTGCACCTTTAACAAGCATGGCTATCGGCTTATCCTTCTTAATCAGTTCTTAATCCCTCTACAACATATTGTAGAGTTTCTGAAGGCTAACGTTTTGCTTATTCATCTTGAAGTTCATGATAAAATGATTGAAGGATGGAGTCAAGGAATTGAGGACATCATCAATTTTGGTGTCATGATCTAGTCCTAACCCTAGACTCTAGTTCATTGATATAATCCATCATCTTTAGACAATGGTCATGAACCTATTGGTTCTCGGCCATTTGTGCAGTCATAAACAATTTTATGACCTTTTGTCGAGTAGAACGGTTCTGCTCTTCATATATAGTCTTCAGACTATCCAATATATCCTTTGACACTTTGATCTTATTGAATTGTCATTGTATCGAATTGTGTAAAGAGCCTATACTGTAACACTAGGCAAGAGAGTTTTTCTCCTCCCATTCTTGATACTCTCTTCTTCGGGCCTCCGAAGACTTGTCACCCGGACGATCAGGAGCAGGGTTCTTAGCAACTTTGTCCAATTTCTTGGACGTCAAAACCAGCATAATGTTTCAGAACCATTCATCATAATTAGGGCCCTTGAGTTTGTTATCGTCCAACAATTTGGTGAAGTTTCCGTTTGCCATTTATGGTAAAGGCAAAGYAGATTTATAAGTCCACAACTTAATTGATTAATGTCATCACATAGAAAGAGCTTTTAATCTATGTTCCATTTCCATTTTGGGCATCTCTGAGATTCCCTTCAGTCTCAATGACAGAGATAGTTGTGTCTCTAGAAATGTGGGAAACCACATGGGGTGCATGGAGCCAACTATTTCAGCTGTAAAACCCCACCACCTTCTGTAAAGGATCTCATCCACTCATCTTATGAGCTTTCCTTTTGGCCTCTGTCAGACAAGGTTCATAGCCATTTTATGTTAAAACTTTTTGTCCAATAAGTGCTCACCCATCATATTCGTGAACGCCAAGGTACCGTGAGAGAGTCTTCTATTTTAGGATAGGCCCCTCCCACATCGGTATATGACGCCCCTATCATCTTATGAAGGAATCCAACCAACTCCATTAGCAGATGGATAGCCCAATTTTATGGTGCATCTCTACCCACCAATACAACCAACCTTCATGCTAATGATGGAAGGCATTTAGAAAACTCATCATATGAAATTCCCTATCACATGCACTTATATTTAATGGAGGGAACGAAAAACCCCTAGATCTGATTTAGGTGAAACCAGAGTGACTCCCACTAACTTTCATAAAGCCAGATTCAAAGTGGGCTCAAAAAAGCTTGGGTTTCGGGGTGTTTCTCTTGGGGAGAAACTGAAGTGGGCCCCACTAAGAAAGGGAAACCATCCAATGATCTTAAGGGCACCATGGCAATGATGTGCATTCAGCCATGGTGTTCTAAAGAGCCACTATCGAATTAACATGGGCCAAGCACTTATGGCCCATGTACGCAGCATATCACATCGCATACATCACATGCATGAAATCCATAATTGATCCAATCAATTAAATAACTGTAAAACCCATAATTAAAATTTAATAACCTTTTCATCCCATTTAAAACCCATAATATTATCAAATAATATTATCTAGGTATATGGGCCGAACTGTTCTTTGCAGTTCGGCCCATATAGCATTTATGCTGAATTGGGCTAAAGCAGTTTTAACAAATCAAAATTGGGTATTACCGATGGGAGCCAAATTGCATCTTGCAATTAACCATCAACCCCTCGGCCCATGAAGGAAATTTTAGGGCTGAGAAAAGCCCCCTATCGAACCATAGACTCGGTCCAACCAGTTTGGTCCAATCTAGTTTGAATGGGTGTAGGGATTAATGTTTAATTCAAGATCCAATTCAAGAAACATGATTTGAAAATAAAGAAACTGATAATGACAATCAAGAATGCAGTAAATAATAGCAAGAGGGCTGTTCATAAGGCTGCAGCCCTACAAAACAAAAATTAGTTTGCAGTTTGCAGTTTCCAAAACTGCAAATATCGCCAAACCAAAACTAGCAAAATTTTCTCCTTCACGCTTCCAGCTTTGTATGTAAATGAAATAAAATAGAAAACCTAATTTTTCTATTAATATTACATCAGATTCAAATTCCTATACATTTCGTCTAAAATTAAAAGAATAATAAAAATTAATTACAGACCAAGAATAAACAGAAAAAACGCAGATGCACAGATTTCTTGCATTGTAGAAAGGTTTCGATCTCCTCCATATGAACAACCCAAAATTCAAGAAATATAAATAGAACAATTCTAAATATATAACAAAATAATAAAGATTTATTTTCAGATCATTCACCCAAAACTGGGAACCGATTTCCCAGAAAAATCGCTAACTGTGCAAATCGGTGTAGATCAAATCTGGCTCAATTTTGGTTTAGGAATCAAACCTAGCTCTGTTACCACTGATGGAGTGAGATATCCATCATATGGATGGCCGAACCTTGAGGAAGGTTTGGCGAATTTTCAAAAATTTCTCTTTCTCCCATCTGGGAATCTTATTCCCTATTTTAGAAAATTGCATTTTCAATGATCAATCTTGAACCAAAACCGGACCAGATCTGAAACCAATAAGGAGTATGACATAGTGCATTGTCCAGGGAGGGTCAATCTTCCAGAAGATGTGCGCTACAATGGCGACTTGGACCCTATTCATGCCGGAGCTCGAATGACCCAGTGCATTGTCCAGGTATGTCTTCTACACATTCTTTATTCTTGCTTCTAAAGTATCTTATTCCGATTACAATTTTTCGTAGGCAAACACCATCGGGCAAGTTCTGTTGGATCACGTTCATTCAGGCCAGAAGGAGAGAGCTAACATTCAGGTGAGCATCAACTTGCTTCAGTCTAAGATGTAGAAGCTTTGGGTCGATTCTGAGGGGGATCACCAACATTTCTACGAGGTGAATCAAAAGATGCAGCGCAAGCTGACCAGGGCTCGACGCAAGTTGGCAAAGGCACAGGCTCAATTGGAAGAGAGGTGATCGAAGTCTGCTCAAGATATGTGTTGAGCTGGGGAGGAAGTTGTTGCTTGTTTCCTAGAATCCCCTGAGTATGAGAAGTAGAGAGCAGAAGACGACATCCCTTCAATGAAGAGAGGCTTCAAGTTAGGCCACCGCTATTTGAATGTGCTGCATCCTTCCTTTGACTTCGGCTCTTTCTCTATGCATGATGTGTCGGGCAACCTAGTTGCACAGGTGGACGAGGAGCCCTTGACTCCCGAAGAAGAAGAGGAGGATGACAAGGGCAGCGACGATGAGGTCTGCGACAGTATTGATGGTGAGTAGCTCGGTTGGTCTGTTGATGTCGTTCTTCTACTTTTTCTAAGGGCCTTTGTGCTCCTATAGGTTTCCTCTTGGAATTGTGTGCCCTTTATCTGAACTGATGAAATCCTTTTTTTTTTGCATGTATTCCATGGGCCTTTTTTTTCATTTCAATGAAATTTGGTTTCCTATACTTATTGCTTTTTGGTTGAAGCCCTTCCTTGCCCCTATAGCTCAACTCAAAATATTTTCTGTCTATCTTGGCCAATTTGTTATTGCACCAGTCGACTATCTTAGTAGGATGTTGTGGTTGTAGCTCGGCGAATTATAACTTCTGTGTTCCTTGGCTAAGTTGTTGGTCGATCTCGTTGCCTTGTTGAGATCTAACAAATTTGTGAATGTAGCTCGAAACACTATTCTTCAGAGATAATATTTACTAAGTTGTCTATATTCCATGCCCGGGGTACTGCCTTCCCTTCGAGTGTTTCGAGCTCATATGTGTTTCCTCCTATAGTTTTGGAAACCCTATGGGGGCATTCCCGATTAGGACTGACCTTACCAACACCGGGCTCCGACACCATAACCTTCCTGAGTACCAAGTCACCAACCCTAATTTGGCATTTCTTGACTCGGGCGTTATAGTGCTGAGCCACACACTACTGGCATGCTGTGGTACGAATATTGGCTAAGTCCCTTACTTCTTCAACTAGGTCGAGGTTTGCTCGCATGTCCTCTTCATTGGACTCATCGTCAAATTCCTTAGATCATAGTGTCAATACTTTCATTTCCATTGGTATCACTACCTCGGTCCCATACATCAGGTTGAAAGGCATCTCACATGTTGTTGTTTTAACAGTTGTTCAGTAGGCCCATAACACATTGGGCAACTCGTCCACCCACAAACCTTTAGCTCGGGAAAGTCGAGCTTTAAGGCCTTAGAGGATGGCCCTGTTTGTTACTTCCGCCTGACCGTTCACTTGAGGATGAGTGACCGAGGTGAAATTTTGTCTTATTCCCATCTGTGCACACCAGTCTTGGAACTTGAGATCTCTTCAAAATGTTTCCCATTGTCTGAGATCAGCACCCTTGGTAGTCTGAATCTACACATAATGTTCTTCTAGAAAAATTGTTGGACGTTGCGAGTTGTTATGGTGACTAGTGGCTCAGCTTCTACCCACTTTGTGAAATAATCAACTGCCACTACCAGGAACTTCTTTTGTCCCTTCGCTAGAGGGAAGGGGCCTAATAAGTCTATTCCCCATTGTGTGAATGGCCATGGACTGGTTACTCCTTTACTCGCTTCTCCTCTTGGTCTTTCTCCTACTTGCTTACTCCTTTACTTGCTTTCTCTTCTCGAACAGCTCGGACCTCGAGCGTAGGGCTTATTCGGCCTCGATAAACTTGTCTGCAATGGCAAGAAATTTCTCCATTGTAGATGGTGAGTTCAGTTCAATCTCCCAGCGTAGATCGGGGTGTCGTATGCCGTTTTTGGCGGCAGTGAGCTACACTGCTGGGTCTGGGTCTAGAGTCTGTAGGCACTCCATATTAAACCTTTTTATGTAGTCTCTTAGTGTTTCATTAGATTTTTGAATTACATTTAACAAACAAGTGGCTGATTGGAATGTCTCTTGCTGGTGGCAAACTAATTGACAAACATGCGGGCAAATTGGTCCTAGCTTTTGATGGAACTAGGGGCTAGACTTGAATACCAGAGTCAGGCCTCTTCTTTTAAAGTTGTCTAGAAAGTGATGCAGATGCTTGCATCATTTGCCCCATGATGCAACATGAGGGCTTGGAAGTTGTCAGCATGCTCGATCGAATCTGTCTTACCTTTGTACGAGGGCGAGCACCCTGAAGTTCTTTGTTCTAGGAGCTTGGAGAATTTCTGGTGCCAACGGGGATTCCCGAGTCAGGCGCGGTTGTTCAGATAGGGCATCTACCCTACTTGTTGCCTTACTGTTCTCCTTCTTCTAAATTATGCTCCCTACTGGAGCGAGCTGGCTTTTCTTCCCGATGCGAAGTGCACGTCTCTCACGCCTCTTCCTAACGCGATGCGCACGTATCTACCCTACTTTTTGGTGCCTTTTTGCATAATTTTTGCATTTTTTGGTGTTTTCCATGCATTTCCTACAATTTTCTGGTATTGTTTTGCATATTTTCTGCAAAAGTTTCGAATTTTCTATACTTTTTTAGTATTTTTTGTAATTTTTCATATTTTTTGTATTTTTTACAATTTTTTTTTTCAATTTTCTGCATCTATCTACAATTTTTGCTTTTTCGGGTATATAGGTTGACCTGACTCATTTTTGTCATGTGACAATCTTGAGAGATTGGTTTAATCTATTTAGAGGATCTATTTAAAAATAAACATTGTTTTAATCTCTCAAATTAAAAACAAATTTATATATAAAAAATCAAATAAAATAATAACCTAAATTCATTTACAAAATAGATAATGGCTGTCAAACAAAAATTTATTAAAATACATACATAAAAAAAAAAGTCAGAATACGAACCCCTTACTTAATATGCGATCATTCTCTAGTACCAACTCAAAAGAGGCCGATAAGTTATAGATTTAAAAACAATATATTTCGTCAAGAAGGGCAAGAAATAGAATAAGTAGTTATTCCGTGGCCGTGCCTCCCTGGAAAAAATTTTCGGCTATAGAAGAAATGGCGAGAACAGAATCTCAATAAGATTGTGTTTGGTACTGTTTCTATCTATAACGTTTTGAGTTGATTAATACAAGTATGTGAAATAGATTTTCTTCTGTGAAACTATTTCGGTTTCTATTCAACATCCGATACCAATCCATAATCTCATTCAACATCCCACCCCTATCCACCACAATGGGCAGTTTTTTGTTTTTTTGTTTTTTGCTTGAATGATGGATTTTTAGTCATGGGATTCTACAACCCGTATGAGTATAAATAGATATGGTATTAGGCTAAACCCGACCCTTCCCAATTTGTATATTGTTAGAAAGCATGCATATAAGCTTTATGTATTGGGTGTTGAATTTAATAATATTTTGAATTTTATGTAAACGATAACTGATAGTTTATATTTTTAAATGTCTTAATTAAATAATTAAAAATTTTGTTATTTATTTATTTATTTATTACTTATATATAACAAGAAAATAAGAAATTAGATACAGCCATTCTAAAATTTGTAAAACCCTCCCCAAACAGGCCCCTTGCCGTCCCAATGTTGTTTTTTTGCCATCCCATTTAATATGGATTTGACATATCCGAAAAACATCTGACCAATCAATTGGAATCATAAACTTGGTAACAAATCAAGTGTTATTTATCAAAATTTATGGGTGGATTTTGATTGGTCAAAACTCTTTCCACACCATATCGTTTTCATATAATAGATTTTCCCCTATCAGACGGTTAGTGAAAGATTGATCAGACGGTCAGGATTTGGTTTGTTCTTGGCCTGTTTTGAGAAGGCAGTACTGCAAAAATTTTAATAAAGAGGCCCCACCCTTGGATGCATCAAACGGTTGCTATTCAAGTGCAAGAGAAACAGAAAATCCATCCAACTAGAGAAATTATAAAAACAAAACAACATACCAAACACCCTAAACATATTACATACACCATCTGTCTATGCTATCTATAATTCACCAAGGGGAGAGAGAGAGA
>NW_010729223.1:258568-280884 GCF_000365185.1 Nelumbo nucifera | reverse complement strand
ACCCATCTGTACGAGAGGCTGTCGAGGACACCAGGCAGCTCTCAAAGATCTTTCGCCCCCATTAGTCAGTCTATGAGGGGGATTCTATTACTAAGGAGGGAGTCGGGAAGGCCCTCGTAAACGGGGAGATCCTGTTGCGGGATTGCTTCAAGATGATGTAGAGTGGACCCCTAGTTAGTCTACGATGAGGGGCTCTACCACATGGCTGAGGTAAGCTCTCATTTCGCCTTTTCCTTTCGTAGTTTCTTCTTTTCCTTACATGTTGTGGCTTTGCTGATGTCGTTTGATGCAGGTTTGTTGTCACTTTGTCGACCTGGGAGACCGAATAGGCCTCACCCTGGAATGCCTGGAACGGCATGAAAATATCAACGAGAAGCTCTAGGTAGCAATTACCATTGCCGAGAGCAAGCAAGACAAGTTTTGGGCGGCCCACAAGGACGAGCAGCAACTCCAAAAGACTCTAGAGGATGATCTAAAGACCGCTAAGGTTCGCCTCGACAAGTCGCAAGAGGCGCTAAAGAAGTCTGAGGAGGAGAGAGCTCGCCTTGACAGCATCGTCGCAAAGGCCCAACGGTGGGTGGCACATGCCGAGAAATGGGCAACCAAGGCTATGAAGCAAGCGGCTGAAGCTGAGAAGCGGGTGACCGAAGCGGTGGAGATTGTCAAGCAGTCACTCGAGTACCAGCAGGCCCTCGCAGATATGCGTTTGTGACCTACTTGGACGGGATTGAGGACTCCAAGAGGGTCATCCTACAAGTGATGCCTGAGTTCAACGTTGATGGGCTGAAGGTGATCCCAGATTCCCCCGAGGCATCTATTGTGATCATCAACGGGGTTGTTGAAGGCGTTGAGGATTCCGCTCTCCCCCCGATCGGTGGCGAAGCCTAGTGGGATCGTCTTCTTGCTTTTGTCCTTTGCTTGTTTTTTGCGTTCTCTTTTTTTATTGTTGTACATGTGCTCGGCTCGACCACTGAGGCCATAAAATTTTTTTGTAAAGGCTTTACAGTGAATGAAATGAATGACAATGAAGCATTTTTTGTACATTGTGTTCTCTCTTTTTCTCTTCCTCTTTTCTTCTTTTTCTTTTCTTATTTTTACCGAGGGGTCCCTGCCCCTCCAACCAAGAGATCACGAGGTACAAAAAGTAGCTTGTACCAGCCCGTTACACACACACCTTAGATAGTTAGGAGGGAGAGGCCGAGCTAGAGCCACGCACCCGAAGTGTGGCTCACCTAGCCCAGTTCCCTGTGTTCACCTTGCCTAGTTCACCCAAAGTAGGGGATGGACCAAGGAAGAGGTGTAGCTCGCCTAGCTCCCTTCCTCTCAAGTGGTTGCTTAGGCAAAGCCGAGGTGGTGTCCTAGGGGGGTTGGGACCTCTAGCTGAGGCGAACCACTGAGTTAGTCAGAGTTGCCGCCTTTACTTAGTCACGTTAAGTGTATAAGACCAAAAGGCCATCCGTCGCCGAGGCGGGTAGTGAGGCGTGCGATGCCTCAATCGTCCTGGTGTATTTTTCTTGGCGGGGTGTTAAGTTTAGTTGTTCGCCACTGGCCAAGTGCCCTGGTGACGGTCCGGCTCAAGCGCATGACCTTCGGGGGAGGCTGCGCGCTTCGACCAGTCGTGACACCGAGGGGTCCTAGGGACTTAGTGAAAACATACACTAAACGTTGAGCCGAAGAGGAACTTTGCTTTATTTATTCATCACTTGTTCATCAAAAGTTACATCCATTGGTAGTTCATCGGGAGGTTCTCTAAGTTCCATGTACGAGGGACAAGTCTTCCTTCTAAATGTTCCAGGTAGAAGGTGTCGGGGCCGATGACTTGTTTGATTCTATAGGGGCCTTCCCAGTTGGGGCCAAGTTTACCCACACCTGGTTCGGGGACCATCACTTTCCTGAGGACGAGGTCTCCCTCTTGGAAATGCCACTCTTTCACCCTTGAGTTGTGGTAGCGGGCTACCCGTTATTGATAGGCAGCCACCCTAACATATGCTTGCTCTCGGGCTTCTTCCAACATGTCTAGGTTTACTCTTAGTGCTTCACTGTTCTCGGCCTCGTTGTATGCTTCAACTTGAAGCATCGACTGGCCAATCTCTACTGAGATAATGGCTTCCTTACCATAGGTTAGTCGAGCGGGGTTTCTCCCGTGGCCGTCCGAGGTGTGGTCCAGTATGCCCAAAGTACACTACTTAGTTCGTCTGCCCATAGGCCCTTAGTTTGGTGAAGCTTGGTCTTCAGTCCAGCCAGTATAGTCCTGTTGGTGACTTCAGCCGGGCCGTTTGTCTGGATAGCCTATCGAGGTGTATTGTTGTTTGATGCTGAGGGAGGCACACCACTCCTACAACTTGGCGTCATCAAATTGTTTCCTATTGTCGGTGACCAGCATGTGGGGGAGGTCGAAACGGAAAATGATGTTATTCCAAAAGAATCTCTAAATTGCCCGAGCTGTGATAGTAGCTAGGGGCTCGGTTTCGACCCACTTGGTGAAGTAGTCAAAAGCGATGACGAGGTACTTCTTGCCCCCCCCGTTGCCTGAGGGAAGGGGCCGAGGAGGTCCATTCCCCACTTGGTGAAGGGCAAGGGGCTACTAAGAGATGAGATGGTTGTGGTTGGCCGATGGCACAAGTTGGCGTGTCTCTGGCATTGGTCGCACCTCCGTACCAACTTGGCTGCATCCTTGTGAAGGGTCAGCCAAAAGTACCCCTGCCTTAGTGTTTTTTGGGCTAGGGCTCTCCTGCCGAGGTGGTTGCCGCAGATGCCTTTGTGTATCTCTCGGAGCACATACTCGCCCTCTTATTGGCGGAGGCATCGGAGGTAAGGCAGGGTGAATCACCTTCTATACAACTTTCCCTCCAGTAAGGCGTAGTGGACTGCTTGACGTCGAAGTCATTTGGCTTCGTTCCTATCATCGGGCAGTTGCTCTATCAATAGGAAGTTGACGATGGGGTCCATCCATGATGGTTCGGCCTCCACTGGGAGCACTTGGGCTTCTTCTATGGAGGGTTGAGGTAGCTTCTCTACATGGACAGTGCGGCCGAGATTGCATCTGAGGTGCTTGCCAACTTGGAAAGGGCACCGGCTCTAGTGTTCTCAGCTCGTAGGACTTGCTGTAGGGAGAAGTGCTAGAAGTGGCAGGCTAGTTCTTGAACTTTGGCAAGGTATTTGGTCATGCTCTACTCTCTAGATTCATACTCACCATTGACTTGGCTCATCACCAGTTGTGAGTCACTGAAGGCTTCGACGTGTAGGGATCCGAGGTCTCTAACAAGCTATAATCCAACAAGTAAGGCCTCATACTCGGCTTCATTGTTGGATGTTGGGAAGTCGAACTTTAGCGCATACTCTACAACTACCTTATCTGGGGTGAGGAGGATGGGGCTCGCTCCACTTCTCTTGGCATTGGATGAATCATCAATGAAGAGCTTCCATCTGGGGTGAGCCTCCTCAACCGGGTAATCCCCTTTAGCATCTTCAGGGGCTCGACAGATGGTTTGACTGAAGGTGCATTCTGCTACAAAGTCTGCTAGGGCTTGTGATTTGATGGTGGGCCTCGGCTTGTATTGCATGTCAAACACAAAGAGCTCGATGGCCCACTTAGTCAAGCACCCCGTGGTCTTAGGCTTGGTGAGGACAGCCCTAAGGGGCTGGTTCGTTAGGGACCATTATAGTATGAGTTTGAAACTACAGCCTGAGCGAACCTCGTAAGCTGTCGAAGGTCTCGGCCAGGTTTGAAGTGTGTGCTTCGGTTTTTAGGCTCTTCACCACCATATTATCCACATAGGCCTCGACGTTCCTCCCCATCTGGTTCTTGAATACCTTGTTTATGAGGCATTGGTAGGAGGCTCTGGCATTCTTAAGGCTGAAGGGCATCACTTTGTAGTAGTAGGTGTCATGCTTTGTGATGAACGAGGTTTTCTCCTCATCTTTGGGGTGCATCTTTATTTGGTTGTATCCGGTGAAGGCATCCATGAAACTAAGTAGCTTGTACCCTACAGTGGCATCGACAAGGTGGTTTATCCTCGACAAAGGAAAATTGTCCTTGGGGTAGGCTTAGTTAAGGTCTGTGAAATCAATACAAATCCGCTACTTCCTGTTAGCTTTCTTTACCATAACCATGTTTGTCAACCAGTTAGAGTAGTATACCTCTCAGATGAAGCCAGCATCGAGTAGCTTTCCAACTTCCTCTCCCATGGCCTTCCAATGCTCTGGTGCAAAGTTTCTCTTCTTCCACCAAATTGGCCTAGAGCTCGGGTCCACACATCCTGTGAGTGATTACCGAAGGGTCAATTCCAGGCATGTCAGCGGTGGACCAAGCAAAGACGTCGGTGTTAGTTTTGAGAAAACTTACCAGTTTGGATAGGCTTTCCAGGAGAAGGCTGGACCCGACGTGGATTGTTTTCTCAAGCTCGGCCTCGTCTAGGTGAACTGAGATGAGGTCCTCGGCTGATTGGCCTCGGCTTGCTAGTTCCTCCCTGAGGTCGAGGCCCTCTAGTGGCAAGGCTTCCTTGTTCTTGCCCTTTAGTGCTGTCACATAGCACTAGCAGGCGGTATATTGGTCCCCATGAACGATTCTGGCACCGTGTTTGGTGGGAAATTTGAGGGCAAGGTGGTACAAAGAGATGGCTGCCCGAAGTGCATGAAGGGCCAGCCTCCCCATGATTGCATTGTAGGGCGAACCAATCTTCATGACCAGGAACTCGGTCATCCTCGTCACCTACCGAGGCTCGGCCCCTACCATGACGGATAGGGTGATTCTTCCCTCCAGTCTAACCACATTACTGGAGAAGCCAAATAGTGGGACGTCGGCTGGCTGGAGGCGCTCAGGCGCTATCTTCATCTTCTCAAAGGCTTCATAGAAGAAGATGTCGGTCGATGAGCCATTGCATCAAGAATCTTCTTAACTACGAAGTTTGCGATGACGACCGAGATCACCAAAGCATCATAATGGGGGACTGTGACCCCCTTCAAGTCCTCATCCGTATAGGAGAGGGTCTCCTGCTGCTTCAGTTTCTTGGGGGTAGGCCCTTGGATGTTTAGCTGCCTGGCATAGAACTTGCGGGCTGAGGCTAAGGCTCCACCCGAGGTCGTGCCCCCGGTGATGATGCCAACTATCTACTAATGTTGTTGTTGTTGCTGCTGAGAGGACGAGGCACCAGCCTCGCCCTCTACATACTGCTTGAGGTGGCCATGGTGAATGAGGGATTCTATCTCATTCTTCAGGTCGTACCAGTACTCAGAGGTTGGGTCGCACGCATCTCTTCGAGCACGGTGGTCATTCAGTACATCACGGAGATCCGARACGTGTGGGGGAGAGGCACGATGTCGGCTCTCAGCACCTAGAGTGGGCACTGGGAAGACCGCGACGCCCGCCTTCATCCCTTGAGTTTTCCCTTCTGCGGCGGTGATGTTGCTTGGAAAGTTGACGACTGTCTTCGGACTGTGCTGGCTCTTCTTCCCTCCGGCTAGGAGGTCTGACGTTCCTCTGAGGAGGGCTAGCGGGTTGGCTGTTGCTAGACTCCGAGGATTCGGCTAGCCGAATGTTGGCTTGGCCAAGGGTCGGCAGCTCGTCTTGTTTGTGCTGACCCTGGTGATCTGACATCTCGGCAGGGTGGTCACCTCAGGAGGGACCTCCTGCCTGGGGGCAAACTTACTCCACACACCTTGCGAGGTGGTCCCGGCGATCAAGGACCGCTTGGAACTGTTAATGAGTGACTAGGCTTTGAGTGTTCCTGGCTCTTCGTACCATGGTGATCAAAGCTTAGGAGACCTTAGGTTTGTAGTGTTTTAAGGGATCGTCTTAGCAACGCTTCCCACAAACGACGCCAATTGTTGCTTCCCGGATTGATTGAGGGCAACAAAGTAATTTTGTTCCTGAGCTTCGAAGGGTGGCCAAAGGCTTTGAGGGTTTAGAGGAGGTGTGCTGAGGCCGAGGATTGTAGGCTGAGGTGGATCGCTACTTCGAGTACTATAGAAGCCGAGGGCTAGTGGTTGAGCACTGTGACTCCCTTAGGAGGTCAGAGGTTCTACAAGATAGAAGGTGTCAGAGGCCTCGAGTGAGAACCCGAGGCAGAGGCTCTAACGGTCAAGTTAGTATGAGGATAGAAGAGGGAGGTCTGGTGCAAACAAGGGCTTGGACAAGGTCGCTCGTAGGCACTAGGCTCTCAAGAGTTAAAGTCCTGGAGTGAGGATTAGAGTTGGAACCCCTTACCTGGAGGGGGGGTGCCTCCTATTTATACTTGAATTGCCTAGAGGTAAGTGGAGATGAACACTCCCGATGAGTATCATACAAGGGCAAGCAACTGGCACCGTAGGGACACGGGGGTATCCTGCGGTTGGCCCCATCGATGGGAGCAAGGTAGCCCCCTACCGTGCTGGATCGAGAACCCCGACTGGTGCTCGTGGGTTGGGCCCTCCAGCCTGTAATGGGCTGGGCCTGGTTACCCTACATCAAAGTGCAAATACAAATATGTAGAGTACGAATACATACAAAATACAAGATTTTGCACTCTACTTATTTGTATTTGTACTCCTTCCAAATGGAGCCTAAGGAAATAATGATACAGGAATGCTCATGCTTAGTAAAATTAGGGCTCAGTTTTGAAGGAGTACAAATACAAAAGTATATATTATAAATACATTCAAGATAATACAAAATATAAGGTTTTGCACTCTACATATTTATATCTGTAATCTTTTCAAACTAAGCCTAAGTGTTTCAAACATATGAGTGTCACTATAGGATCAAGGTTTTAAATGGCTAAAGGCGTAAGCCTCAAGGTGTTTAAAACCTTCAACAGTCCATCTAGAGGGGGCTCCCATCCTGCCTCCGGAGAACCTGTGCTATCATCACCGCATTCAAGCTCTGATTTCTTTGAAGAAATCAGTGTCTTCTCCCTCAGAATCCTGTCTGTGAAGAGAGAGAATATCATCTTTGGGGGAAGTAAATACATCTAATTCCATCAGCTGAATGAGATCTTAACCCCAACAGGCTACCAAACCAAATACATCTAACAAATTCACAGGAAGTAATAGCATGGTCCACTGATTCTTCCCCCGAGTTATAAATGGGGCATGTGGGGTTCGAGACAATCTTCTTCCCTAGCTAGAACCTTCCAGTGACTCCTAGATAAGGCTGAATGAGAGACTCTAGCCAACTAGTCGAGTTTTCCTTCCCCCTCTTCCTCAGATTTAAGGAGAAAATAGGCTCATCTCGCACTGAATTTTCCATGGATGTCAAGAGTCCAGATAAGCTGGTCTTCTAGGTTCAAGTTGAACAACTTAATTTTGAGGATTTCCTTTGCTTACACTTCCCCAAAATGGAATTGAATTGAACAAAGTCTAATTCCAGATCCTAGTTCCTGGGATAATGTAATCAGCTACCCTTTGGGGGCTCGAAGGGCCCAGGTTGGGCCCAATTGGCTTAAAACCATTAACCGTGAGGACCTAGGGGTCATCCCACGCTAATTTTGCTACCAAAGCTAGATTGAAAAGATAAGGGTCTCTCACCCCTCTCCCCTCGTTCAATTTGTTTCGAGCGACAAAGCCTTCCTTTCACTCTCCTTTCGAAATGAGAAAACATGACATGGCGTACGAAGGAATGGCTTCCATAACTGCTTTTATTCTCTCCCAGCTTGGGATAATAAAGACTTTTGCCACTTGGCAGTTGTACTTCCATGGGATAACAAAGATTCTTTTTCAAATTCTTCTTCATATCAATCACTAAAAGGTAAAGTTGCAACTTTAAATCTCTATTTTTTTTTATAAAGTTTATATTGTTTTTTCTATAGAAACCAGATTCAATAGAAATTATGTGGGTATTTTGAACATTTTTGTGCATCTTATTAGAGGATTTTAATAAAGAGTTCGACTTCTATCGGGACAAATCGGTTCTCGCACCCTTCGAGCAGCCCCTTGCAATCTTGTATTGGGAATATCTCCCATGAAATAAATCACATAACTACCGAGATATTCCCAACGCAAGGCTGTAAAGGCTGTTGGAACGGGCTTTGCCCTGACTGAAGCCCCTCTTTAACAAAAGGGGTCTAATTGCAATTGTACTAAAAAGTTAAGGGAGGTGATTTCAATTACCAAACTCCAGAGGAGGTTTCGGCTATGGTCAGAAACTTGAGGAAAGGTTTGAGCAATTTACCCAATAAAAAAGGTAAATTTCTTAAACTACACTTATGATTTAGTTAATTGACTAAATATATCCTTATTGTTTAAAAATTGACTGGAGTTATCCGTATGATTTAATGTTGGGTTACATAATGTCCAAAGTACCCTCTACATTCTCTCCGGAGGAAGGAGAGAGACCAGAGTCGGAAACGGAAGGGGAGGTCTCAGAATAGAGAAAGGAGAAATCTGACCTCACCGCCAAGTTTCTTTGCTTCCGGGAAGAGGCAAGCAAGTCTCAGCCGCCACTTTATTTTTTGAGGAAGTCTTTGTAGAGAAAAATCACGGTATCAGACCCTGTTCTCGCCTTCATATACTCTCGGGGACTTCCACCAGAACAAAAAGAACCATTCCTATCAAAGCCTGGCCTTCTCCAACTTCAATGAGTTAGGCTTCAATGGCAATGTCAATTTTTGGACTCTTTTCTGTTACAACCCAAATACCCTCCAACGCCTTTGCAACACCAGCATTGGCAGCGTCAATTTCCGCCTTTGCAGAACCGGCAACCTCTCGTGACGCCTTTTCCAGTAAGGGAGATGGAAACGATGACGGAGATGTTCTCCACCCCAACCCCAAATTAAAGTCAACGTAGGATCTTCGTCGGAGGCAGATACAGATCTGGGATCTTCGCTCATTGGCCTCGTGGTGGCGACACCATTCTTCGTAAATTTCAGCCCGTGTTGGTCCCTGCAACTATCACCATCATAGCAGTGATGGGGTTCCTCGCGGTGGGTTTCTTGATGCTAGCGGTGTTATTGTCTATGCAACGCATGCAGGATGCAGCAGGATACATGGGTCAGAAGATGGAGATGATGACGGAGAAGGTGCTCCACCCCAACCCCAAATTAAAGTCAATATGCATCTTGGCCGGAGACAGATACAGATCTGGGATCTTCGCTCACTGGCCTCGTGGTGGCAACACCACCCTTTGTAATTTTCAGCCTGTTGGTCCCTGCAACTATCACCATCGGTTTAGCAGTGATGGGGTTCCTCACGGTGGGTTTCTTGAGGCTAACGGCGTTATTGTCTATGTCTTGGTTACTGAAGTACTGAACGGGAGGGACAATGACAACTCCGCCCGCCTGCGCACGCTCGACTAATGAAGGAAACAAATGTAACTTTGCAGAAGGGTAAAATGGACATTTAATTTTTTCCGTCAATGGGTACATTTAGTCAATTAGTTGAACCATAAAAAATTTACTCTAAAAAAACACTCTTACCAATAAATACCTGCAAAACCAAATCAAAATGAAAATAATTCTGCATTTGCACTCTTAATTACCAAATGCAATCTTGAGAATTTCTCTCTTATTTTTTGTCAAACCAAACATATCCTAATAACAAATCAAAACACAACATGGCATTAGGGGAAAAAAAGGAAACCCAATCAAACCCGAAAAAGAAAAAAACCAAAAAAACTAATAACCCACACACAGCCAAGTGCATTAAATTAATAGCAGTCACCAGAATCCATGAGTTCTTGCACTCCTGGAGTAAAATGATACTCTTGTTGAGACACTCACGATTGTGGGCAACAGTGGGTGATTCTTCCAGGAGCCTTTCGATTCCACCCGAGTGTGGCCCCATCATCAACTCATTCAGGACCTCCTTCTCCAGCTCTTTTTTGTTCACCAAGTTCTGAACATTGAACAGAAGATGAAGAGCCAAACAGTCCACCAACCTCTGCAGCACAACCTTCCAGTAAGCTGTGATTCTCATTCTCAAGTCGAATGCTCGTTCAACTAACATGGGATACTCAATCTCCCTAAGATGCCCAAGCTCAACCTCACCATAACCATCAATGGTGGTGCTATCTGGTTTCCAATCGGCAGTCAGCTGCTGCGTGAAGGCCTCTTGCTGCGTCATGAGCGCACTCCATGTCTTCATGTATTCTGGGTTACATGTATAATCTGTCAGCTTCTCCATCTCCAGCATCTCCCTCACTCGATCAATCGACTGCTCCTTCATCTTTGCAATCACATTCTGGGCTGCCCTTCTTGTAGAAGACTGGAGCTGTGGGTAGTTTTCGCAGTGAAGCATCAACACTCTTACCACCACGTCTCTGGTGTAATCCCAGAACTTCTCAGCCAATTCAACCGGAATGTTGGATACTTGCTTCAGTCTTCTTTGTAATATAATGAGAAAAGCCGTGTGAGAGAGGAAATTGGGAAGCTCAATCCCTCTAGCTTCCTCTAAGACCTTGATTTCATGCATTAAAAAACTACCTGCTTCGGTGTTCTGCATGCACTTCTGTTGGAGTTCTTTGGAGCACTCATCCAGCATATTCGCCATTTGAGCTGCGCAGTGCATCTGTTTCAAATCTGGGTATTCATCAAACTCTCCTTTTATGATGATTTTCCTAGAGACTCTTTTGCTGATCCAAGAATCCGCATGAAGGCTGCAATAGCTTCTGCCGTAGTGGATAGATGGAGAGGCAATTTGTTAAGCTGGGAAACGTTCAGGCTGAGCTTCTGGTTGATGTTCTTCACGATGTCCGGCAGGCATTTCTCTAGGCTAGTGGCCTGAATCTGCACCAGTTTCTGAGCTAAAACAGGGATGCCCACAATGGATTTATCAATCTCAGAGAGAAAGGGATGGGATTCAAACAGCCTTGCCTCCTCCCTCCTTGCTTCCTCATAGGACTCAACCCCGATTCGGTTCCTCACACAGACATAGCCAAGCCCGATGTTAACCTCATCAGAAGTCACCTTCTCGAGCAGGCCCTCAGAAGCTTTATCAGCTTTAGTAACCACAGCAAGAGTTCTCTCGCCGGTCTTATCGACGCACTGAGACAATCTAATGGATTCACAGGTGGAGAAATCAACAGTGGCCAATAAGACATTGAGAATGATACTCTCTTTGGGGCTTATGTACTCCATTATAATGTTGGAAATCTGCTCGTAGATGTCCTCGGGTTGGCCATGAACGGGAACCCTCGTAATACCAGGCAAATCAACCATGGTAAGATCAGGGAGACCTTTCTTCTTCACTACTAGAGTCAGAGGGGTGTTGGAGATGCCCTTACCATTGCCGGCAATCTCGTTGGTGGCGACGCTGATGGCTTTAGCTACATGGGTTTCATCAGTCGGAACGATCTGGCCATGGTACTCCAAGTGAAGCTCTGGTTCGGAGGTTGGGTGGTGTTGCAGGCGCATTATGAGAGGAACACGGGTGCAGATGTCTACACCGCGAGGCAGGTTGACGCCGGCAAGGGACCCAAGAACACTAGACTTGCCGGAAGACTGGTCACCAACCACCACAATGGTCGGGAGTTGTATGCCTTCTTCCATGATCTTGAGGTGGCGTAGTTCATCGACGGCGTGGAGGAGAGGTCGAATCCGGTCGTGGTAAGCCAAGAAGAGTGGCGCAACAGCCGCTTTGGGCTGAGCTTCTTCTTGGGTGAGAGTGAGACTGATCATTTGATCTTCAACATGAGTAGCGTTAATCTTCAGGGAGTTTAGTGTTGCCATGAGAAGGAGAGTTTGAATTGGCTCTCTTTGTATGTGCTTTCAGTTCAGGGCGTAATATTGCATGGCACAACTCTCACTTCAGTTCAATTTATATCTTGTCATGGCCTGGTGATGATGATGCATGAGTGGTGCCCTCTGTTTTTCAACTTTCCACTTAATTAATCCCACCATGAATAAGACTTCAATTCACCATATCCATTTGACTAGACTTTCATTTATGTCAAGCAACTACCAGAGCCAGAGGAGGCAGAATTATATTCCATGGTTTATAATTAAAAATAAGAGAAAAATACCCACTTCAATTCCCCACCATTATCTTGATCTAGTTCTCTTCAACCTGGTGACCCATCAATATTTAGTTGCTAGTTATGACAGAAAGAGCTTGGAAAGGTCAAGCCTCATTACTTCAAACTAACATCAAGGATTCAAGGGTGTAGGGTGTTTGGATGGATTTTTAAGTCCCAAAACCATTGTTTTCTCTAGTGATCATTAACATTTTATAGGTACAGTTTACAAATATTTTAAGATAAACCATGGAAATATGTGCTTCATGATATCATCATCAAAACACTGTTGCACATGGGATCTAATATATTTTACCATTTTTTTGTAAATCTGGGTGCCAAATTTATAATAATAAGCCCCATGTTTTTGGGTAAATTACATATATATTCCTACCTTTATTTTGGGTAGTGGCAATTACCTCCTAAATTTTCATTTGCAACAAATATCCCTGAACTTTTAGATTCCAATAAAGACCCCTTCCATTAATATTCTGTCAATTAATTTTGAAAAAGATTCTCATATAACTGTTTAAACTTTTCTAAATCCTCAAATTATCCTTTTTTGTAGTTGATATTAATTGTATGTTGTATTTGTTGCAATTCCAAGTTTTTATAGAGTTTATTGGTTTTTTTTTCCTTTTTTTTGTTTCTATTTCCATTTTATAAAAATTTCTCAAGTGAATTTATTGGTGAATTGATTTTTACCATCACTCAACAGAAAGGGAGTCTTTGTTGGAATCTGAAAGTTCAGGGAGTCTTCGTTGCAAATGAAAGTTCACGGGGTAATTGCCACCACACCTTTTTCTTATAAACATGTTATGCTTTTACATATGTATATAAAATTATGGTTAAAGACTAAAAATATAATTGGATTGGGTCAATCAATTTTTGGTTTGGATCTGTTCTAAATTGAACCATAGTCTCTTTATAAACAGAAGGAAATCAATAATGATGCCCAATGATTTTGACTTATGGCAATGAAGTTTTATGCATAGCTACCTCACAACAATAACAATTATAAACTCATACCTTTGGTCTGCATTTGGCATACTTTCAGGGAATTAATTTTGATGGATTTTGTCATCCAAATGATCATTTCAAGTATTATGAAACTTGTTGGAACCAATCCTTCCTCTGGGCTCAGAACTCATCCAAAAATGAATTCTTTGAATCTAAAAGAATTCAAAAAAGAATCAATGTTGCCTCAGAAGTCATTCTGATTCTTTGAAGCTGAGTTTTTAATTGGAGGATTAGAGAAGTCAAATACCAAGAAAAAAGACATCAAATGGAATCATTGTGAACTGGTCTCATCACATATTTATGTTATTTTACAGCAAACTCATCTTTTCAAAGTAATAAAAGCATTTGATATTGTGAAGAACTAGATTGAACCTACCTTAGCATATTCAAATCTAACTGCTAAATGATAACCGATTTGGTTGAAGTAATACAGAATAAACTAATGCATCCCATGGGCGGAAACAAGTCAAAGTGGTTTAGATTTCACCCCCATACACATTGACAAGTCAGCTTAACTCAGCCTTAATCTCATAGTTGGTTCTTGCATGATCCAGTATGCATGAGATGAGACAAAACAAGAAGAGAGGTTTGTAATTAATAGGGTTAAACCCTCTAGCTGAACATTTTATTCTTTATTAATGACACCATCGAAACCCTTTCTGGTGCCTTAGAAAATGTAAATATTAATTGGGCCTCCGGTTTGAGACTACATGATAGAAAAAGCAAGAGATGGCAACCTAATCTTTGGTTTTTTGTTCCCTTTTTTAAGCCTAACCTGATCTTTGTTTAGTATATATTTAATTACATCTATTATATACTAAGTATCAATGCGAATCAAGGGGTTGAAACATCTTGTTGGTTGATTTGATATGCCCAATTACAACTCACAACAGGATCTCATTTTGATCACCATCTTCCAATATGGTTGACTAAATGAAAAATATCCATTTATCCGAATTTGAATTTGAATCAATCCAGTTTAAGGGTGATCCAGCTTTGATCCGTATACTCAAAAGTCAAAACGGTATTAGATGTTTGATTACAGAAATCATGAAAGTAAGAAAATAAAAGACAAAGACGCATTATTCTAAACCAACCATAAGAAAAACAGGGCAGATTGCAGGAAAAGAATTAGTGGTGAAAGGATCTGATTGAATGCCCAATATGTTGTTTACCCTCTTAAAAGAACTCTTTGTATCTTAACATTACATAAAGGGTGAAAAAGGTGTTGGACCTCAATAATCACATTGACACCAATAGGAAATAGCAAGGAGAGTTGTCATAATTATACAGTACACAGAAGTTCCAAGAGTAGGGGTGGGTTCGAGCCGAGCCAGCTTAGCTATTTGAGCTCGGCTCACCAAGACAGATGAGGCTCAAGCTCGAGCTAGAACCTTGAGCTCAAGCTCGGCTGCAGTCAAAAGCTCGTAAGCTCAAGTTTGGCTAGGCTCAAGCTCGATTTGAGAAAAATGGTTATAGTTACTTATTATATATAAAAATAAAAACATTATATATAATATCTTATCATATATATATATGATAAACGATCTTGTAAATTGGGCTCAAGCTTGGCTTGAAGCTCAGTTGAAATCGAGCCGAACTAAGCTCAAATAGGCATTTTCATTCTTAGCTTTTCTTCATATTTTAAACTGCAGGATTATGATTTATACTCATAATTTTACAATTATAGGGAGTAAAATGTATCTTTATGATCTAGGAACTAAAGAGTGATTTTCCAAATAAGGACTAATCAATAGATGTTTGAACAGCTCAAGAACTATGTTGCAATTATAGCACAATTGAACATCACTCAACAAATGTTCAAAAGTTCATGTATTAATACTAATAAGAAAAGGTTCACAAAGGTGTGACGAGTTCAGGACTCAGCATAAACCTATGATGAGCTTCAAGCTTGCGATGAATTTAAAGCCTAAAACGAGCTTACGATGAGCTGAAGGCCATTGCAGACCTGCAATAGACCCAAAGTTGTAATACCAAAGACAATATCAGAGCCATCGCAAACATGCGATGAGCATAAAGCCATCGCGAGGCTGCAATGAGCACAAGCCACTATGAGTCTGCAATGAGCTCAAGTCCGTTGCAGGCTAGAGGTGAACAAAGAAACGCGTGCTTCACCAACACCGCACGTGACAAAATGCCTAGTAGGATTAGAAAATACACGTAAGATTAATATCGATGTCATTCGTGCCACGTCAATCTAAGAGATTCGCAAAAGAAAATAGCATATGTGTATTATAAGAATCCTTAGGCAAAAGGAAACATCGTCCTTGGGATATCTCATAAGACACATAACGAGACCCTAGCGGTGCTCCTTAACAACTGACACCGAATCAAAAATTCATTTTCCTAATGGGAATAAAATACTTTTAGCTCCTTCCTTTCGAGACTTTGGGATCTCTCCTTATAAATATAGGTCTAACTCATAACGAGAACATCATTCTATCATTCCATCATTCTACCATCCTATCACTCAGAGCCTTTAAGCTTACACTTTACCCTTAACTTTCCTTTGTCCTTCAAGGAGGCCCGTTCATAGTCTTACCATCACACTCACAGGAAGGATCCAATAATGTGGGCCTAGCAACCCACACATTTTTTATTAATTATAAAATAGTCTCTTGAAATTTGCAAGTACCAAATAGTTTCAAGTAGAAAGTTCACTAGATGTCTCTGCAACTTCTTGGGTTTCATGGAATTAGGTAACCATGGCAAAAATAGATCCAATTTTTCAATCCAAAACACCAGGCCTTTGTGAAGTTGATCAGACAGGTGAAAAGGATTTTGAAGTTTGTTTTTCATGCTCTTCATTGTGCCTCAAAAAAAATTGCCATGATTTAGGGTCCATTTGGTTTGTAATCAGAATTAGAATCAGAACTGGAATCGAAATCTTTTAGAATCGGAATTGGAATGATCCATTCCCATAATCTATTTGGTTCAGACAGGAATGGGAATGGGAATTAAAATCAGTAAGAATAGAATTTCATTCCCAAGGGAGGGGCAGGGAATGGCCATTCCCTCAAATGGGGGAATGCCATTCCAGCAGGAATGAGAATGGGATTCCGATTCCGCCCAACCAAACAGTTGGAATCGAAATAGCCCATTCTGATTCCGATTCCAGACTCTTATTCCTGCAAACCAAACGGACACTTAGTATTGAAAACAAATAACCATGATTTGTTGGTGACTCTTGACACATCAAATTGAAAGCAGAATATTGTTCACCAATAGTCAGAGCACGAACAAGATCCATCAGCGAAGTGGTGGAAACGATTGCAATCTCTGATGATCATCAATCTATTGTAGTACTTAGAGACCATCTTCATAAAGGCATGGCAGTCATCACAAATACGAAGATTTTTGACAATACGAATAGGAGTTCCAGGATCGGTGCTTAAAAGTCCAAAAGCAACAGCCAACTTCTCGCTGTGATGCACAAGTGCTTGCTCCTTTTCATTGACATCCACATCATGCAGTGCAGAAGATGTCCTTGGGACATACCCTTCACTCTTCAGTCTTGCAACCATACCATCCAACATGTCATAAATCTCTTTGCAGCGGGGATGAGCTCTATCCCCTGCAAAGAATTCATAGACAACGCTATCCACCTCTATTGAGCTACATCCAGGCTTTTTAGTTACCCCCCTATGTCTCATTATCTTTCGCATCTTTGCAGCTTCGTCCCACTTACCAGCCTTAGAGTATATATTTGATAGAAGGACATAATTTGCACAACTTTGAGGCTCCAATTCTAAAAGATGAAGTGCTGCTTCTTCTGCTAATTTGAGATTTCCATGTATCCTGCAAGAACTAAGGAGAGTAGCCCACACCACCGGATGTGGCTCCATGGGCATGTTCTTGATGACTTGATGTGCTTCCTCTAAATGGCCAGCACGACCTAAGAGATCAACCACACACCCAAAATGTTCCACTCTCGGTGTCAACCCAAATTCTTCACTCATCAATGCAAAATATTTCATTCCAGTGTCCACCAAACCTACATGACTACAAGCCTTCAACAGCCCCACAAATGTGACATTGTTAGGCTTGATCCTCCTGCTTCTCATATAGCTGAAAACCTCAAATGCTTCCTCCGCCTTTCCATGCATAGCCAGTACCTCGATCATTGTGCTACACAAGAAGGTATCCTTCTCTACCGAACTACTGAAAATCCGCTTTGCATCCTCCACACTCCCACATTTACCGTACATGTCGATCAATGCAGTTCTTACATAAACATCCATCTTGATTCGGCTCCTACCTATATAAGCATGCACCCATTGTCCCTGATCTAAAGCTCCCAAATGAGCACAAGCCGGAAGTATTGCGACAACTGTGACTTCGTTGGGTTTAATGTCTGACAGCAGCATCATTCGAAACAACTCCAACGCTTTCGAGAACTGTCGACTGTGCACGTAACAAGTTATCAGCACATTCCAGGACACCACGTTTCTCTTGGGCATTTCATCGAAAAGTCTCCTCGCGGCCTCACATTTACCAAGCTTTGCGTAACCCGAGATCATTGCGTTCCAAGAGATAATATCTCTCCCCGGCATTTCGTCAAACAGGCATTGGGCGGTTTCCAAATCATCACATTTGTTATACATGTCGAGAAGAGTATTCCACGACGAGACATTACGCACGGGCATTGCATCAAAAAGCTCCCTCGCCCTAGTAAACTCCCCACACTTAACGTAGCCGGCAATCATTGTGTTCCAACAGATAATATCTCTATCGCTAATTCTGTCAAATATCAGGCGCCCGTGGTTGGAGAAACCACAAGCGCAGTACATATCGATGAGTGCAGTCCGAACGATGACCCTCAAATCAAAACCCGTTTTAATAACAAGGCCGTGCAATTCTTTACCTATCCCGATCATCCTTAAACTGGAAACCGACCTCAGCACAACAGGAAACGTGAAAGAATCGCAGGTGACGGAACGGACACGCATCATGGAGTAGAGGCGGAGCGCTTCGTCATGGTCTCCGGTTTCAGAGTGTCGTTTGATCATGGCGTTGTAGAAGAAGAGTTTCGGCTGATCAATTGCGTCAAAGATTCGACGAGCATAGTGCATGGAATCTGAAAGGGAGCAGCACAATAGGAGCTGCCCAACGACGAGATCGTTTCGAGTGAGACCGGTTTTGATGATGTGAGCATGGAGGGCCCTGAGTTGAGGGGGTGTTCTTGGGGATTTGAGATAAGACAACGTCCATTCCTCCGTGGACTTTAGGGTCGACCATGAATTCCAACTTTGAGGTAGGGAAGTGAATACGGTTGAAGGGGCCAATGCATTGGCCATTTCAGTTAATAGCTATCACCTGCGGCGGATTTCAGCTCATTCAATCCCTCCTCCTCCACAAGGCCTATTCGTTACCATCGCTCTCAGTCTCAGATGAGATAACTACAAAACGAAAAACAAAATGGATTTCCTGCTCGAATGGGAATTGTTTAGAGAAGAGAAAATACTAAACGATCATCGCTGATGGGGGCGATGGGTGGTTTGGTCCCGAATGCTATCATCAATTACAGAACGAACAGTGCTCCCACATAACAGTTAGAAAAGATTCTCACGATTGGTGCATTCGGAATCCGATACAATATGGCACGAACAGTGTTCCGACTTCCTGCTCTTTCCCTTTTTCCATTTCGAGCATCTGGAATTCTGGATAAATTGTTCTAGGGTAAATTGATGAAACCTCCCTGAAGCTTCTCTTTATTTCTGATACATCCCATGACATTCGATAATTTCAACCACCTCCCCTGAATTTTGTGACTGATTATGAAAGTGATTTATTATCCAAATTTGCCTTTTATATCAATCACTCCAAGGTAAAACTACAACTTTAAATTCTCTTTTTTAATATTTTTGTTTTTTTAGAAATAAACCTTAATAGTAATTGCATAGTTATTTTGGACATTTTTATCTCTTTCTTAGTGGATTATAACAAAAGGGTCTATTTGTAATTATGTCAAAAGTTTAAGAGAGATAATTGCAATTACCGAACTTTAAGGATACAAATATCCTTGTAGCCAATCAAGGGATGGCTCAATTGATATGTTAATTGGTTCGCACCACGGCCCTCATACTAGTAAAATGGTCTAGGTTGACTTAACAACAACAAAGCCTTGTTATTGGCCCTCGTGATTAATGAATAAATTCTGTATTTTTTTGTTTTTTAATAAATTTATTTATTTGAGAACGACAAGAGCTTAAAAAAGCACATTAAAATCTATAAGTGAAACATCTTTCAAGTAAAGGTCATAAAAAATAGTGGATTTGAGACTCTTTCAAGACATTGTTCATTGTCTTCTTCAAAAGGGTAATTTTTAATTTTGAAATATTACAAATCGCATATGACATCATGTGAGTTAGATAACTAACAAACTACTAATCACGGGTACTATATAGTTTTCGGGAGTTAAGGTACTACAGTGGCATGTTTTGAAGTTTGGGTATTAAAGTGAAGCAGTCCTAAAGTACAAGGTACTAATTTAGAATTTACCCTTAATAATAATAATAATAATAATATATAAACAATTATATACATCAAAATTCATATGAAATAAAATTGGACAAATTTCTCAAACTACGTTAAAAAAAATGGAAAAGACTATTTTATCCATCATTCTTCTTTAAATTTTCAAAATGAAACATTTGAATATAAGATTATTTTATTTTTTGTATCTTTCTTATCTCTTTGAATTCCACAAAAGCAAAAGAGAAAGCAACAGAAAAAACCCTAGATCAGTAAAAAAAATGTAGCACCAACAACTGAATTCCGATTCCAACACCATCCTACTTCTTTATTTATTGTTCATTTTTCCCATCAACAACAACCGTGAAACTCAAAAAGAAAACTTCAACAAATTCAGATTTTGGTTGTTTCATATAGATCCAACACCAAAGAAAGCAACTAACAAGAATAACCACTGAAACCAACTACTCCAACTTCAACAAAAAATCCTCCCCATTTCTACCTCTTTGCCATTCACACAGCCCCACAAATCCTATTTACAATGTTATACATCAAAGCGAAGAGAGTTTTTTCTGTAATTCCCGAAACAGAAAAGAAGATCGAAAGAACTAGGAAAAGGGAAAAGAATGCGAAACAAAAGAGAGCTCTCGATCTCTCTATCTCTTTGATGCGTCGCTGGCAATAAGAGCTGATAGCTAGAGGGTGAAGATGAAAGATAGACAGGCAGAGAAAGGGAGTGAAAGGCGAAAACAATTGATTTGTTAACCCAAAAAGTTGAACAGTTTTCTAGTTGGTGATCAAAACAAATCATCATTTTCAGTTCTAAACGTGTTTATTGCTAAGTGAGGATTAAAAAGGCACGGTATGCCCCTCTATGGAATTGCGCTGTTTCCTCTTTGGGTGACAATTTTGGCCCCGGATTTATTTGAACTTGTACAAAGTACAAACAACCTTGTTTTCCATGGGTTTAGAGTTTCCATAGCCACTATTGAAACCAGTAAATGGTTAGAGACTTTCCACAGCCATTATTTTTATTTGAAAATTTAAAGAATAATGAAGGGAAAAATCGACACAAAAGAGTAATCTTGGGTTTTAAAAAAATTATATGTCATGTGGTGTCACATGTGAATGGATTGTGACGGAATGCTAAGGGTAAGGGAGGATTTAGTTAATTGTCAAAAAGCTTAGGGATACTTTAAATCAATTTCCAAACAGTAGGGGTGAGTAAGTCAATTTCCTAAAACTTAGGGGTAGTTCAAAAAAATTTGCCCAATAAAATTTTAAGATTTTTTTTTTTTTAATTTCATGTTTATCTTGTTAATTTATTTTAACTTTCTCATTAATTTTTCAATCTTTCTAAAAAAATTGTGTTGCCCACAGCCTGGATTGCGGCCTAACACGACATAAACCTATTCGCACTTGGGGGTGTTAATGGACCAGTTTTGTGTTGGACTCCGTCCAAATCAAAATCCATTTGAACGGATTGGACGGACCAATAAGACATTGAATTTGGATGGATTGGACGGACCAATATAACATATTAGATTGGACCTAGTCCGTCCATAATGATATATATATATATATATATATATATATATATATATATATATATTGTCGTAGTTTTATTATATTTTATGTTTCAAATGGTCAATTTGATAAATAATATATATGACAATATTGGTTGAACTGTTTAATGTATTAAAATATAAACAATTTAGTATTTTACTCATTTTTATTATTCGATTTAGGTTATTATTTAAATAAACATATAGTTTTCAAAATAATCAAGTTTATCGGGTAAAACCCGATAGGACCTAACTATTAATTGGGATGGTTTTGGATCTGTTATTTTGTCCTGATTAATAATCGCTTCGGGACTAGTTCTTCCTTTGCTATCAATGATAGGAGCTCCTGTATGCGAGTCATCTATTTGATTTAAAGGAATTTTAAGAATTCTAGAAATGATTTTTTTGGAGTTTTCTTGATAAATTTTTTGAACAAATAATACTAGATTTGGAGAATTTGGCTTTTACACAGCTCTAATAAATTTATTCATAATTTCATTGGTTTTCAAAATAATTGTATTTATACTTGTTAAAGTGTAGACTTTGTACTTTATATTTTAAAAGTGTCAAATTCATTTGAATAAAATTTTTTTAAAAAGTATGTTTTTTAAAATAAAGCACCATTTACATTTGGAAAAAGTATAATAGTAAACATGTATGACACATGGCTGTCATGTATAATAGTAACATGTGACAGTTATATAATAATAACACATGTCAATTTGTATTGTTATATAACACATGGCAATCAGAAAATAGCAACATCTGTCAGTAACACATGTATAATAGTGATATATGGCAATTATATAGTATGTGTTTGATATAGCTTTCATTTATTAAATAAACGTTGGTACTTGATTTGTCTTCAAAATCAAGAAAAATCACTTGATAAACTGTTTATTGACAATTAAGCATCATTAGGTGTCATATAAGTGGAATAATGAATAAATGCTTAATTGTTGGAGAAAATGTTAAAATGAAGCTTCCCCCAACATTAGCGCAAAGATAAATCAAGACCAACTATTATCAATACCTATGTTTGAGCAAATATCCAACTTGAAAGATAATCTTGGGAAAAGTTGTGTTGTAGGGGTGAATTTGGAGGAGGGAGAGATCAAGGAGAGTGCTGAAGTATTGGGGTGTGAAGTCTCGGGTTGGCCTTTGAACTACTTAGGGTTGCCTTTAGGGGATAATCCCATGAGAGAGAGCTTTTGGAACCCGGTGGTAGAAAGGTTCGAAAAAAGACTGGTGTCATGGAAAAAGAACTACCTCTCTTTTGGTGGGAGAATTACTCTTATTAAGGCCACGCTTGC
>NW_010729223.1:192683-257072 GCF_000365185.1 Nelumbo nucifera | reverse complement strand
TAACTTTAGTGTGTTTTCTTTCTTTTCTCTTTCTTTTTTCCTTTTCTTGAGATTCTTTGTTGCTCTTGGAAGATAAGCATGTTTGTCTTCCTTTTGTAAATCTTCCATTGATGAATTAATGAAAGTGTTGTTCATCAAAAAAAGAAAAACAGTGACAGATGTCAATTTGTGTTGTTATATAACATGTGATAGTAACGCACTTATAATAGTGATATGTGACAACTACATAATGGTGGCACTTGTATGGCCATGCCACATGACATTTACACATATATTAATAACATGTGGCAATCACATAATAGTAACATATATATAATGATTGATGACTAGACCTGTTCACCGGCTGGGTCGGGACGGGTTTAGGTCGGGCTTTGCCTTTACATTAATAGAAAATGTTTAGGCCCGAGCCTAAGCCCGGCCCGACCATTGGGCATAGGTCATGAGCCCGAGCCCGGCCTGACTATAAAGCCCAAAGCCCAGGCCCGAGCCCGAGCTCGACTAGAAATTTGGAAAAAAAAAAGAGTTTCCTTTTTAATTCAATTAAAAGTTGTTTTATTTATACTAAAAGAGCTCAAAACCTAAAAAAACAATGAAAAGTCTCAGTATTACTTGAAAAAAGAGAAGAAAAATATATTACATATATGCTTTTTTATTATATAAAATATATTTTATTAATATAATACATTATCAAGTTGGGCTCGGGCTCAGGCCAGGCTTTTTTGAGAAAGCCTAAGCCCAACCCAAAAGAAAAGTCGGGCCCGATATTTTAGGCTCGAGCCCGAGCCCGCAGGCCTGAAATCTTGTCCAAGCCTGACTTAGATCGGGCCGGCCTGGCGGGCTACCCGGCCCATGAACAGGTTTATTGATGACATGTGGCAAATACATAACAATGACACTTATATGGTCTGAAATACATATGGTTGCCACATGACATCCACATTATATAGTATATATAATATACTATATATTTATATATTAATATATTATATATAATATATAATACAATATATATAATATATTATAATAATATAATATATATTATAGGTTATAATATATGATATTTTATATATGTTAATGAAGTTCTATTTTAATCAAAAATCGAACTAGAAATTTTGATTTTGGCTTGGTTTTCATTTTTTATTTCAGTTTTTTAAATTTTGGCTTACTCGGTTCGGTTTTTAATGAAATAAACCGAATGCTCACCCCTACATGAAACTAAGTGGAAATCATATGATGAAAAATTTGTATAATTTTTGGAATCCACTTTTCTCAATAAAAGTAATAAAATATTTGTATCTCCCTTAGTTACAAATGAAACAGGGCCCTGAACATTTTAAGGTCTATAAACATTTTAAGGTCCTCTTTTATTATTTTGTGAGAAATTGGTTCTACAATGTTTATTGAATTGACGCATTTGACAAGAAAAAGGCATGTTGAAAATTTTAAGGTCTATAAACAAAACTTTTAACAACTCAAAAATAAGTGAGCAAGACGATAATGCCAAATATAAATATCATCTTTATTAGGACTCACTAACTAAATGACAAACCTATCAAACTTAAATGTCATTGCACTATCTCTACTCTCTAGTGTGTATAAACCATCAACCATGTACCCTCTATTAGGGATCACAATTTCTACCCTACCAAGTGGGTACCCACCCCAATTGTGCAGTTTTTTTTTTAAATGACAGTTTTTGGGATTCTACAACCCATACAGGTACGAGTAGGGTAAGGTATTAGGCTAAACCTGACCCACATATTGTTGGAAATCATATAAACTTAATGTATTAGGTGTTGAAATTAAGAGTATTTTGAATTTTATGTAAATGATAGTTGATAGTTTATGTGTTTTCACATGTCTTAATCAAATAATTAGAAAATTTTTTGTTTGTTTGTGTTATATTACTTATTTATTGTTTATATATAACAAGAAATAATAGGAAATTAGATGTAGATTCTAAACCCAACCCACCCCTACCCTTAAATACGATGAGGGTAGGGTCAGGGGTTTTGCATTTTCATGTGCATAGAGGGATTCTCAAAATCCAACCCGCTATGGGATTTTGGGGTGGGTATGAGTTGGGAGGTTTAGGGAGGCAAGTAGGGTCTAAAATTTACAAAACCCTCCCTGAACCCTTTCATTACCATCCCTACCTTCTACCAATCATCCTCTTTTTAGTCAAATCCTGGAAAACACATTAGTAAGATAGAAAGTTATAGAATAATTCAACGGGTTTGTAATACTACCAATAGATATAAGATTGATAGGTAATTTAGGCACATGAAGAACAAGTGATAAATCAATACCCTGTTCGCTTTTCGGTAAGTTATTTATCCAAGTAAATGCTTACTTGGGTAAACTTTTCCTGGGAAACACTTACCTGGGTAAATGCATTTACCCATGTTCTTTTATTTCTTATATAAATAAGAAAATGACTATTTTATTCATAAAAATCCATTATTAAAAATGGCATTTTTGTCCCATTCAAGTGTTGGCAACTTTCCCCCTAGGTGGGAAAGTTATTTACCCACCTAAGAGACGGGTATTACTTATCCGGGTAAGCGATACCCAGGAAAATAAACTTTCCTTGGTCCCCACATAAATCTGAAAAAAGAACATGGGATTCTTGGTCAATGAGAACCACAATCACATTGACCAACTCCCCCCCCCCTCAAAATCTGAAAAAAGAACACCCCCTAAATAGTTGATTTCATCAAGGAAAATGATGCGCCAAGTGACAATCACATAACGATGACACTTGGAATATACATGATTGTCAGTGATAATCACATTTATAAATAGTAACATACCATCACTTCATGTAAACCAAAAGTACATTTGAATTAAAAGCAAGAGGTATGAAAAGTTTGTACTTCTGATATTTTTTGTACAAAACACTCTAAACAAATGGCAAATGATGCTTTTTGCACTTTCTTTTTCGTACTTCTAAAAAGTTTAATGCAAATTAGAATATCGAATTCAAACCTAGAATAGAGATGCATCAGATCCAATAAATTTGTTCAGATTTGATTCATCAAATTCAATAGGTTGCCAGTTAAGTGGTTATTGTCTTCAAACTTTTAGAAGATGGGGTGGCTACGGGGAGAGAGGCTACCTTCTCGGAAGGTATTGGGTTCAAAGCTGAGCTCAAAAGATCGGAGCAATACAAGCGTCTGACCAAAGTTCACAGGCAGTGGCGCAGCCAACCACTTGGCAATCACTTTTGTGATTGGAGATCAATCAACTCTGAGCAAGAGCTGGTCTTGTGTTTCCCCAGCAATGAATTCTGAGCAAGAGCTGGACCTCCAGACTCCAATAAGTGGGGCATGCTTCTTCTTTGCTTCTGCTTTCCAATTGAAAATTGTATGTCAAAAGAGAACTATATCAATAGCCAATTTGATCACATTGAACTCAATGAATTGATTTAGGCCTTCCAATTGGTAGTTGACTTGGGCCTCATCCTGCAACCTGATTAAGAGGATAGGATGATGTTGTTGCCCTGGAAACAGGTTACTCAAAACAATACGCATGTAGAAATGTGGCAGGCTGGCAGCATCATGGAAAATCCTTCCTCCTGTTTTTCCCCAAATTCATCTGACAATGATGTCCAACAAAGCAAAGATACAACTAAAAACAGAAAACATGAGTAGGAAGGAAACACTAGATCGTCATGTATTGAAAGTGTAGTCATTTACAATTAACTCAAGAGGTTGAGATTTGAATAAGGCAATGTTGATTGGCAGTTGAAAAGTGTTACTGAGTCTAAGGTAGGAAACTTGTTGCATTGTATCAGCACATGTATGTACAACCCCATCTTCCATTTTGGGAGAATATTGCCACTGCTTTGGCTGCAACTGCAAGGCTTTACACAGAGACCAAAGCCACTAGAATCTTTCTTTGGTCACCCACTCCTTGGAAAATGAGCAAGCTTTTTACATCACAATGTAGAGGCATTAGAATTTAGGCATCGGCCCACATTGCAGCAGCTCTTCATAGGTGGAGCCCTATTACCTGTCCCCATAACAAGTAATGGTTTGGAACTTTGGATTGATATAACAACACTGCTATTTCAGAAAACAAGGCCATGCATTATTGTGGAGAAGACCTTCAAGCATGCACACCAATGTTCCATATCTGCAAAAGAAACTAGCAATATTCATTGCTAATCAGTTGTGAAATTATCACTGTTCAGGTGCTTTCATGGAGTCCACAAGACAAACTTCGGCAACGCCGTTTCTTTGAGCTTACCTGAAACTAGCAGATAATCCAATCAGCAACGTCCATTCAATGTGTATGAAAGTACACAAAAGATTCAAAGGATAAGTAGAAAATTTTACCCAAAAAAATACAAATAAAATGAAAGTGCAGAGTATTGCTTAATTCTTTATCAGAGAAAATGATTAAAAGTTTTACATKAAACAACCAAGGGTCAACAATGAAGGATATAGGTAGATTTCAGATGCCCAAAAAACCAAATTGGATCAAATAAATACTAACACCTGCAAACCTATAGAGATCAAAAGGATGACTTTATTCATCATTTATGATAACATGTTTTACCTAATAAACAAATTAGAAAACTACAATTACAATTATTTCTTGTCAACACTTCTTCTACAAAATGGAAAAAACATGCTTGGTGGTGTAGGTTCTCCAAATTTGAAAGCCTTTTGAGCAGGCTTTCCTCTTTCAGAAAAATAAATAGATAAATAAAAGGGACAAATAATCCCATTGTAAGAGAATATACCCAACAAGTTCCTGAAACTAAGGTCTCAGATGGAGTTTTAAGATAAATTTTGGAAGGATTAAAGATAACGAAGATATATGGGGGTGTTCAAATATGAGAACAAGCAAAGATGGATTGGCAACAAAAGACAAAAATGGTTGAAACAAGGAAATTTTGGGTTTCAATGCAAAATAAAAGAAAACATTTCTGGATCAGTTTTGGTACATTATGGATGTTGAATAAATTCTTTGGTAAATAATTTGCAGGTTGATGTTTGTAATGGCAGCTTGCAGAATTAAAGAGAAGTTTAAAAGAGGAAAAAAAACCAGGAATCACTTAAAGAGTAAAAGGGGAACCTAGGCAAGCAAATCAGTTACCACTCTTATCATAAGCTATAAAGATCATAAATGAACTCAAATTATTTATTCCTCCACATGTTACAAAAATTACAAAATTGCCGGGAATCACTTAAAGAGTAAAAGTGGAACCTAGGCAAGCGAATCAGTTACCACTCTTATCATAAGCTATAAGATCATAAATCAACTCAAATTATTAATTCCTCCACATGTTACAAAAATTACAAAATTGCCACCATCATAAGAAAACTCCTAACCTACATATGCAATGCCTATGAACCTTTTATACATAAACCAATTATAACTAGATAAATCGAAGTACTAAGCCAAACCCCATAAAAACGTGTTAAATGACCAAAATACACCTACAATCTAAATAAACAAAAAAAATACATAAAATTCTAAAAAATCTAGTTTTGTCTCTTTGGCTCAGACATCACTCTCCCCCAATTAGGAAAAACAACCTCAAGTTTTAAAGAACTTAAGGATAAAATGAAATTCCAATATAAATATATAGAGCTGAAATTTTTCAACGAAAATTTATATAGATGTTTAAGGTCATTGACTGTATAGGGTGATTTAATTTGAAAACCTTATGAGCAGGTTTTCCACAAATGGACAAAAAAAAACATTTTTTGAGAGACTACCAAATTTCTGGATACTGAAGTCTTAGATGAAGTTTAGATAAAATTTAGTAGGAAGGTGATACAGATTTATGGAGAACATCCAAATATAAAGGCAACCAGAGATGATTTGATACTGTTAGAAAATAAAAACCTATTCAGGGACCTCACCTAACAGCTTAAGCTTTTAGGTTGAATGGTTCCTTGACATGGTATCAGAACCTATTTGACCAAGTGGCCTAGTGTCTGATCCTTAACGCCCATTATAATTAAATTTCAGTACAAGGTATGGGTGGGCTTGTGATTGCCCACACTTCAAAGCCCAATGGGCTTCTGCATGAGGGTGCATGTTAGAGAATAAAAACCTATTCAGGGACCACACCTAACAGCTTAAGATTTTAGGTTGAATGGTTCCTTGTCAGATACAAAAGGATAAAATGGCTAAAATTGAAAGTTTTTACATTTTAATGTAAAATAGAGAAAAGGCATCCTAGATCATTTTTGGTTTACGATGTAATCATAAGCCAGGCTTAGCACTTATGATAAGGGGCTATGTGAATCACACACACACACACACATAATCATCATCATCATCATCATCATTATCATCAAAGCCTTGTCCCAACTATATGAGGTTTGGCTACATGAATCCTGTTTAACCATTCCGTTCTGTTCAGTGCCATATCCATTGTTAAATTATGGGCAGCCAAATCATTTATTATTACTTCCACCCACGTCCTTTTCAGTCTGCCCCTAGCTCTTCTAGCCCCTTCAACTTGTAACAAAATTCACTTCTCCTAACAGGTGCTACCATGCTAGTGCTACAAATTGTCTTCTATGAACATGATCAAACCATCTCAATCTACTTTCTCCCATTTTATCACCTACTGGGGCTACTCCTAGGTTCCTTCATATGACTTCATTTCTAACCCTGTCCTTTCTAGTATTACCATCCATGACCCATCCATCTAAGCATTCACATTTTAGAAAAGAATAGGTTATGTACAGAATAAAACACAGCCCAGTTGTAGGTCAGCAATGCACCAATCTTTCTTTATTGCTTAGACCACAAGCTTCACACTTGAGAGGTAGTTCCCCAATATAACTATTTCCTGTTAGCTCATTGTTGTGCCAGTGCATCAGCCAAGGCATTGGCTGATGTGTCCATTGATATCTTACCACCAATAGTCTTTTTACTTCTCTTATCTATTGTCTATACCTCCAAGGACCATCCCTTTGTTGATTGAACCAGCTAATTTATACATCAGAATCTCCTTTTGCCACAATATTGCCGTAGCGCAAACTTTTCCCAATCCTAAGCCCTTGTAGAATCACCATCAATTCAGCCTTCGTAGAATTCCCTATTCCAATTAGGCCAGAAAATAAGGGTAATATGTTACCATCCTTATCTCTAAAGACCCCATCCAATGCCTGAATTACCTAGATTGCCAAAACACCACCCATCAAAGTTGAGCTTAATGGTGTTCAGATATTGCAGCGACCAATAGATCAGCATCACCTACCTGGTAATCAACAAATGTGCCACAGTGTGTCATTTCCTAATATATCATCTCTAGTAAAGGGCTGAAAGGTCTCCATTATCTTCACCCAGTGGGCTACACTCATTGAAAGGCTTTCTATTATTGATTCCTTGGCATGGCTCCTGTCTCTTAGACTGCGTTTGGAATCAGTGTAAAACGTCATCTGTGTAAAAGTACACCGATGATGTTATACACTGAACTGTCATTAAGTGACCTTTGTGTTTTTGAAAAACGTGATGCAATTGGTGTAAAGTTTTACATTGATTTTATCGATGTAGTATTTACATCGATTTTATCAATGTAGTATTTACATCGATATGTCAATGTAAAACTTTACATATGATGACGTTTTACATTGATTCACAACGTAAAACTCCACTCCATCCAAATGTGTGCAAAACTGAACCGGAGTGGAGCTTTATGTCGATCATTATTACACACTCTTTCCAAACGTAGACAAAACCGAACCGATGTAAATGTTTACATCGCTCTTGATTTACACCGATTCCAAACGCAGCCTTAAAAATCTCTCGTTGCTTTCTTCCCAAATCAACTATAATACCACCGCCCTAGTGCATCTCCAAAGAACCCCACCCCTCTTCTTGTTGGGTGAAAAGAAAGAAATTCTAAATAGGCTCCCCAGTTCCATGGGAAGATCTCACCTGTCACCAAAGAGTGCAAAAAAGAATTCCCAAATTCAAGATACAAAAGGACAAGAGATTACTAGGTAGTTATTAGTTTCATAACTTGCTCTACAAAGTAAACAAATGTGAGGAGACAGGCACCAAAGAGAACTTATATTTTGAATAAGCTCAAAAATATTCCTGCTCTCTCTTTTTGCCTCTTTTCATCACTGATAAAGGATTTCTTAAAGATCAAAGAAATTTCAGTTAAAAAGAAGTAATAAAGAGATAAAATAACATTTGCTAAGAGGTTATATGAAAATTGAGTCATATGTCAGTCATGGTACCCTCCTAATTTCGCTTTTGGTGCTTATATGAACAGACTGGATAAAACAATGTTCAGAGAACTGGACCAGGCATCAACCCGGAAAAGGGAGAGACTTTCACGGGTCAGAAGTTCAACCAGGGCCAAACCCATGATGATGTAATATATAACAATAATAAATAATATATGTTATTTATAACAATTATATATTTATATGCAATATGCTAATTATATAATATACACATAATAGTATTAATTATATATATACAAAACATATAATTATATTCTGCTATAACATATATTATTGTATTCTGGTTTTCATTTTTTTAATATAAAAAATTGATTTGAGGCCAAAAGCAGGCATTTTTGGCAAAAATAGTCATCACACAGACCACGAAACGTTACCCAAAATATAAAAAAAAAAGGTCACCCTAATTGGACAACCAAGCGCAAAGTTATGGCCTCTAGAAGCTTCTGTTTAAATTATAAAAAAATGAAAGAAAACCAGCCGGTTTTCTAGAACCAGGACCGGTTCACCTGTTTTCTGGAACAGTTTGGGTCAATGGTTTTGGCCAGTTTCTTATACGTTCTAGTTTTGGGGGTATAACTGAACCTGCCAAGGGCATGGGCATGGGCATGGTTCAACCAGCCCAACCAGTCGGTCCGGTACATTTTCTAGACAATGGATAAAACAACTATAGCTAGCTGCAGTTTTCTGTCAGAGATTGTCTTAGAAACCTTTTCCGGTGACCATCAGCTTGGATGAACCATTCACAAGATCAAAGCAATCCAGCATAGCCTTTGGACTGCCAATCAGCTCAGCACAAAGGGTTTCAAGGTGGAACCAATTCAAAGAATAACAAACAGCCAATTTGCAGCTGCAAGCTCAGCTTTTTGTCTCAGTGGGGCCAACATCTCATGTTTGTGTTTCAGTGCCATTTCTTCTGAAGTTGCATAGAGTAGAATAGTTGATTTTCTCACTAAATTGGGGGTAGGTCTAGTAATGAAATTTCCACACCCCAAGTTCAATAGAAACATAATACATTCTCCAGTGTTAATGGGTGTAAACACTCTTACTTGTAAATTATTTGTTCGTAAATACTATTACCTGTAAACCATTTTTTCACTTAGAAATTCTGGCCACAACCAAAGCATGTGCACACACACACACATACGAGAATGCACAGAACCCAAAAGATGAGCAGATGGAGGGAGAGATTTGTCAAGCTTGTCCAAATTTCATGGGAAAAGATCAAAAGGCAGGGGAAAAGCATACTCTATCCCAAAGATTAGCATTATATGATCCCCAAAAAATCTCTTCTGATTATTGTTTCTGATAAGAAATATCTCAAAGATTTGCGCAGAGTTTCATAATTTGTATCTGAAATAATTAAAATCAAGTCCAAGTGCCCAATCATTTTGATCAGCAATAACATTTGAAATACTAAACTGGGAACAGGTAGGTCAAGCTAGCATTAAGGATTAATATTGATACAACACACCCATATCAATATCGGTGTAGCAAAATAAACTTGGATACATACACTGATACAAGAGTTTTTTGAAAACTTTAAAAGTTTAAAATAAATGGTGGGACCCTCTAATACCTATAAAATTAAAAAAAAATAAAATAAAATAAAAATCAGTAAGTATCAGTGATATCTATACGCACCGATACTCACTTGAGGGTATATCGATATTTTAATCCTTGGCTAGCATGAAACTGTTAAGAATAGGCAGGCCTAAACTGTTCTGAGCAAAACCTATTGCCATCCCCATGGATAAAAATATAGAATATTGATAAAAATACTTCTATAGAAGAAAACAATGAATAACCCTGACCTTGAGAAACAAGATGCAGGTGTGAATTACTACTTTTAGCATTTTAAATAGAAATAACCATAGACCATCACTAACTATTACAACATACCTTTGAAGATGAAGGAGGTAATGAAGCTTGACGTGCAGCCCTTCCTGGTTCTTTTAACTGCCAAATTTCTCGAAGCTGGGTGACAATATCCTCCAGAAGTTGCAGCTGGAGTTGTTCCTTTTCTCTGTAGTCCACGGAAAAATTTAGCTTCTCTCTCCCTTCTTGCACAATTCGTAACCTTTCTCTAAGCCACTCAACTTCATTCTCAATTTTCCATCTTTCACTATCAGCTGCAGATTTGGAATTTCTCCACAAAAATAAAGGCAAAGCTTTACCATGTGAGTCATTTGCAGGTGGCATCCTACCACTTGTCATGTTTGAACTGCTCCGGTGAATGTCTGGTTCAATCTCTGCCTTACCCATGCTTGCACAGTCACTCACAACATAAATTCCCTTGTCACCAGAAGGGTCACCAAAAGAAAGAGGATACTTCCTTGAATCTCTGCTTACCCCCTTAGAATTATCATCAATGATATGAACATCATGAGGACTTGCTTCTTTCTCCTGCATAGAAATATATACATGACTATAGCCTAGTCCTGTATCTTTCCCATGCTTGTCCAAAGCTTCACTGTCACAATGAAAGGTGAATCCATTTCCAGTATGACCTTGATCACCCTTCACTCCCATTCCTTGGCATTTTAAAGGATTATCCTTTTGTCTTTGGTTTTCATCTATTAAAATAATAGTTTTGTCCAGTAAACCATGTTCTTGAGGGCTATTCAACTTATGCAAGCTGGCATCTGCCTCTAATATCGCCCCATCTTTATTTGGAGCAGATGGATTCTTGTCCATGGAGACCATTCCCTTCTCCTGAAACTCTTGGTTGAATTCATCCATAGATCCTCGTACTTGTGAATAATATTTGTCAATACCAACTTTTCTCTGAATATTACCTCGCTTCAGAAAGTCAGCATCATCATCCCAGTCCACTGATGTTGGGTGTTCTAAAGAAACATGGTTACTATTTAGTTCCTCCATAGTTAGGGTGATGCTATCTGATGGCTTTTTGGTGTTTTTCATGATTTCCTTCTTGCCAATGGATTCACTAATTTGATGCAGCATCAATACCGGATCCCCACTAAAATCAAATGGAAAAGTAGGCTTTTGTTCCAACATTTCGGCCAAATCATGCTTATTACCTTGCAACTTCTCATCTCTAGCAAGTACCACCTGCCTGTAAGATTCAACTTCCTTCTCCAAAAAGTGCTTCTCCCTCTCTCTTCTAATGAGGATCTCTTTAAGGATGTCCATTTCCTCTGCATCATAAGCAGACTTTTCTTCTATCATCCTCTGATACTGCCTAGCTTCCATTTCTATTGATGCCTTTTCCTTTTGCAGACGCAATATCATAGCCATGGCTTCATCAGCAGCAGTTGCAGCAGCACTTCTTTCTTTTTCTAACTCAACATACAATGCAGCCCGAGCAGCTTGCTCTTCTTCAAGTGCTTGTTCCAAGACTCTAATTGCGTTGGCATCCTTTCCATCAAAATCCAGTTCATTTCGATCATGGCATACAAGTTCTTCAACCAAAAGCCCACCTTCCTCCATGGACTTACTTTCACCAAATGGATCATTCTGTTCAAAGCCATGCAGTTTTCCTTCACCCAACCCGATCCCTCTGGAAACCCCTCTATCATCTGAAAGTTCATAAAATTAAGGGTTAGCAATTTTTTTTTTTTTTTGGATTGGTATAAATAATAGCGATTCTTGCACTGAAAGAACCAATCATGCAAAAACAGTGATGAATCAAGTAAACTTCACTGCAATTCATTATTCATGTGAGAGGTTACACTCAAGCAATTGGAGAAAAGAGAATCCTGGTCTAATCTAAAAACCTAAAGTGGGAGAAGAAATAACAAAAGGAACTGATTTCAAAGGTTCATTTGTGTGCAAAGCTTTAGAAACAATTCCCACTCACCATTAAGGCCGTCTCCTCCATAATTCACAGGCTCCGAGCTCTCTTCATTTATTTCATGGCCTGTTTCACTGACACTGTAAGGGGAGCGAGGGGCGTTCCGACAATTAAACCTTGGAGGATCGGAAGACGACACAGAAGAGAACTTCCCATGTTCGACAGCGGATCTGCGACGACGACGAAGAGTAGATCGTGGCTTCTGAGTCACAACCCCCTTCCCCTTAACATCAGACCTGCTTTCACGAGCAACAGGGGAATTTGTCAATCCAAACCTAATCATCTCATTCCTCGGTGACAGGTCCCTCAGAGCCAAGCTGTGCGATCGTCTCCTCGTCTCCGAGAACGAGCTGCAGGACGCTTCTCCTTCCATTTCCAGCAGCCCATCACAGCGGTCCCTATCTCTCAATAGTTTAACATTCAATTGGCACCCTTGGTCCTTCATCCAGAATGTATCGAAAGGGAACTTACTCTTAACAGACATTTGAACAGAAGAGATCTTCCCAGTTGGGCAGTCAACCAGCAACCTCTGCAAGCATTTACCTCCATTCGGAACACCAAAAAACCCGTTACAGGGACACGGCAAGTACAACCCAAAAATACCCAAGAACTTCGAAGCAAAAAAAGCAAGCGCCGATCCACAGAGCAGGAGATAAGCCAGAGCAAGATCAAGAAAAGCCCCAACTAACCCGCAGAACGTCCACGAACGAATCGCTTGGCAAGCCATCCTTCTCAGATTACACCAGCTCGAACAGACCCAAAAATTTTCTTATCCCCGAAACCGAATAGATTCAAAAATTAAAAAAAAAAAAAATGATTTCCCTTTTTTCCTGTCGAAACCAAGGAGTTTATATTGAAGAGGAAGAAGTACAGTACACCCACCCTGATAATTGATCGAGAGCTTAAACTATTCGAGGAAAGAACCCAAGAAAAAAAAAAAAAAAAAAAAAGAATCAAAGCGAACTATTCAAAACCAGAGACAAGCCCTTCTTCTTCTTCTTCTTCTTCTTCTTCTTCTTCTCTTCGGATATTACAGTAGAATTGAAGCTCAAAAACCGAGGAATACGAAAACCCTCATCAGGGCAGTTCGGATTAGATGACTGGGAACTGAAGCGTTACTTGATTTTTCTTTGCTTGTTTATATATGTTTCACCGTACAGAAGACGGGCAGAATTGAGAACTGTAGGGAGGCCAATACGGGCAGTACGGTCAGGGGGTTTACGGGGTTTAGGCCGCTAAAGTAAGACGAGGGCAGCCTCCTTGTCTTCTAGTTTATAGTTTCCATGAACATCGAACACCCGGCTGTTTTCTCGAAAGCAGTCACGGTCTTATCTCCAGTCACCGCCTTCTCTGTCACTGGTTTTCTGAAATTGAAAAACAAAAACAATGCCATCAATCGCCGGAGAATCTCGGGCCGGTGAACGTGCCCCTGATGAAGACTTCAACGTTGGGCCCGGCGGAGAATAATCAAAAGATTCAATAAAGCAAAGAAATGAAGCGAATCTGTGTACGGTAAGTCGGTAATAATGAAGGCGTGATACTCTGAAGAATATACGCGCTTTTGAAGTCGCGTAATACACGATCTTCGATGTATTAACTATTAACGAGCGAAGTAGTGAACCATATATAAATGTGACAAAGCGCGTAGAATCGCGACTGTAGTATGTAAAATGATATTATATTAGCCACGTGTAATAAATTTAGATGATGATAATCGCCTATAACAGTAGTTGTTATTTATGACGTCCGTTATCTATGGCTGAGTTTGTTAATAGTGCAAATGCAGATACAAAATTAATTGCAAGTAAATTTGTTTTTTACGTTATTATAATACAAATTGAGAGTTAAATTTGTTTATAAAAAAAAAATCCAAATTTGCACTCAAAGTTGGCTGATATAAATTTAGGGGGGAAGGGGTGTTTGACAACATGGTGGGTTTTGTTTTTGAAAACAAAATTAATTGCCACATCATGGTTGGTTTTGTTTTTGCTTACATGACTGCTTTTGTTTTTCAAAAACATAACCAACCATGTTGTCAAATTCCCCCTAAATAAGTAAATCCCAAAAATTTGCTATTCTAACAAAAAAGAATAAGTAAATTTCAATCTTGATCATCATCAACCCCAAACATGATAATAAATTTATCAATGCAAAAGCAAACCAAGTTTATATTTGTATTTTTTAATCAAATTTGCATTATTTTATTACTAGTTTATTAATAATTTATTATTTTATTATATTTTAGTTTTATTTTTTGTTATTTACTTATTTATTATTAATAATTTATTTATTCTTTTATGAATATTATTATCAACAATGTTTTCAACCCGTTATTGATCTGGTCGGTCGAATCATTCGCACCGTCACCTCGCCAGGATTCTGAATTTGGTTCAGTCAAGATCCATCAAACGGTCAAAACCGATGACTTGGTCAAGAACTGTTCGACCCGGTGACCGGGTCGCGGATTGCACACTTAATGCATACAAAACTTTCGGAAGCCATAACTTTGCATTCTTATGTCCAATTGGGATGGTTTTTTTTTTATTTTGGGTAACTTTTCAAGAACTATGTGTCCCAAGGAGTAGTAGGCGCCTTGGCTCGCTATTTTTGCAAAAAAAAAAAAAACTTTTTTTCCTCAAATTGCAATTTTTAATTTTTTTACAAATAAAAAATTAAAAAACATAAATTAAATATAAAATAATACATATATCATGTCTAAAATATATTTATACATTATTTATTGCTAAAATATATATTCATATACATATATATAAATACACACATATATATAATATGCATTTGACTTGGACAGCTGAGTTGTTTGACTCGGACAGTCGAATTGATGACCTGCGACCCAGAGGTAAAAATGGTTCAGCCTTTGGATTGGTTTTTAAAATATTCTTTTACTTTTTAAGAAACTCTAAAATGAGAATTCCATTGGAGGGAGGAGGAGTCATTAGGGGGCTCAAAAAAAAAAAAAGGTCTTTGCTATTCAACCCTTTCTCTATGTCGTCATGTTAAGTCACTACCATAGGAAATTGCTACCATTGTTAATTCATCTCTCAATCTTGCTGGTTTTAGAGCTGCATTGGTGTCACAGGGGTAGTTCTACAGCGGATGAAACCCGTGCGGCGTCCAGGCCAAGGTAGGCCAGGACAAGCCTTTGTGTGCTTAGAGGCTAGGAGTTGCCCGATGAGATGACTCTACCAAGGTCAGTAGCACTGGATCATGACCTCAAGTCGCATGGCCGGGGCACTCGGCTGGCTCAGACCGATCCATGGGAGGCACCGCTTACGTGCTAAAGGGGGACGGCCATAATGCAAGGCGGCTGTGCGCCGAAGAGGTGACTTGGCACTAATGTGAGGGGTCTCCTGTATGCCGATGATGATGGGCACCTGTGTGCCATGATGAGAGGCAACCGCTTGGGCCGAAACACACCCATGTGCTAGGGGCAACGGGATAGCTCACTCAGCTTGGGCGCAAGGGGCCGGCGTGGTGAAGGGTCATGCTTGAGCCAGGCCCACATGCCAAGCCTCCCTTGAGTGTCAGCAGCGCAGTGCAGGTCCATGCACTGTCCCCATGAGCATGTGTGCGCCCATGAGGAACCCTGGTAGCCATGCAAGCCATTAACTAGGGCCGCCCCACAAGGGAAGTTGGTCTAGGAGTGCCAAGGTCAGGCACCCAAGGAGGTCGACCATCCCTCCTCAAAGAGTACGTTAAGATTTTGGTGGTCTACCTGAAGATAACATCAATTCTCCCAAAAATCTTATAGGCGAAAATGACGGTGATGTCCCTTAACGTAAGCCTGCCAAGCGTAGGCAAGGCTAAGGTTGTGTCAGACTGTAACATTGTGGAGAGTTTCAACGCAAGTGGATTTGTCACATAAGTAACTTTGGTTGTCATTGGAGTTAAGAATCACAAATTAACTATAGTTGGATTATTTGGCATGGTTTGAATGGAGCAACGATCAGTTGATTTTGTTACTTGGTTCAAACTAAATTACTTTTAGCGGCAGTTTCAGCGACTATCAGTAAAACTCAAATGACAGTTGCTATAAGTCCCACCTTTAGCGGCACAGGAACCACTCTTTAGGTGACAATTTAGATTGTTAGCGGCACAGAAACAACTCTACTAAATGAACCCATAATTTATTTCACATTACTCGTTTTTCCTTCATTCATTCAAATTAGAATTAAATACAAAAGACAAAACATCAATTGCAATTAACACATAAAAGTTCATTCTCCCTTCAAAATAATTTTAAGTCACAAATACATCTCCCCCTTCAAGAATTCTGCTATATCTTGGTCTGCATGGTTTTCTCAGATAAGCACCAATTCCTTTTAATTTTTCAGCACCATGCCTCAAAGGAAATAGAAATGTTGGCTATTTTATAAATCAGATAAGTAATTATATGGCTCTAAAGGAGGTAAATGCATTCCATATTGAGCTAAAAGTCTACAGCTGACAACTACAAGTCAAAAATTTACTACTTTGATTTTGCATTTTTCATGGTAAGAACATCTCCAACAAAGTATTACTCTCTTGTATTCTTAAGATGAATCATGAAATTCAAAAGAAAACCCCCTTCAAAGACAAAGCCAAAATGGCCTTTGATGGTAGCGTGGGGGGAGGACTCACCCTGTGCAAGTGCCAAATCCGTGGCATCGAGGGAGGCCGAAGGGTCTCCCTTAGAGGCAGAGAGGGTACCAGTTACCGAGGTCAGCCCGAGGACAATGGCCGAATATGCTACTGGCATCTTCCGCACTCGGAATTCAACAACGTCTTCGACTATGACCAGGTTAAGGCCCTAGCTAAGAGGTATCATATCCCCCAGTCTTATCAACTAAGGGTCCCCGATGTTGGTGATCGGCCGTGGACGCCAAAAGAGGGGGAGATCTGTGTGTACCAACACTTTCTTGAGTTCGGCCTCAGGTTTCCCCTTCATTCGTTGCTCTCCGAGCTGTTGAAATGGTACAGGGTCACCCTAAGGCAATTATCTCCCAACACGCTCAGAGCCATCATCTTCACGTTGGTGGTGGCTTGGCTTCGAGACGTGGACCTGACGTTGAAGATGTTCCGAGCCATGTTTGTGCTGAGGAAGCACTCTTCTGAGGTTGGCATGTACTATTTCCACCCTCGCCGAGGTCGACCCGTAGACAACCCTTCTTCTGTCCATAATTGCAAGAGTAAATTCTTCTTTGTCTCCTGTCCTGAGGGGCTGGTCCTTTAAGTCGGGTTGGGGGGAGTTATACTTAGTTGCCAAGAAGCCCATGCCAATGCTTCGAGACAATGAGGTCGTTGCACTAACCCACCTCCTTGTGTTGGGGATGCTTCGATCAAGCCTCGAGTAGAGGTCGAGCTCCCTCTGGTTTTTGCGGGGATCAGTTCCGCTTTGCTCGATAGGAGAAGTCCCAGTGTCAGCTACTTCACACGTCAGCTTCCTTCTTTATTTTGTACGGATTTTTTGTTCTTTCTTCCAGAGACACTGGTGGACACCAAGCGACTGCTGTTGGAGAGCGCCCTAGCCTGAAAGAAGGGCAAGGCTGGGGGCACCTCGGGAGGGCAGACACCAAGGAGGGCCTCCGAGGTGCCACCTGCTAGGGTGGAGAAGGGGTTCGTACCCACCGGGGGAACCTCTCGACCACAGGCCCCCGCTGAAGGGGGTGACAGAGGGAAGAAGCCGGCCAAGGGAGGCTAGCAAGAAGAGGCCAACCGAGGTGCCACATGCCCCTCCCGCGAAGAGATCGATGCACAAGGACTATCCGACTGAGGTTGTTGAGCCAAGAAAGGGGCGTCCTACCACTTCGAGGAGGCCGCTTGCAAAGGGGCCTGCCCCCGGGCCTTCATCCGCTCCCCCTTTTGCTTCGGAGCTAGTTGAGGAGGGGGAGTGTCTCACCCGGTTGTTCCGCCCTAAGTGGAACATCCATGAAGAGGACTCAATCGATGCTTAGGGGGTCGACAGAGCCCTTGTCAAGGGGATGATCCTTCCTAGGAATCGATATGGAATGATGCAGACAAACCCCCTCCTCGTTTGGGATGAGGGGCTAGACTACTTGGCCGAGGTGAGTTCTATCAAATTTTTGCCTTGTTATTTGTTGTCTTTCGCTTGCTTTGCTGATGAAGCGTCTGATGCAAGTCTACCATCACTATGTCAGCTTGGGGGACAGGGTCAGCCTCCTCCTCGAACGTGTGAAGCAACTCGAGAAGAAGAAAAAAAGATCTCCAGGTGCGGGTAGCCTCCGTGGAGAGTAGCCGAGATGAGACTCTCTCGGCATTGAACGAGGATAAGCAACTCCGACAGACGCTAGAGAACGATCTAAAGGTCGAGAAGGCTCTTATTGCCCAGGCCAAAGATCGATTGAAGAGGTTCAAGGAAGACCGGGCTCGTCTTGATGGGATTGCTCTCGAAGCTTGGAGGGAGGCCGCATACGCTAAGGCTCAAGTAGCGGAGGCCAAGGCGAACCACCGGAATGCTGTTGCTATTTGGCAGTAGACTCCAGAATGCTAGAAGTGCTTGGTGCACTACTGGTCTAAGGCCTACTTAGAGGGGATCGAGGACACCAAGAAGTCATTTTGAATCTGGCGCCAGACTTCCCAATCAACAAGATGGAGGTGCTCCCCGACTCTCTTCCTCCCGAGGATGACGCCAAGGTTCCCACTGAAGTTGCTAACGCGGGGGCCGAGGACTCTGTTGTTCCTCCAGCTAAGGGCTAGGCATAGTTGATTCTTGTGCTTCTCTTTGTTTTTTCTTTCTACTATTGTAAATGTGCTTGGTCTCTTAGACCATTTTTTTTTGTAAGCTAAACTCTGAATATGAAATAGAGCATTTTTTGTGTACCTTGTGCCTTTGTCTACTATTTCTTCTTCTTCTTCTTCTTCTTCTTCTTCTTCTTCTTCTTCTTCTTCTTCTTCTTCTTCTTCTTCTTCTTCTTCTTCTTCTTCTTCTCTCTCTCTCTCTTTTGAGGGATCCATGCCCCTTCCCTTCGAAAGGTCACAAGTTAGGCAAAAAATAGCTCGGGGTGGCTCGTAACTTGGACGCTCGCTTTAGGAAGTTAGAGGGGGTGGCCGAGGCCGAGCTATGTCACTGAGGTGTAGCTTGCCTAGATTACTTTTATTCTTTTGAGTGTCGACTTAGGCGAGGCCAAGGTGAACTGCCGAGGTAACCGGGGTCACGTGCCGAGGTGAACCGCCAAGGTGGTCGGGGTTATGATCCTCTTTCCTTCGTTGCACAAAGTGTTGTGGAGCCAAGGTGGCCGCTTGCCACCGAGGCTTGGGGCGAGGTGAGTGATACCTCTGCCGACATGGCTTGCTCTTTTCTGGCAAGGTGCTTATGCTTAGTGTTCGTTTGCCATAGAGCAAGTGCATTAACCATGGCTTGTAGCCGAGGCCCCTTCCTGTCCTCGCCTCCTTTATAGAGGTTGGACGGACGTTTGGCTCAAGACGAGCCATATGTTTCGACAACAGTCTAGTCTGAGTGCAGGGGCCTCAAAGGAGGCTATGCACATCGGTTGGTCGTGTAGTCAAGGGGTCCTGGCCACTTAGAATAAGAGCTTATGCGTATTAAGGATTGAGCCGAGGAGAAACTTTGCACTATTATTCATTGTTCAACCAATAGGAATTACAATCATTGGTAGTACATTCAGAGGTTCTCCGAGTTCCGCATCTGGGGGACTGATCTTCCATCTAATTGCTCGAGACAAAAGGTGTTGGGGCCGATGACTTGTTTGATTTTGTAGGGACCTTTCCAATTGGGGCCAAGCTTGCCTACGCTAGGCTCAGACACCACAACTTTTCTAAGGATGAGGTCTCCTTTTTGATAGTGCCTTTCTTTAACCCTTGAGTTGTAGTAGTGCGCCACTCTCTACTGGTAGGCTGCCACCTTGATCTGTGCCTGTTCTCAGACTTCTTCCAACATGTCTAAGTTTTCTCTGAGTGCTTCACTATTTTCGGCCTCATTGTATGCTTTAGTTCGAAGCGTCAGTTGGCTGATCTCTACTGGAATGACAACCTCGGTGCCATAAGTCATATTGAACAGGGTCTCTCCCATGGTGTTGTTCGAGGTGTTGTCCAGTATGCCCATAGGACACTGTTCAGTTCGTTGGCCCATAGGCCTTTGGCTCTATCGAGCCTGGTCTTCAGTCCTTCCAAGATAGTTCAGTTGGTGACCTCGGCTAGGCTGTTCATCTGAGGATAGCCTACCGAGGTGTACTATTGTTTGATGCCGAGGGCGGTGAGTCATTCTCTAAACCTCGCATCGTCGAACTGCTTTCTATTGTTTATGACTAGAATGTGGGGGAGGCTAAAGCGGAAGATGATGTTTTTCCAGAAGAAACTTTGAATCACCTGGGCTGTGATAGTGGCTAGGGGCTCAGCTTCAACCCACTTGGTGAAGTAGTTGATGGCGATGACGAGGTACTTTCTGTTCCCTGCTGCTTGAGGGAAGGGTCCCAGGAGATCCATGCCCCATTTGGCGAAGGGCCAAGGGATGCTAAGGGCCGATAGTGTTGTGGTTGGCCGATGGCCGATGTTAGAGTGTCTCCGGCACTTGTTACATTTTCGCACCAGCTCAACTGTGTTCTTTTGGAGTGTCAGCCAGAAGTACACTTGCCTTAGCACTTTTTGGGCCAAGGTTCTGCTACCGAGGTGGTTGCCGCAGATGCATTCTTGAATTTCTTGGAGCACGTACTCTCCCTCCTCCTGACGGAGGCATCGGAGGTAGGGCAAGATAAACGACCTCCAATAAAGCTTTCCCTCGAGTAAAGTGTAACGAGAGGCCTGATGTCAAAGTTGCTTGGTCTGGTTTCTATCTTCGGCCAGCTATTCAGTCAAGAGGAAGTTGATGATGGGATCCATCCATGATGGCTCGGCCTGGACTGGAAGCACATGAGCATCTTTAATGGACGACCAAGCTAATTTCTCCATGCAAACTATGCAGTCGAGGGTGGCACCTGAGGTGCTTGCCAGCTTGGATAAGGCATCGACTCTCATGTTCTCAGACCATAGGACTTGCTGTAGAGAGAAGTGTTGGAAGTGGTGAGATAGCTCTTAAACTTTGGTGAGGTACTTGGCCATACTTTGCTCTCTGGCTTCATACTCATCGTTAACATGGTTCACCACCAGTTGAGAATCGCTGAAGGCCTCAATGTACTATGAGTCGAGGTCCTTGGTGAGCTGCAATCCGGCGAGGAGAGCTTCATACTCGGCTTCATTGTTGGATGCCAGGAAGTCAAACCTCAACATGTACTCTTCTTCAGCATTATCTAGGGTGAGAAGAATGAGGCCTACTCCACTTCCTTTAGAGTTGGATGATCCATCAACAAAAAGCTTCCAGGTGGGGCGAGCTTCCTCGGTTGGCCAAGTTCCTTCTTCTGTTTCGTCTCTAGGGGCTCGACGGAGGGCTCAACTAAAGGTGCACTCTGCTACAAAATCTGCCAAGGCTTGAGGCTTTGACTACTAGCTTCGGCTGGTACTGGAGGTTAAACTTGGAGAGCTTGACTGCCCACTTCATTAGGTGTCTCGAGGTCTCAGGCTTAGTAAGGATGGCTTTGAGTGGTTGATTTGTGAGGACCAGTATGGTGTGGGCTTGAAAGTATGGCCTGAGCTTCCTGGCCGAGACCACCAAGGCGAAGGCTAGCTTCTCCACCTCGGGATATCTGGTCTCAGTGTTGCAAAGGACCTTGCTGACGTAGTAGATCGGCCTTCACACTCCATCTTCTCTAATCAAGACCAAGTTGAAGGCCTCATCCCTGGCTGACAAGTATAAGTACAAGATGTCTCTGGGGAGGGGACGAGTAAGGAGGGGAGGGGAGGCGAGGTAGGCCTTCAATTCCTCGAAGGCACGCTGACAATCTTCCATCCACTGGAAGTCCTTTAGCTTTATGATGGTTCAGAAGAAGGGTAGGCATCTATCGACCGACTTCGACATGAAGCGATTGAGGGCATCCACCCGGCCAGTCAGTCTCTGTCTCTTTCACCGACCGAGGTGGTGCCATATTTAGTATGGCTTGGATCTTCTCTAGGTTGGCCTTTATATCTTGTTGAGTGACGACGAAGCCCAGGAATTTGCCTGAGGTGACGCCGAAGGCACACTTGCTAGGGTTAAGCTTCATGTTGAACCTATGCAAAGTATCGAAGGTCTCGGCTAAGTCCAAGGTGTGCACTTCGGTCTTCAGGCTTTTCACCACCATATCATCCACATAGGCTTTGACATTCCTCCCCATCTGATTCTTAAAGATTTTGTTTACAAGGCGCTGGTAGGTGACTCTAACGTTCTTAAGGTCGAAGGGCATGACCTTGTAGCATTAGGTGTTGTGCTCGGTAATGAACAAGGTCTTCTCCTCATCCTTGGGGTGCATCTTGATCGTGTTGTATCCAAAGAAGGCATCCATGAAGCTGAGTAGCTTGTACCCTACGGTGGCGTCGACAAGGTGATCTATCCTCGGCAAAGGAAAACTGTCTTTTGGACAAGCTCAGTTGAGGTCTGTGAAATCAATACAGATCCATCACTTTCCATTAGCTTTCTTTACCATAACCACATTTGACAATTAGTTAGGGTAGTGTACCTCTCAGATGAAACCGACGTCAAGTAGCTTGTCAACTTCTTCTCCTATGGCCTTCCAATGCTCTAGTGCAAAGTTCCTTTTTCTTTGCCGAAATGGCTTAGAGCTTGGGTCCATGCTCAGCCTGTGAGTAATGACCGAAGGGTCAATTCCAGGCATGTCATTGACAAACCAAGCAAAGACATCGACATTAGTTCTGAGGAAACTTACCAATTCGAATAGGCTCTTTGGGAGAAGGTTGAACCCGATGCAGACTATTTTTTCAGGCTCGACCTCATCTTGGGGAACTGGGACAAGGTCCTTGGCCGGCTGGCCTCAGCTCGCTGGCATTTCCCTGAGGTCGAGACCCTCAAGTGTTAGTGCTTCTTTGTTCTTGCCCTTCGGTGCCGCCACATAGCACTAGCGAGCTTCTTGCTGATCCCTCGAACGACTCTGACGCCGTGCTCGGTGGGGAACTTGAGGGCGATGTGGTAGAAGGAGATGGCTGCTTTCAGCGCGTGAAGGACCAGCCTCCCGATGTAGGGGAGCTAATCTTCACAACCAGAAACTCTGTCATCCTCGTCACCTATTGAGGTTTTGTCCCTATTGTGACTAATAGGGTGATTCTTCCTTCTGGCCGAACTACATTGCTAGGCTAGATGCACTCGGGTGCCAGTTTCATCTTCTCAAATGCTTCGTAGAAGAGGATGTCGGCCAAGGAGCCGTTGTCTACCAAGATCTTCTTCACCAAAAAATTTGTAACGATAGCTGATATCATGAGTGTGTTGTCATGGGGTATTGTGACCCCCTTCAGGTCCTCGTCTATGAAGGCGAGGGCTTCATTCTGCTTCAGCTTCTTGGGGGCTGGCCCCTGGATGTTCAGTTGCCTAGCATCTTGCGGGTTGAGGTTGAGGCTCCACCCACGGCTGAGCCTCCGACAATGATGTTGATGACGTCGGCGAGCTGTTGATGTCATTGTTACTGGTGCTACTAGGAGGACAAGACCCCTAGCCTCACCCCCGACGTACTACTTGAGGTGACCGAGGCGAATGATGGACTTTATCTCATTCTTCAACTCATAGTAATACTCGATGTCATGGCTGGTGTCTCGATGGTACTTGAAGTACTTCTTCGGATTTCCCTTCTTGGGGTTCCTCTTCAACTTTTCAGGCCACTTCACATACTACTCCTTACCGACCTACATCAGGAATTGGATTCAGGTGGAGTTGAGTGGCGTATATTGGCTATAAGCCAGGGCCGAGGCTAGTGGCTTCTTATTGTCCTTGTAGTTGTTGCTGTTGTGGTGGTGGTCTCCATTCTTCCTCTTCTTTTCTGGGCCTCTGTGGTGGCTCTCGGCCTCCCTCTCTTGGTGGTCATCAGCCTAGGCCTCATCGGTCGCAATGTACTCCTGTGCCTTTTGAGGAATTTCGCCTTGGACTTCGACAGGGTCTTGGCTACCGATCACTTTAGGGTCGAGCAGTGGAGGAGGCCATTGATTGTAGCGTGCATGGAGACCATTGGGTCGAGGTCTCAGATCTCAAGTTCATCCTTCTTGAAGTGGTCGATGTAGGACAGCAGGCTCTCACTGCGCTTCTGCTTGACGGACATCAAGGAGACGACACTCTTCTTGCATCGCCTGCTGCTGATGAAGTGGGCGAGGAATAGGTTGGCAAACTGCTCCCACAAACTGATTGAGCGAGGTGGGAGGCCAAAAGACCAACGCTGAGCTTCCCCCTTGAAGGTTGCATAGAAAGTCCGGCATGTCAGCGCATCTGAGTACCCGTAAAGGAGAATGAGTGCATTGAAACTTTCCAAATGATCATCGTGGTCTATTGATGAGAGTAGAATTTATCATATTTTTATCCCCAATTATTCTATCTTTTATACTAAATTAATATCTAATTAGACTCATATCTCTTTTATTTTGGTCCAGGGTATGAAAGAAAGCATCAAGAGCAAAGAAAGACAAATCGGATGATTTTTCACAGTTTCGACATTGTTCAGTGATCTGGTTCTAACTCGCGTCTCCAAACTCCGAATGGGATAATTCAAGATCCACTGGAAAGATAAGAGAAAAAACCACAACTTTCATGTTTAGGGCTTTCGCAGATTCGGCCTGCATCGAAGTCAAATCCGGGCCCGAAGTCGTGACAATTTCGTAGGAAGGCCCAATCCGCAGCTGAAGCCCAACTCGCAGAAAAGCCTGGCTGAAGCCCAGTTCGCAGAGGAGGTCTATTACGAATCCAAGAACAAGAAACTAAGAAGAATCCTTCTAGATCTAAATTCTTGATGTAATCTTAAAGTGAAAAAGGGATTGAGTTCAAGAGATAATGAGATATGATTAGAATTAGGATAGGACTTTCTATTTCTTGTAAAGATCAACTTCAAGAGAAAGTAGGAGACCACCCCCTCCCCTTTAATCTATATAAAGGAGGGGGCGGACCAGCTTTAGGATCATGGGATCATCGAATCATTCAATCATTCAACTTCTGATTTGAATCAAGAAGCAAGGAGCAATCAGTCAAGAAGGGTTCAAGAAAGGTTCAAGAATTCAAGAAACTTCAAGAAGAGGAGATCTTAGCACCATGGGCGAATTCAAGAGTTCTTTCTTCCCCTTTGTTTGTTTTAATTCTTCCATCATGAACTTATTTGTTTCTTGCTAGGGCTTGGCCACCTTTTAATTGATTTGGGTTATGTGAATGAATTGAGAGAGGAATTCACATAATTGACAGAATAATTCATAGTGTGAATTGAATGGTATATAGAGATATATATACATGATTCATCTGAATTTAATGGTTTTCTTGGACYTAATGCACTTCCATCTTGAGAGCTCTACTYGAGAGATYGAAGGGTTACCTGATGGGCGTARGTTTAGTATATCTCGAGAGAGAATATTAAATAAATTTGTGAAAATCTYAGCTTATGGGAATAACAATTAGTCTTGGATAATTGGACCCATCAATATTCATTGCATTGGTTAGGTGGACCAAAAGTCCTAGCGATTTCATCATTTGCATATTCGATTAGTGATCACCCTTGTTTTTATTTTCTTTGTTCCAATTTTTATTTTCAGTAGTTCTTGTTTCCTTAAATCTAAATTTCGACTGTCCAAATAATTAGGGAAGACTGTGATTCTAATACTTATTTTGTTAAATCCCCGTGGGAATGATATTATTATACTACTTGATAACTAGTATACTTGCTAGGGTTATATATTTTTAGCTATCATCTATCATCCCGTCATACATCTCCAGCGTAGGAGCTTTAAAGTGCGGGGCAAGTGGGTTGGAGATGATGTCAGAGGTAATGCGTCCATCCTTCCTATCGGATGGTGCTGACTGAACGAGACGTCGACTCTGCTCTCTCTAACTTGGCAGAGCTCGTCCTTGATGGTCTCGAGCTGTGCTTGTAGATCCGTGATTCGAGGGCTGAGGGGGACCTATGCCCTATCCCGGTCTTCACAGACTCGGAAGGAGTCGGCCTGAACCCCTAAGAACTTGGATATAGGGTCGTGGTCATTCCTTCTGGCACGACGATCATTCAAAAGGTTACGGAGGTCTGAGACTTGAGAGGGAGAGGTGCAACGGCGGCCCTCAGCCCTGGAGTGGGGGCTGTGGTGGCCAGGCTATCCACCTTCATCCCGAGAGTTCTCTCTTCTTCGACGGTGGTAATGTTGTTTGGAGTTCTGGTGGTAGTCGCTGGATTGTGTCGATACTCCTTCCCTTCGGCTAGGAGGTCCTGCGTTCCGAGGTGGTTGGCTTGCATGTCGGCTGCTACCAGACTCAGAGGGCTCAGCCCGATGGGAGTCGACGGAGCCGAGGGCTAGTGGGTCCACAAATTCACGTTGTCCCTGATGGCCCGACACCCCAGCGGGGCAGCCACCCTAAGGACGGCCTCCTGCCTGGGGACACACCTCCTTGACACGCCGAACAAGGTGGTCCAAACGGTCGAGGTCTGCTTGGAGTTGTTCATTAGTGACCAGGTTCTAGGCATTCCTGGTGTTCCGTACCATGTTATTTGGAGCTTAGGGGTGTTTTCTTGATTGTAAGTTAGATTGAGGGAAGTCTTAGCGGCGATTCCCACAGACGGCACTAATTGTTGATGCTCGGTTTGGCAGAGGACAACATTGTAAATTCACTCCCTTAGCCCGAGCATTACTGAGGTACCTGAGGTCTGAGGACTGGCGTAACCGAGGACTTGTAACCGAGGTGATGGAAATCCAAAGTCTGAGGTCCGCGACGTCTAGTATCCAAGGTAGTCAAGGATCACGGGTTCAGTTCTACAACAAGGACAATGTCAGAGGCCTCGGGTGAAGACTCGAGGCGAGGACTCCGACGGTCAAGTTAGTTGAGAGGTACGAGGTGGACGAGGTCTGGGGTGCGAGTTCCCAAACGAGGTCACAAGAGAGTAAGTAAGAGAGTTTGAGCCTTCAATCCTTTATCTGGAGGGGGGTCACCCCATATTTATACTTAAAACCGCCTAGAGGTAGGTGAGCTTGGACGGTGGGGGTTGAGTCCGTATGCAAGGTGCATGGCCATCCTAGACCGCCACATGACCCACGCCATTGGTCCCTTGATTCCGTCGAGCTGGGCAACACGTGTTCGCGGATTGGTTCAGCTCTGGCATGTACTGCCCAACACGTGGGAGTCCAGCGATTGGACGATCATTTGCGCCTACATCAATAATCTTTGGGGTGTGAATAGAGATAGTCTTCTTATCTTTCCTCTACAACTAGGTTATTTTAGATTTCAAAATGATTTTGAAAATATAAGGGATGGTGGTCCATGGCATGTGAATGGTCAATGGATTATTCTCAGGGTTCAGTTTTTTTGGATTCTAAGAGAAATGGAGGCTTATATGTATATACTTGATCTCCTATTTGAAATCATTAATGAAAAATGTTGGATCAAGTTTGGATCAAAGGGCTGGTTTGGTTAGAGGCTCAACTCTTTCAAACATATATTAGGGTCAAGATTACTATCTCCATTGATAATCCTCTTCCGACAAGTGACTTTTTACAGTGCTATTAACTAGGTTGTGTTTATACATGAAAATCTTACCTTTGTTTGTTACATTTGTGGCCAAGTAAGTCATTTGTTTCATCATTTCTCTTCACCCTTGCCACAAATGGGTGGTCACACTTCCGACCAATTCTTTGCTTCTAAAGGTATGAATGAACCAGGAGGGCCTTGGTTGCACTTTAGGCTGTGTTTGGTTGCAATGCAAATAAATTTGCATTAATGCAAAAACATGGTAGTGCAAATGATTTGAGTGTAAATTTTGACTTATTCTTGTTTCAAATTTTAGCTTATTTTGTTTGATTGAAATACAAATGAAGTAAATTAAGACATGAAGCAGAATAAAGTAAAACCCAAAACAGAATAAAGTAAAACCCAAAACAAATTTAAACAAGAATTTGCATTTTTTACATTTGCACTCCCACGTATTTGTACTAGTGCAAGTAAATTTACACCGCAACCAAACACGACCATAAGGTTCCACTAAGGGAATGGTGAGTGGTGATGTCCAAAATTTAGGGATTTTATTAATCTCTAGGTCCTAATTAAGCACATATGCTTTCACGGTTTGAATAGCCTTTTAGTCCTCCGTATAATCCTAATGTTGTTTGATGTAGGTGTACTTGGAATGCCTCGAATCATGCCATGTGGCATCAACCAAATGGAATCCTAGCCGCACATCTCTAACTGTTTCCAACCACTCCATGGCATGGTCAGCTATAAAAGGGAGTGCTCATCTCAAGGTAAAGACATCTTACTCACACTTACTCTCTTGCATTCAAAATCCCAAGAGAACTTTCCTTAGTTATCAAGGACTAAGCTCTGAGCCCTCATCTCAATCCTAGTTTAACCCCTCTTTATCACTTGTATTCTTCTCTTGCTCATAGGTCGGACCCGTCAAGCTCGAACACCAACGAAATCCCCTTGTTGCCCTTGGCCCCGTCCTTGGCACCAAGATTGCTAACCCTTCTACATTAGCCCAAGATTCACCATTTAGTGGTTCAGGTTCTCAACCAATTAACCACACTATTGAGCAGGGCTCTACATATGATTAGATATAAGTACTTTTGGTCAACTGATGACTTCTTTTTCTAGTTGGAACATGACAAACATCCATTTTGTTGCTCTTCGAACACAACCTAGTTCTTATCGGTTTTGGATAACCCGAATGAGTAATGGCTTTGACCTACCTATGTATGGTCATGCTTCCAGTAATGAGGAATGGTAGATAGGACTATGCATCTTGATTTAGTTTCTTATCTTTTTGAAACCTATTGCGGAGACTCCTATATTTTTATGTTAACAATTAATTAATATTTAAAAAAAAATAAATCATATCATATCAAATTCAGATATTTGACATCCTTATCGGATTAAAATCCGAATCAATTTATGTGATGTCTGACCAGATCTTCAGGACATATCGGATTCGGATATACTCTGATTCAAATCTGATCCAATAGATCTACATCCCTATGTCTTTGATTTTTTGTCTTTTTTGTTGGTAAGGGCGATGGTGGCTAGATCACAACAACCACACCACCACCAAAGAAAATTTGTAGTTGGAATCACCATGAAGTTGCTTATCCCAAGGTAGTTCAAGGAATTAGGGATTTAGTTTCTAAATTTATCTTCTAATGTGAAAATAAAATCCGCATTCCTAAAGTAGATTCTTTAGGTAACAAATTTAAATATAGTAATTCTTATTTAATCCCTCTTGGATGAAGAGTCAAAGGATTAGTAATTTTCTAGAAGTTGGGTTTGCAGTTTATATTTTTTGCCATTTCTAAAAGGCATGTATTTCTTAAGATAAATGCTTATCCTATTCACTCTGATTGGGTTTTAGGTTTTATTTATGGAGAGTCTTACAAACATAGAAGGAACTATTTTTGGGAAAATTTGCATGCTTGGTTGAGAACTCTTCAATTACCTTTTTGTGCTCATTAGTGATTTTAATAAATCTATGGTTTTAAATTATTCTGGCCCTTAACTTCTACCCATTTATCTAAAGGGTGTAGGTAATTTCATAATTTGGTTTTTACTTTATACTTAATGGAGATTTCTATTAGGGGGTGGAATTACTTGGTGAAATAAAAAATAACAAGGAAACTGTATAAGTAGGACCCCTGGTTGTGCTTTTGTTTTGGTTGATTTGCTTGATTTATTTCTACATTGCATATTTTCTATGTCAACTAAGTGGGGCTTTGGTCATAATTCAATTACTTTGGATCTTAGTCAACCTCAAAAAAGTTTGCCTATACCTTTTAGATTTTATGAATTGTGGTAACAGAACAAATGTAGGGACTTTATCAATAATGTTTACGATTTGAAGATTCAAGGCTATGCAGCATACAGGATATGTGTCAGACTAGATAGAATTAAAAATTACTTGGTCTGATGGAACAAACAAGAGTTGAGAGAAGGAATTTAATTGATGATCTCATTTGTCAAGATGAAATACCACTTAAGGATAATTATTCTCAATTATCTTTTCCTTATCAAGACATAGATAAATTTGTAATAGAATTATAAAGATTTAAGAGGCAAAAATCTCATCAATTATGGGTTAATTGTAGGGATGGTAATACTAATTTTTTTCATCATATTACTCAAGTTAGTCAAAATTAAAAAGAAATATAGTAGATTGGGTGAAAGATTCAATTGTTAATTGGGTGTTGGTCACCATGCAATTGCCAATGTTTTTGTATAGCTTATTTTCAAAATATGTTTTCAGAGCCCAATAATTGTAATTGCTTAAGGGTTTATTCTTTTTTAGTATGTTATGGCAAAAGAGGACTATGTTATGTTGATTGTCATTCCTTTTGCGGAGGAGGCTAGAAATGTTGTTTTAAGTGTTGGATGTTTAAAAGCACTTGGTCCTGATGGTATGCCCGCTTTAGTCAACTAGGAATTTGGGATTTGATGGATCCTAATATAGTTTTGTACATTCAAGAATTGTTTATAAGGCTGCATTTGGAAGCGATGTAAGGTTCGGTTTTGTAGGCATTTGGAAGGAGCATGTAATTATGATCGACGTAAAACTCCACTCCGGTTCAGTTTCGCATGTGTTTGGATGGAGTGGAGTTTTACGTCGATAATCAATGTAAAACCTATTAAACATAAAGGTTTACATCGATTATTGATATAAATACTACACAATTTTATCGATGTAAAACTTTACACTCTTCCATCCTTCACGTTTTTCGAAAAGCAATGATCACTTTCACGGTTCAATGTAAAACATTAGCAATGTATTTTTACACCGATGACATTTTACATTGATTCCAAAACATAGCCTCAATGAAAAAAAATTGAGAAGATTGAATCATACTCTTATTTGTCTAATTCCTAAGAAACCTAATTGTGCTAAAGTACAAGACTACAAGGCTATAAGTTTGTGTAATGTGTTTATAAAATGATATATAAGATTTTAGTTTCTAAACCTAAAGGCTTGTTGGATAAATGCATTTCCTCAAGTCAAGTGACTTTTATCCTTAGATTGGTAGATATGTGATTGTTACTCATCAGGTCTGTCATTATTTGAAATAGAAGAAAAAGGGATTATGCCCTTTAGCTTTGAAACTTGACATGTCCAAAGCATATGATAGGCTTGATTGGCCTTACTTTATAACTATTTCAAAAGCTTTAGGGTTTTATGAGGATTGGTGTTAGCTTATTTTTAGTGTATTTTTATGATTTCCTTTTCATTCCTTATCAATGGTACTATTAAAGGTCATTTCACTCCTTATTTTTGGGTTTGCAACAAGAAGATCGACTTTCTCCTAATTTGTTTATCATTGTGATTAGGGGTAGATTCAAGCCGAGCCAAGTCGAATATCTAGCTATTTGAGCTTATCTCGTTTATAAACCATCAAGTTCGAGCTCAATTCAAGCTTGAGACTTAAGCTCAAATTTGGCTTGAGTCAAAAGCTTGTAAGTTCGAGCTCAGCTCGACTTAAGCTCAATTGTGATCCAAACATTTTATAAAAATAATATATATATATATATAAATTATTTTATTATTATTATTATTATTACTATTACTATTATTATGTAAAAGCTCGATTAGGCTTGTGAGCCTCACAAGCCGAGCTTTATTGGGCTCAATCTTGGTTTGATTAGCAAATGAGCCTATATATTAGGCTCGAGTTTGGCTCGAAGCTTGGATTAGACCGAGCCAAATCAAGCTTTTCATGAGCTGGGCTCAAATAGCTCATCAAAAGCTCGGCTCATGGCCACCAGTAATTGCAATGGAAAGGCTTTCTAGACTCCTCTTGAAAACTATAGAGGAGGGCGAAATTCAATGTATTACAATTTTTAGGAATTCTCCTTCAATCTTACATCTTTTTTTTGGATGATGTCATGATTTTTCTTAGGGCTTGTAGATGAAATAAATAATCTAATTAAAAGGGGTGATTGATCATTTTTACAACTTTCTAGTCAGGTTGTAAATTGTGGGAATTTAGATGGGGAATTTGGATTCTAAATCTAAATATTTAGGATTCTTATTATTTGGAAAAAAGCAAAAGCATTATTATCTTTCCTTTATTATTGGAAATTTGAAATCCAAAATGAATAAGTTGAAGGCTTTTCTTTGTTTATGGGTGGTAAACAAACCTTGGTTCAAGTTGTTCTTCAAGCTACCTCGATACATTGTATGGTTGTTGTTCAATTTCCTTTGAGGACAGTAAAAGAGATAGAGAAGGCTCAAAGAAACTTTTGGTGGAACTCTAAAGAATGTCAAAACAAGTTTCATTGGTGTTCCAATAAAATAAATAGTGGAGGTCTTGGTTTTAGATCGATGAAATTAATGAACACAATTCTTTAGAAATTATGTTTGGTGTGGATAGGGATGCAAATGGATCGGATCGGATTTGAATCAAGGTATATTTGAATCAGATTCAATCCGATCGGATTTGATAGGACTCGATCTGAATTCAAATCCTATTGAATCTTCGGACTTGATTTGATCTAGCTTGTTTTCTTTAAAAATTAATAAATTATTAAAAGAAAAAAATAAAATATACAAATTTAAATAAAAAAACAAAAAATGCAAGTATTTTTTAATTATTTTCATCATATACTTGCATGTTTTTTATAAATAAATAAATAATATAACAAATTTATAAAAATACAATATAAAAAATATATTTATAAATAAATAAATAACAGACATATATGTATTATATATATTTATATTTAAATATATAACACATCAGATCGGATCTTCTCGGATTGGATAGGGGTGTTCCAAATCCGATCCGATTTCTGATTGGATCATAGGATCTGATCTGATCCGACCAAGGGCGATCCGAATTCGACCGAATAGGATCAGATCTCGAATTGAATGATCTGATCTATTTGCACCCCTAGATTTGGAGGTTTTTAAATGAAAAAATATCATGAACTTTGGGAGTTCTTTGGAAAGCAACATATTTGAAGAATGTGAGTCTTTTTCCTTTTGGGATTGGAGGTTCTAATTAGTTGTTTTGGAAATATTTTGCTCCAATTCTTAGAGACTTGTTGTACGAGTTTGGTTATTTGGTGAATCTGAATTCTCATATTGGTATTTCTATTGTTCGCTGGATTCATTGTGATAATTCAACCGATGAGTAGGCATTTGTGGGACTATAAAATTGTTGACTAGATTGCTTCGAATGGTCAATGGGCTTGAAGAATAAATAATTTGTTGGATAAAGGTATTGTGTGTTGTATTCAAAGTACTCATATTTTTCCCTGATTCTACTATGAAATGGATATGAAATAAGGATAGACTTGGGAATTTTTCTAAAAAGAAAGCTTATTCTATGGAAAGAAATAACTTGAATGTTAGGCCCTGTTTGGTTCGCAGGAATAGGGGTTTGGAATCGGAATCGGAATGGCCCAACTGTTTGGTTGGACAGGATCGGAATCCCAATTTCATTCCTGATGGAATGGCATTCCTCCATTTGAGGGAATGACCATTCTTTGCCCCTCCCTTGGGAATGAAATCTCATTCCTGTTGATTCCAATTTTCATTCCCATTCCTATTTAAACCAAACAGACTATGCGAATAGATCATTCCAGTTCTGATTCCGAAGGATTTCGATTCCGATTCCAACTGTGAACCAAATAGACCCTAATCTTTCTCTTCACCTGAAATTGTGTTTACATAGAATATGGAAATTGAAAATTCTTGGGAGATTAAAACTTGCTTTATCGAGAAAGTTGTACGATGTTTTTCCCAATTAAATCCAAGATTGACCTCTCTCGTGATAATGCATTATAGTCTCTGCATTAGCTTCTTGGTTTAGTTCACCATGGTCTTTACAGTTGAAAAATATTTATAATCTCTCCTTGTTGATTATCTTCATACTTTAATTTCTTCTCTTCCTAATTTTTATTGGGATTTATTTTATTTGGTTTACTATGAATGAAATGATTTTTAATTGCATGAAGGTAGGTATTTCTTGGACCACTCAACAAATTAATTTGATTTTCTTTTTTTCTTCTCTTTTCTCTTTAGATGATGATGGCCTTCCTATTCCATCTATTCTACCTTATGTGTCTTTTGTTGCTAAATTATCTATTCATTCAATAGTGGATAAAATAATTTTCCATGGTGGTGGTTTGATATCTTGTTATTGTAGTTCCTGATTTGTTTGTATTTATAAGGATCTTTCTTATCTAGATGTTGCGGGAAGATCTTTTTGTTCCCAAGGCTGCATTTGGAAATGATGTAAATAAGTGTGAATGTAAATATGTAGAGTATAAAATGGTCTATATAAATTGCAAAGTTGGGTTAGTTTTGCACTAACAACTTTACCTTCTTACTAAACAAACGTTTAACTGTAATGGATGCAAACACGGATTCCAATAAAGTATATGTCTATTTTTTTATCAAAAGTCCAATTGAATGCAAATTTACTTCTTTTTTATTGATGTACTTTTACATCTTATTATCAATGTAAATATGAATTGGAAAATGTGTTTTATGTCATTTGTCAATGCATAAATGTAATGTTGCCAAACATAGGCAAAAGTGAACCAGAGTGCAAATTTACCCTGAACCAGGATTTACACTTCATTTGCATCGTTTCCAAATGCAGCCCAAGGGATGGTTAAAGAAGCTGAACTTATGGCCATTTATAAGGGATTGTCATGGGCATTTTCATGCACGGTGGATAAGTGTTCTTGGTTGTTCTATCCCCTTACAATTATTAGTCTAAATCTTCTAGTTGCTCACTACCTTGGCAAACAAGTCATCTCCTTTTTAAAATCATCAATTAATGAATAAGTTTGAAAATGTTTATGTAAATCTGTGAACTAAATATTTTGGCTCATGATATGACACAATATACCAAAAGATTTAATAGACTGAGGGTCCATTTGGTTCACAAGAATAGGCACTTGGAATTGAAATTGAATGGCTCATTCCAATTCTAGGCAGAATGGGATACCCCCATGTGGGGGAGTGGCCAATTCACCCTTGGGAATGTGATTCCAATTCTACATTCTTTTTTTTTATATATTTTTGACAAAAAAATCACTATTTTGGCCCATGGTTCAAAGTATCAAAAACACAAAGTGTATTGAAAATGTTTTAAGAGAAGTATCAGGTACGCTTTGGATACACATAAATATGGATGAAAAACCAAGATACATATGTATATGCTATGAAACTTAAATAAATCCTAAAAAGTATATTAATATAAGAACAATGTATATATGACCATAAATAAGTTATTAAAACATAAAAAACTTACTTTAATGATTTATATGAAGTGTGAGAGATCAAGGACCAATCGATAATTGTTGAAAATGACAAAAAAAAACTAAAAGGTGTACATATATACCTTGATTTTCCAAAAAATCAATATAATTTGTCTTAATATTTGTTAATATATAAATTTTAATAATCGATTTTAGCATTTTTTGGCAAACATCTAGGGACAATCATCCCGACCTTACTCGGAAATTCTGGGTTTCGGCCTGGATTTTGTGTTCAAACTTGGCCCAACCCATATGTTTAAATATATGCATTTATATATAAATATTATAATATTTTATATTATATAATGTACAAAAATTATATGCACATTATATATATAAGACTTGGTCTTACCCGAGCCATGATCACCCCTATAAACATCCACTAAAGAAGTTTATTTAATGATTAAAATGCACAGAGTTTAAACAACAAAATAGATTTGGGTATAGTGGTGGACTCATGGTCATTAAAAACTAGTGACTAGGGTTAAAACCTTCTTATAGACTACTTTAGTTTTTACACCCAAAATTATGTTACAATGGCATGCCAAACTTGAAATTCAAATTCAAAACTTGCCTTACTAACTAATTAATAATTTGTATCAGCCAATACAAACTCAATCCGGTTCGACACAGCCAATACATTACAAAATTGTGTACCTTGTTTTGACCCACAACCTTACTTGACCCCAAGTTCTCATAGTTTACACATGGTTTTTAAAAACAACCCAGAGACCAAACCGGTCAGGGATCCGGTTACTGGAACCGGGTTGAATGGTCCGACCATTCGAATCGAACGGTTGGCCCATTCTGACAAAAAAATAAAAAATAGTCAAAACTATTTGAACGATTAACTGCTTGGGTCAGCGGTTTGCTAACCAAAATCAACGGTTTTGGGGAAAACTGAAACCGATCACCTGACCGGTTCCTGGTTTTTCTGGTCCAACCGTCTGGTATGGTCCAGTTTTGAAAAACATGGTCTTACAGGCCTTCCTCCATCCAAGTTAGTCATTGCTGACCACCATCTCCAACAAGAAAAGATTGGTCACTTGCTAGAGTTGTACTTCCCTTGTATCTCCTCTCTCCTTCCTATTCTTCCTCGTCTTACTCCCCTCTTTTCTCTTCTTCTACCCCCTCTTCTTCCCTCCCCTTTGTTGTCGCCACCATTGCTAATACCATTGCCAGTCGATATTAACAAATCCTCTTCTTCATCCTCTCTCTTTTCTTATTTTTTTTTCTTTCTTCTTCCAAATCTCTGCCTAGCTGAACAGATCATGGAATCCACCCTCCTCCTCCTCTTTCTTCATCCATATCTTTATTATTACCACTGTGAATGGGGGCAAAACTAGGAATTTTGACTGGTTTTGATTTTGACTTCCTATTGAACCAAATAACAACAATTAGAATCTGATTGTGATTCTTGTTCGAACCAAACAAGCATCAGAAAATAAGTGATTCTGATCCCGAATCCTAGGGATTCCAATTTTGATCCTGACCACGAACCAAACAAACCCTTTTACTCTATATGGTTAGATCATCAACCTTCTACTCTATATGTTAATATAGTCCTTTTATTTAGCAAAATAAATTAACTTTGTTTTTTTTCCTACCTCTGATCCTTAGTTTTTAGATTGATCATAGATCCATACTTTTATGTTCTTTGATTTTCAATCTTCTATTTCCAATGGTGAAGCAAATATCTGATCCTCGATCGATCTTACAATTTTCTTCGTTGATTTTAGAGTTTGATGTTTTAATTGTTTTTCTTTTATATTTTTTGTAATTACGTTTAGTTGATATTTTTTTTTATTTTTTTCATATCCAATTTATTTTTTATTTTTGGCTAAAACATATATATTTTTAATATATTTACCATTTTATGTATTTTATTCGATTTACAATTTTTTTTTTGAAATCCAAACCTTTTTTAAGGTGGTTTATGGTGGTGTTTGGAACTGATGTTGTTTTCTAAGAAAGCGGTGTTGCATAGGCATGTTATTTTCTTAAAAAAAGGATTTTTCTTTTGTTTGGGACAATTGATGCCACATAGGTGTTTTTCAACACCACATCAGCATACAGTTGCGACAATAGTAGATAAAAGATAAAACATTAAAAGTGATGTTTTTTTTTCAATGTTTTAAAAATCAACCCAGATGCCAAACCAGTTTTGCCTCTGGGTCGCAGGTCACCGATTTGACCGACCGGGTCAAACGGTTCATACCGTGCCACATCAATGTATATATGTATTAAGTGTGTGTGTGTGTGTGTGTGTGTGTGTGTGTGTGTGTATAGATATATATTTTAGATATGTTATATATATGTGTGTGTGTGTGTGTGTATAGATATATATTTTAGCTATAAATAATGTATAAATATGTTTTAGATATGTTATATGTATTATTTTATATTTATTATATGTTTTTTAACTCAATTTTTATTTTTTATTTATAAAAAATATTAAAAATTGCAATTTGATGCCAAAAAAGGGTTTTTTCACAAAAATAGTAGGGCAAGGCGCCTATGGCTCCTTGGGACACATATATCTCGAAAAGTTACCCAAAATAAAAAAAAATCACCCCAATTGGACATCGGAGTTCAAAGTTATGGCCGTCGAAAGTTTGCATGTATTCATTGTGCAACCCGCGACCCGGTCACTAGGTCGAACCGATTGGGTCGAACAGTTCTTGACCAAGTCAATGGTTTTTTACCGTCTGACGGGTCTTGACTGAACTAGACCCAGAATCCTGGCTGGATGACGGTTCGATCAGTCGGGTCAATGGTGGGTTGAAAATATTGGTTTTTTTAGACTACACATTTCTCGATTTTCCAAGGTGTGGCATGAAAAAATGTTTTTTGAGAAAATTCCTAGCCAAGTAGTGAGTGTTTCTTCAAAAAACAAATTTCAAGCGTGGGAGTGATGTTACACTATTTTTCAAGAAAATGACGTCGATTCCAAACACATGTTCAGATGGGTCATTATGGGTGGGAAAGGGTGGGTTTCAACTTTCAAGTTGCAACCAAGGATTGAAAAACTGCAACGTATTAGGGCGTATCGATTGATATGTCTTGTATTGGCAACTCTTGAAACACCCCTATTAAAGGTGTTTCAGGGCCTGACCTGGTTCAAGGGGTAGACTGGCCTTAACCTGACCCAAAACCAATTTGAGAAAAAAACTACGAAAACATAAAGTGCAACACAATATAGGTCGATACACCCCAATCAATGTATCAAAGATATTTAGAACCTTGCTTTCAACCCACTAGTATGAAATGGCAAATATTGGGGCATACCAGTCGATGTGTCTTGTATTGGTGACCCTTGGACACTCCTAACTGGCGGACGCTTGGCTCCTAGCTGGCGATGGACAGTACCTGAGAAGATGAAGGTGAAGGATTCCCGGGGAGCTCGTCCGGTGGGAATACTCCGATGCTTAAGTTAGAATACTTGGGAGAGCTGTAAGGAATGCAAAGAAAGTTAAGAGTGCAGATAGCGCTAGATCAGTAAAATTCAAGACTAACTCAAGATACCTCCACCCCTTTGACCCTAGGGCCTTTAAATGCAGATGTTCTTGTCAAATCGGGCGTATCCGCCACTGGCCCTTTGTCGCAACCATTATTTGCCAGGGCTGCATAGGTGACTATTGCAGAGTACTGCCCAATCGGATGAGAGACACGACCCAAAAAGGACAGACACACCACCACCTGTCGAGAGACGTGGGTGCAGTCTGATGGGCTGGCAGGGATTGCGCCGTCAGCCCAGAGACGTGATGCAGTCTGACGGGTACGGTCTCGTCAGATAAGAAGCTTCCTGAGAACGCCGCGTCGTTTAATAACGAACTGCTTTGTAGTGAGCTATCCCATAGCGAGCTCCTAGATGTGTCCCGAGGTGATTCCGCCTGAGGTTGCCTTTGGGCAGTCTTCTTGCCTAAGTATTGGAACGGGTTGATTCTCTCAGCTCGCGAGCTGGGATAGACTTGACTTAGAGTATTCCCTTTCCACATACCAGGGTCCATGAGCCCATGCTATAGCGAGTTCATTCCGTGGCGAGCTGTCCTGCGAGGACCTTAACGAGCTCGCTACTCAGTCGTAGCCAGGCTGTCATGCTGAGTTGTTGCTTATGTTGAGTCACGTCCACGTGTCGCCTTCTTAGGAGGTCGGGTCAAATCACCCTTCATCAATTGCCCCCCACTCCTCGGGCTAAGGATTCTGCTTTGGCGCGAGGAGTTCATGGAGTGTGACAGGTGGATTTGACCTGAAATTCAAACTTGATTGACCAATCGCATTAAATACACACGCGGATGTCAGGCGATTTCTGTACTTTTCGAATGCCAAAAAGCGCGCAAAAATGGCTCTCACCTCCGGAAGTCATGCAGCCGGCATTACCTTAATCATGGAAGACGTGCAACCAGTCACATTTCGGTTTCAAAAGTCGTGCGGTCAGCTTGACTGCGAACCGTCAGATTCGCCTTAATCTGAACCGTCAGTTTATGGGCATAGTGGCTATAAATAGGAGGGACCCAGGCCTTATTTCCTTCATGCCAACTTGCCTTGCCTTCGGATTTGAGGTCGTGCCTTCACCTAGCTGCTCGAGCTCTTCTTCTGTTCACACCGTCTTTTCGGTTCAACTTTTCCCTAGGGAGTCTTGCCACTCTGACAGCATGTCTGGGTATCCGTATAACGTCTTTCCCCGGGGCAGTAACCAAGATGACGCCCCTTCGAGCTCAGGGGGAGCTTGGGGGCAAGCTTCGGAGGCTCGAGAGGCCTCCGACGAGATGGCTTCCACCTCCCAGGGCAAGGAGCCGGATAGCTTTGGTCCTTCCTCCATGTCGATGGAGAGACTTAGGACCTTGGTTCTTCAATTTAACCTCCCTAGAAACCTCAATTATAGTCTCCCATCCGATGACTATCATTGGGAACACGGTCATGATGAGATCGTGATCTTCCAGGAGCAGCTCATCGCTGACCTCCGTCTTCCTCTACACCCTTTGATAGTGGAGGTATTAAACCACTTTAACGTTACTATAGACCAGCTTCACCCCAACTCTATCCGAAATGTAGTTTGGACAATTTCTTTATTTTATGAATATTGTCTTCCTCTTGACCTCGACATCTTCTCCACCATCCTCTCTATCAAGAATGCTTCTCCCGGAGCACCTCCAGAAAGGCGTTCCTATTATTTTTCTCCACGTCTCGGCTTCAAGCTCCTACATGAGCTGTCGAACAGGATCCCGACATGGAAGTGGGACTATTTTGTAGTTCGCAACCCCGAAGGGTGGCCCTTCCCAACTCACTGGAGGGCCGCTATCCAGGATTCGGGTGTTGACTTGGATCCCAAAGTTCGGGAAATGCTGCAATCCTGGGCAGCAGTTGGCTTCCATTGGTACTTGATCGAGGACAAGCTCACGCAGGCCGGCCTGAGCCCCAGTAGGTTGCCTTTTAGGTCACGCAATGCCTTGTAATTTTTTTTACTGGACTAACGCCTTGTGATTTTTGGCAGCCAACATGTCGGATGTAGATGCGCGCCACCTTCTGTCCAGCAACCAAAAGCGCAGGGCAAAGAGGTCGCGCCCTAACCGATCTTCCACCTCCGGGAGCGCTAAGTTCGAGGCTGCTGATCCCGCCTTCGTTCCACCACCGCCTGAGGTCCCATCGGTCCCGTTCAAGGGAGTAGCCATCGAAGGTGGCATAGAAGAGCACGAGGTCCCAACGCAAGGGCAGTTCCCTCCGTTTGAGTAGTCCCACCCCTGCATCTTCCCGCGGTTCCCTACCGGAGAGTGGGAAAGCGTCACCGACTTCACTGTGGCTTTGCGAAGGAGCCGAAAGGCGGTCTCCCACGAGGAGGTCGCCAGCTGGGGAGGGATGGACCCCAAGCAGCTCGCCAGGATAGCCTCCGCTCACTACATGTTGGTAAGTGGCTACTTTTTTCTTCTTTTCCCTTCTTCTCCTTCTTTTTTCTTTTTTGACCTCAGCCTTTTGTTGGCAGGTGAACTCCGCCATCCATGCCATGGCCCTCCAGACCAACATTCACTCTGGTGATGCTCTCGCTTAGAGGTCAACCATGCAGAAGCTCCAGGGTGAGCTCGACCGGGCTCGAGGTGAAGTCCTTCAGGCTCAAAAGGGGAGCGAGGCCTAAGAACTGCTCGTTCGGGACAAAGAGGCACAGATCGCCCGACTATCTGAGGAGAGCGCTCTCTACCGGGAGGAGTCATCGAGGGTGGCAGCGGAGAGGGAGCTTCTTCGCTAGCAAGTCCGGGACTTGGAGTCCATGCTTTAGGGTCGGACTCGGAACTTCGACACCATGGCGAAGGCTGAGTGAGCTAAGGCGGTGTGGGACTTCAAGGACTCCCAAGAGTACCACGACCTACAGGTGGAATACGGCTCGAGCTCCTACCGTTCTGGATTTAAACTCTACCGCTGGCTGGTCTGAAAGAAGTTCTCCAGGCTCAACCTTGAGGGCATAACGATGAAGGGTCTGGATCCAGGGACGGCGGACTTGGCGGAGGAGGAGGAGCCTGACTCTCCGAAGGACGACGAGGACGTAGAGGCGGTGGATCCTTGAGGCCGGTTGCTGCTCTTCTTTTTCTTTCTTCCGAATGGATTCTGGTGGTTCCCGAGTGTTTGAACCCGGTTTTAACTATTTCTCTCTTGTTTTTTTATGAACTCTCTTGAGCGGTTGGGCCCTGTTTTTTATTTGTTTGTTGTTTGATGAACTTCTCCCGGGCTGTTAGGCCCAGTTTTTTATTTATAAAAGTTAGTAATGAAATGTTGTCTTTTTCTGCTAAGTATTGTGTGCTCTTTACTTTCTGCCGAAGCGATTTTATCACTCGAGTTGTTAGAGCTTCATGCATGAAGTAGGATCTTTTGGTAGTTGTTACCCTGAGCTGTTCCTCCATACTTGGGTAGTCTTATGGTATACCCCGAGGTGGTTATCATAGTAAGCCCAAGCTGTATGTACTTGGGTTAAGTTGGCATAGGTTGTCCCTTATCGTGTTCAACTAGTATACCGAGGCGAGCTACGCTTCATAGCGTTCATGCCCGAGCTGCCTATGCCCTCAGTATTAATACTTAGCCTTTGTCGACGAAACGGTTAGGTCTTTCACAGTGTCTAGGTCTTAGTTAGCTCGGCGTTTTAGCCCTTAGGCTGAGGGAGTGACTTATAGTCCACTCTTGGAGTTCGCCCATGCCATGGAGGCAACTGGGTCTTATCGCGCCGAGGTCTACATTAGCTTGGCATTTTGGCCCTTAGGCTCTGACAATGACTCGTAATCTACTCAATAGTTTGCCCATGCCATAGAGGCGACTGGGTCTTATCGCGCCGAGGTCGTCGTTAGCTTGGCTTTTCGACCCTTAGGCTTTGGGAGTGACTCATGGTCTACTTAGTAGTTTATAGGTAATATTGCCTTAAGTTGACAATATTCCATGCCCGAGGTACTTGTTTCCCTTCTAGAGTTTTGAGTTCGTATGTTCCTTCCCCGAGCACTCGCTTTACTCGGTAGGGTCCTTCCCAATTTAGCCTGAGCTTACCAACACCGGGTTCAGGCACCATAACTTTACGAAGAACCAGGTTGCCGATGCGGACGTTCCGCTTCTTGACCCTAGCGTTATAGTACTAACCTACTCTCTGCTAGTAGGCCGCGGTCCTAATATATGCAAGGTCCCGTACTCCGTCAAGGAGGTCGAGGTTGGTGCATAGCTCATCTTCATTTGCCTTGTCATCATACGCTTCTAGTCGTAGTGAGGGAACCTCGACCTTGGCTGGGATGACTGCTTCAGTACCATAGGTGAGGTTGAAGGGAGTCATGCCTGTAGTGGTCTTCACTATGGTTCAATAAGCCCATAGAACATTGGGTAGCTCGTCTGGCCGTAGTCCTTTAGCTCGGTCCAGGCGTGCCTTCAGTCCGCGGAGGATAGCTTTGTTCGTGACTTCCGCTTGGTCGTTTGCTTAAGGGTGTGCGACTGAGGTAAAGTTCTGTCGAATTCCCATGTCTTGGCACCAGTTATGGAATTTAATGTCCTCGTATTGCTTACCATTGTCAGAGATCAATACCTGAGGTAACCCGAAATGGCACACTATATTTTTCCAAAAGAAGTTCTGTACGTTCCGAGCTGTGATTGTTATGAGAGGTTCGAATTTTACTCACTTAGTGAAATAATCAACTGCTACCACTAAGAACCTCCTCTGGCCTGTTGCTAGTGGAAACGATCCAAGTATATCGATCCCCCACTGTGTGAAAGGCCATGGGCTGGTGAGGTACTTCAGGTCGGCGGCAAGTTGATGGTGGATATTGGCATGCTTCTTGCACTTGTCACACTTTCTGACGAGCTCGATCGCATTTTCTTTCATTGTAGGCCAATAGTACCTCTGTCGTAGCACTTTTTGGGCGAGGGCCCTGCCCCCCAAGTGTCCGCCGCACAGGCCCTCATGAGTGTCGCGGAGCATGAGCTCAGCTTCGGAAGGTCGCAAGCAGCGCAGGTAGGGAAAGTGTAGGATCTTCGGTACAACCATTCGTCTATTATGACGTATTTGGTCGTCTGGCGCTCTACCCTTCTGGCGGCATTGCAGTCTGTAGGGAGGGTCCTGTGTAGCAGGAAGCTCGTGAACAGATCAATCCAGCTCGGCTTTGCTTGAATGACAGGAGCGACCTCCTCTGCCCCCCCGAGAATGCTAGGCCGAGGCAGGTTCTCTATGTACACGGTTCTCATGGTATTATCACTGGTGCTGGCTAACCGGGACAGGACGTCGGCCTCAGCGTTCTCCGATCTCGGGATTTGCTTGATGAAGTGTGACTGGAAGTTGAGCAGGACCTCTCTTACTTTGGCTAAGTAGGCAATCATGGTTGGTTCGCGAGCTTCGTATTCACCTGTGACTTGATTGACCACGAGCTGGAAATCACTACAGATGACAATATGCTTGGCTTTCACTTCCTTGGCTAGAACTAGCCCGGCTATTAACGTCTCGTACTCCGCTTGATTGTTGGATGCCGCAAACTCGAAGCGTAGTGTGTACTCCAGTTTTGTGCCGCTTGGGCCATACAGAACGATTCTGGCTCCGTTGCCGTACTGGTTTGATGAGCCATCTACGTGAAGGATCCAGGGCTCCTCATCCCAATTCGCACTTGACCCAACTAGGAGAGATTCCGCATTGGTTGTTACCTCACGGTGCTCGAGCTCAATTGGCCTAGGAACTTCGGGCTTGCCCAAGCTGGGGGCCTCATGCTCGACCGGCTTGGGGACTTCGGAGCTGAAAGTGCATTCCGCGATGAAGTCTGCTAAGGCTTGGGCCTTGATAGCAGTTCACAGCTTATATTGGAGGCCGTACTCGCTGAGCTCAATGGCCCACTTCGTCAGTCTACCGGAGACCTCGAGCTTGAGTAGAACTTGCCTCAGAGGTTTGTTGGTGAGGACAATGACAGTGTGAGCTTGGAAGTACGGGCGGAGCTTCCGTGCTGCAATAACTAGTGCATAGGCCAACTTTTCTATCTTTGGATATCTTGTCTCTGCTCCCTGCAATACTTTACTAACATAGTAGATAGGTCGTTGGACCCGATCTACCTCTTTTATCAGTACCGAGCTAACCACCTCGTCACTTGCCGAGAGGTACAACTCTAAAACATTGCCCTCCTCTGGCCAGGTTAAGACCGGTATATTAGCAAGGTACCTTTTGAGCTCGTCGAACGCGAGTTGACACTCTTCGGTCCATTCAAAACCTTTGCTTTTAATTGCCTTAAGGAAAGGCAGGCAGCGGTCTGCCGACTTGGACATGAAGTGACTCAGAGCAACTATTCGGCCATTCAGCCTCTGAACCTCCTTCAGTTTTCGGGGTGGTCTCATGTCTAGGATGGCCTTTATTTTATCTGGGTTGGCCTCAATGCCGCGCTGGTTAACAATGTAGCCCAGGAATTTACCCGAGGTGACATCGAAGACACACTTATTGGGGTTCAATTTCATGTTAAATTTACGCAAAATTTCGAAAACTAAATGCAAGTCTTGTATTAAATCATGCAAAAATTGGGTCTTGGCGACCATGTCGTCTACATAGCATTTTATTTTTCTGCCAATCAATGGCTCAAACAATTTATTCACAAGTCTCTGAAAGGTTGCCCTAACATTTTTCAACCCAAAGGGCATGACCTTGTAACAGTACAGGCCGAGCTCAGTTATGAAGGCAGTCTTTTCTTCATCAGTTGGGTCCATCCTGATATGGTTGTAGCCCGAATAGGCGTCTAGGAAGCTTAACAACTCATGGCCTGAGGTCGCGTTCACCAGACGGTCGATTCTGGGGAGTGGGAAGCAGTCCTTTGGGCAAGCTCGATTCAGGTCGGTGTAGTCAACGCACATGCGCCATTTACCGTTAGCCTTTTTACCAGAACGGGGTTGGCCACCCAACTCGGGTAATGGACTTCCCTGATAAAGTCGGCTGTGAGGAGCTTCCCGACCTCCTCGTCGACTGCCCTCCATCGCTCTAGGGCTAAGTTGTATTTCTTCTATCTAACAGGCCTAACTACAGGATTAGTATTAAGCTTGTGAGTTATGATGCTAGGGTCTATGCCGGGCATCTCTGTCGTGGACCATGCAAAAACATCTAAATTTTCAAGTAAGAAGCGTACCAGTTGAGATCGTAGAGGCTTCTCAATGGAAGCGCCGATCTGAAGTATACGAGCTGGGTCCTCCGTCGATGCCGGGACAGAGACAGTCTCTTCTATGGGTGCAGCTCGCTCCTCGCATTGCTCCGTATGTCGCTCCAGCTCGAGGTCGTCGGCCACCTTGGCTTTCCCTTTTGAGGGCGGCGACATAGCAATTGCGAGACTCAAGCTAGTCACCTCGCGCTATCCCAATTCCGAAGTCCATGGGGAACTTCATTGCCAAATAGTAAGTGGAGACCACTGCACGTTGCTTTCTTAGAGCTAGAGCTGGTCGAATGCTGCTTTGAAGAGGATATCTGTCGAGCTGCCGGAGTCGACGAGGACACGCCTGGCTTCAAAGTCATTAATCTTTATCTTTATGATGAGCGCGTCATCATGGGGGTAGTGGACCCCGCACGCGTCATCCTCTATGAAGAAGATCGGATCTTTCGTCCTTAGCCGCTTCGAGGGATTTTGTTATTCCCTGGCGGCCTCGCGAGCTGATGTCCGAGCTGCAGCTGTGGTACAGCCCACGGCGATCGAACCTCCAATGATCACGTGGATAGTCCCCCGAACTGGTCTTTCTTTTGGGGGCTGCCTCTACGGTTGTTCTGCCTACCTGCTAGATTCGGTAGAATCTCTACTCTGCTCCCCCTGCCGACCTGTTTTATTATTATTATTATTTTGTACAAAATTTCTCAAGTATCCGCGACAGATGAGCTCCTCTATCTCGTCGTTGTTTTTACAATTTTCGGTGCTATGACCGTGGTCTTTATGGAAACTACAATACAAATTTTTATTCCTTACACTAGGATCAGCCTTCAGCCGAGGTGGCCACTTCACATACGGATCGTCCTTGATTGCCATAAGGATCTCGGCCCGCTTTGCATTCATGGGCGTGTAGTCCCTTCTTTCGGCTGCTGGAGCTCGGAAAGGCTGACTCGGCCTTGCCCCCCGAGCTGGGTCTTTTTTCTTCTTACCGTCCCCTTGAATCGAGGACTCGCCTTCCCTTTTTCTTTTCTTGGGCGCACTTGCGTTCTTCTGGTTGATTTCCTCCTCTATCCTTATAAACTAATCCGCGAGCTTGAGGAACTCGGTCACAGTCTTGGGCTGATTAACAACCACATGCCACTTGAATTCTTTATGAGTAATGCCTCGCTTGGCTGCGGTGAGACGAACTGCGGGGTTTAGATCATGTATTTGCAAACAAGCGTCATTGAACCGCTTGATATAACTCCGAATGGACTCCCCTTCCTTCTGGACTATGCCAATGAGGCTTTCTTGAGTTCTTGGGCACCTCTTGCTGGTGACAAAATGGGAGGTGAAGACTTGCATGAACTGTACCCAGCTTCTTATCGATCCGGGCGCAAGGTTTCGGTACCATGTGCGGGCCACCCCTTTGAAGGTGGTGGAGAAAGCCACGCACGTACAGGATTCACTGGCCCTTGCCAAGTGCATCTGGGACTGGATGGCGTCCACATGGTCATTCGGATTGAAGGACCCGTCGTACTTACCCAGGGGGGGGAGGTTGAAGTCCTTTGGCATAGGGACCGCAAGAAGTTCTGACGACAGAGGGTAAGGAATTGAAAGGAGAGGAGTAGCTTTGACTTCATCTGAGCTTACCTCCTCCTTACCCTTCAGCTCGGGCAGGACGTGGGTAGCAATTCGGCGAGCTCGTCGGCGCCTCCGCTACTGCTTCGTCGGCGCGGCGTTGGTGTTGTTGGCTTCAGTATTACCGAGCTCGATGGTCTCGAACTGTTAATGATAGCTGTGAACCGAAGGGCCCTGCCTGTAATCTGCAGCGAGGACCTCGAACTCGTTTTCTGCGAGCGGGAGCTCGAACTGAGAGTGCTGAGGCGATGCGGGCCTGACCGGCTAGGAGGCCCCCGACCTGCCTGTAGGCTACGAGGCGGGGGTGACTGGTCTCTCCTTCCTGCCGTGGGACGAGGCTTGGCTTTTTAGAAGGATTCTGGGTTTGAGAGGCCTCTTCCCGGCGAGGACATTCGCTTCGGCGGGAGGGCTTGGCTTGCTTCGAGGTCGGATGCCGAGGGGGAAGCAACTGTTAGGCCTGAGGCAGTGAAGGGAAATGCTGTTGGTACTGGTATTGAGAAACTTGATGCAACACTTGCTGCTGGTAGAGTTGAAACTACTGGAACTGTTGCATTTGAGCTTGCATGGCTCGCATGCACTGCACCAGGTCTTCAAGTTGGTTTTGGTTGCTCACTGGGGGAACAACATAAGGTTTAGTAAAGGTTGCTCCAACCGTGGAAGGGAGTGGAGCATTCACAGGTGTCATTGTGTGAGGCACGTTCAAGCTGGGAACTCCGTCCACGGAGAGGGGGACGGTGAACTGTCCAATGCAGACAATAGGGAGCTGAGGTTGTTCCCCAAAAGCATTCTGGTCGGCACCACGTCCGACATTACTAGAGGAAGCCATGCATGCTGAGTTCTTAGAGAAAGTTGCAGAGATTAGAGGAAGTTTTTTTGAAGCGATTTCCACAGACGACGCCAAATGATGCAGCGCAATCCAGACACTCCTAGCTGGCGGACGCTTGGCTCCTAGCTGGCGACGGACAGTACTTGAGAAGAGGAAGGTGAAGGATTCCCGGGGAGCTCGCCTGGTGGGAATACTCTGATGCTTAAGTTAGAATACTTGGGAGAGCTGTAAGGATGCAAAGAGAACTAAGAGTGCAGATAGCGCTATAACAGTAAAATTCAAGATTAATTCAAGGTCAATTCAAGATACCTTTGCCCCTTCGATACTGGGGCCTTTAAATGCAGATGTTCTTGTCAAATCGGGCGTAACCGCCACTAGCCCTCTGTCGCAGCCGTTATTTGCCTGGGCTGCGCAGGTGACTGTTGTAGAGTACTGCCCAATCGGATGAGAGACATGACCCGAAAAGGACAGACACGCCACCACCTGTCGAGAGACGTGGGTGCAGTCTGTTGGGCTGGCAGGGACTGTGCCGTTAGTCAGGAGACGTGATGCAGTCTGACGGGTACGGTCTCGTCAAATAAGAAGCTTCTTGAGAACGTCGCGTCGCTTAACAACGAGCTGCTTTGTAGCGAGCTATCCCATAACGAGCTGCCTTGTAGCGAGCTATCCCATAGCGAGCTGCCTTGTAGCGAGCTCCTGAATGTGTTCCGAGGTGATTCCGCCTGAGGTTGCCTTTGGGGCAGTCTTCTTGCCTAAGTATTGGAGCGAGCTGATTCTCTCAGCTCGCGAGCTGGGATAGACTTGACTTAGAGTATTCCCTTTCTACATACCGAGGTCCATGAGCTCGCACTGTAGCGAGCTCATTCCGTGGTGAGCTGTCCTGCGAGGACCTTAACGAGCTCGCTACTCAGTCGTAGCCAGGCTGTCATGCTGAGCTGTTGCTTATGCTGAGTCACGTCCACGTGTTGCCTTCTTAGGAGGACGGGTCAAATCACCCTCCATCAACCCCTATTATAGTTATTTTGGGGTCTGACCTGGTTCAAGGGGTAGATGGGCCTTAAATCGACACTCGAACCAATTTGGAAAAAAAAACAACTATGTAAGTGTAGCACAATATAGGCCAATACGCCCCAAACGATGAATCAGAGATATTTAGAACCTTGGTTTCAACCCACTAGTATGAAATGGCAAATAGGTGTGGGTCATTGATGGGTGAGTACCACTCAACCCACACCCTCGACCCACTCATTTGCAACTAGGGATGGCAATAGGCAGGTTCAAGGAGGGTTTTGTAAATTCTAGACCCTACCTGCTTTCCTAAACCTCCCACCCATACCTGGCCTAAAACCCGTGAGTTGGATTTTGAGAATCCAAACCCTCCCCGTACATGAAAATGCAAAATCCTCCCCAACCCTACCCTCTTCGAATTCAAGGGTAAGAGTGGGTTGGGTTTAGAACCCGCATGTAATTTCCTTTTATTTTTTTGTCATATATAAGCAATAAATAAGTAAAATAATATAAATAAACAACAAAATTTCCAATTATTTGATTAAGACATGTAAGTGATAGAAAACACATAAACTATCAATTATCTTTCACATCAAATTCAAAATATTATTAAATTCAACACCTAGTACATAAAATTTATATGCTTTCCAACAATATGCGAATCGGGTTTAACATAATACCGTACCTTACCTGTGCTAGTACGGGTTGTAGAATCCCAAATCGGTCATTCAAGTAAAAAAACCCGCCCCGTTGGAGAGGGTAGGGGCGGGTACCCACCGGATAGGGTAGAAATTGCCATCATTACCTGCAACCCTAATTTTAACATTCTTAGCATCCTAGCCTTATTGTCGAACATTTGGATTTGCCATGTCATCTGTACAGTGGCAAGAATGAGGCCAGTCGTGTAGGTAGCTTCCTAGTTAACCCGATCGATGAACCTTTTTTCCTACATAATAATATATTAATTATTATTTTTATTAATGGTCAAATGTTGGAAGTAGGAAGATTCAGTTGAAGTGAAAACGTGTCCAATTGGCTCGTTTTCAGCCATTCAACAGGCTTCAGCATATTTCAGACATTGGAATATTCTATATGACATGAATGCTCAGCCATTGTCCTCTCTTGCCTCCTCTCTCTTCCCATGCATCAACTGCCTCACCAGTAGCAGCAGTAGCAGAGGAGTTCGTCCAGTCTCTTTCTCGGCTTACAGATGTCTTTAAACACCCTGCTAGCAAATGTCTCCTCCTTTCACCCCCGGACACCTCTGCAACGCTTCCACAGAAAACAAACAAAGAATACGGGGTTTTCCGGTTCCCGACATAGACCGTTTTCGAGCGAGAGTCCAAGATCTCCTTTGCCCTACCTCTACACTCGCAGAATACTCAAGTAAATTCCCCTCTCCTTTTTTTTTGCTTGTGAGATTATCTTGCTGATCGAATTGGATGAAAGTGAGGTTCTTGTACGGAAAGGGTAGAGTTTTAATTAGAATATGCAACTGTAGCCTTTTCTTTTTGATCGATATATGTAACTTAGCCTTTGGCTCATGTCTATCACTGAATGGTGAAATTGCCCTTTATTTGTCGATCTGTGCACATTGTGCTACAGTATGTTATGCATTGGGATTCATGGTAAGTTTTATTATCTAATTTCTGTATGGCTCGTATGATCACATTCAAGATCTTAATTAGGGGAACGATCTGAAAAGTAAGCCATTCACTAAACATTACCATGCTAGTGAAAGAAAAGGAAAAGAACAGCTACAAACTGTTGATGATGTGGTTTTATCCCATTAATTTCATTGGTTTGTTTGAGTATTGTGGACCATGGGAATCAATTCCCTCAATGTTGGAAGAAAGGGCTATCGATGACATGTGAGAGTTGATGTTAAACTTGCAATGAATTAGAATCTTAAGCCTCTCTGAAGCTACCATGCCAATACCTCTATGGTTGGCATTGTACATATAGGCTTCTATGCATTTCTACAATTTATCTTCAGTTTACGCTATTAGGATCACCAGTCTGTGCAAGTTTCTATGCCTTCCCTAAATGCTTTGTAAAAAAAGAAGAAATACAAGGAAGGTGACCAGAAGTCACCCAAGAGAAAAGAAGAAAAAACCAGCCCTAACACCTCAAAAAACCACAAAGTCACAAACCATAATACCAGAATTACAAGAAAGTCATTTCAGAGTCATACAGAATGATAATCATTGTCATAACCTTTTTTGTCTCTTAATTTGAAATCTGGAGAATCCATTGACATTAAATCATTCCTTGCATGTCGACCAGTCTCTCCCCCTTCCCCCCCCCCCCCCCCCCCCCCCCCCTTCTGAAATGGTAAATTGAATTGCCATGCCTTTTTATTCCTTCCAAAAGTGTATTACCAAAATTTTGACGTATTTTAAAGGTGTACTTGTGTGGGAGCTTCAATTGAAGAAAAATCATGGAGGTGATTGTAGGACTAAGTTTCAATCCTCTAGAAATTTATTTTCTTAGGCTCAGTTTGGAAAGAGTACAACTACAAAAATGTACAGTACAAAATACAAATACATACAAAATACTAGGTTTGGCACTCTACATATTTGTACTTGTACTCCTTCCAAACTGAGCCTTAGTAATAAATAGAAGTTACTATTTATAGAAACTTTCATACTTGTTATTTATAGCAAGTTCCATACTATTTATAGTAAAATTGTAATTTACAATTTTAATAATTTGTTGTTTCTTTACATTAAGTTGGTTTAAATATTAAAGTGCTCCGGAGTTAAGTCCCTTTTCTGAGCGTCTGTCTCTTTGGTTACCTATTTGAGTGTCTCTTTACTCCTAAAGTTTAGCACTTTAGGAGTTAAGTCCTTATCTGAGTGTCTCTGCGGGTTACCTATTTGCATAAATAGAACCATTATAATAGGAATTTTAGAATTGAATTAGTAGAATGAAAAGCTTGTTTGAAGTTACCTGTGATCCTGTGCATAAGTTTGATCTTCTTCTTCTTAGGTGTAATGTTTCTTCTGTTGTCTTTCCTTTCTCTTTTCAGATACAGATCTCTTCTTTTCATGATTCAGACCTGTAACTCCCTCTCTTCTTCCCACCATGGTCAACTTAATAGGATATTCACCTTTCCGTCCTACATCATGCGCTCTGTTTGTTATATTCAATTGTGGAGCTTGAACATGCTTATGGGCAAAAGGCTTTAGATGAAAATGCTGAAAATGTACCCAAATTTGGGACATGAGTATCAGTCATTGAGATGGCTGTGAACCAATAAGCACGGGCCAAAGAACTGTCTAGATCAATTCTATAATTTCATTGAAATCAACTTTCTTTCTTTTTTTTTTTTTTTCTATTTTGTTAACTATGTAAGTTCTTTTGATCCCAATTTGACAATCTTAAAAAATTATACTTGATGGAAAAATTGTTGATGAATCAACTTCTTCTTTGGACATCCTTTTCAGTTTCCTCCAACTTGCCACAAAAATCTTATTAGAGTCTTTTATTATAATTTTGTAAAAAWTTTGAAGATATTGCTATTGCAGATATCAACATATGGTTTTTWATTCAACAATGAGATTTTTATTTGATAAGTAATCGTAATTCTATTGATGTTTTAGTGTACAAGTATAGATATGCAAAAAAGGGGCCAGGCCACAGCCCAAAATAATGTTATGGCGTTCAACCTCTGAACCCAGAACAGCTTGCCAATTAAAGGCAGAATTCCTTCTTTGAAAAGTTTTGAACTCTTTCAAGGCCAAAGCCTATTCCATTAGGAAGCTGCAAACATCTACATAAATATGAAGGAATGTCCTATTCAAAAAAAAAAAAAATGAAGGAATGACCTTTCTCAACTTTCAGAAATCTGCAGTTACTCTATTTCCATATAGATCAAGAGATTATAAATGGGATCATAGCCCATAACATTGTCTCTCAAGAGCAAACAGAATAAAGCAGTCCAAGAGAGAAGAATGAAGCACATATCAGATAGAATGATTCAAACCATACCAAAAGAGAAACAGGTATCCCATAACACGAAAGAGTTTTTTTTTTCCTATCCAAAAACAAGTGATTGACAGATTTCTTTGACTTTTAGAAAAAAGATGCCTATTAAAGATTGGGATGTCTTTGTTGTTTAGGTGGTTGGTAGTTAGGGTTTTATCCAGAAAGTCCAGCCACATGAAAGCTTTGACTCTTGGAGGAACCCAATGACCCCAGATGCATTCAGCATCTACAAAACTTGGAAGTCCTCCATCCAGGGGCTAATTATCACTAGAATAAGAACACAATGTTCCTGATTCATTGGGGTTTCAGAAAGAAAAAAAAAAGAATTTACCATGTGACTTCAGAGTTAATTACTGTTCTAATATTTTTTTTTTGATAAATATCATGTGCCTTTTTTATTTTGCAATCTGTGTTCCTCCACAATAGTCTGTTTTTTCTTCTGGAGGTTTTGGGATGTCCATTATGCAGTCAATCTTTGTTGAATTTTATGTCAACTAGTTAAGTTTTTCTATATGTTCTTCATTTTAGGCCCTTATTAGCACCTAGTAGTAATGAATTTTCTTTCTTGCTGGTATGATTATATTTACCAACTAAATGTCATTAAGTCAATGTTTCCTTCTGCAAAGCATTTCCGGGATTTATTTACATGTTTGTGATTGGTGATTGCTCATGTTATATCATTATCATCATGACACTTTTGGTTGGATCTTCTCAAGTGCAATCCCTGATGTAGTTATGCCTAACTTTTCTGGTATAAACATATAACTGTGGAACCTATATATGTGAATTATCATCATTTTCTATTTGTAAACAGGGTTCAAAGCTTTCAACCACAAGATGCTGGAGACTCTGAGCCTTTGACAACAGGAGATACTCCAAATGGACAAGACAGAGGTATTGAGGAAGTACTTAGAGATTTGAAAGTTGAAACGAGAAAACCAGGGAATTCCTTCTTGGCAAAACTAGCAATTGCTCTAGGCATAGCTGCAACTATGACAGTTATATCTGTTGGATTTAAGAGGCCTACCCTTGGTTCATCCCTTGGGTTTTCGTCTCTGGGTGATGGTTCATCAGCTTTGCTTCCAACTGCTGCTCCTGTTGGTTTTACATTGAATATTTTCAAATGGAAAGTTGTACTACCAGAATATGCGCCAGGGTATGCGCCTAAATTTGTATTGGCATAGCTTGTTGTTTTTTTTTTCCATGCCAACTGATACCAATAACTATTTCTGGCTTTCTATTGGATGTCTCTGGTGAAAACAATCATAAATTTTTATAGGTTTTAGAGTTCATCTATTAAGCATTTCATCTTCAACTGTTGGGACTGCATTGATTATATTTTAGATGATGTTATATTTTCTAGGGGCCATGAACCAATTGCTTGGATTTTGACATGTGCATGTGCTATTGCTTCTGCTTGAATTCATTTCTGATGATGGATGGGTCTGAAAATTTCTTCTCAAATATACTTTTGCAGATGGATCTATTTTTGGTTGCTTATGGCTGCTGGTTTTGGGCTTTTCATCAGTGAAGAAGCTCTAAATGTTTGGGTTTGTCCTTTGTACTGGTACTTCTGTTTCACAAAACTCAGATGGTTCACCTCCCTTTACCCATTCAGTCATCTATCACATTTACCCCTTAAATTTCTCTGTTATGTTCACAATTTTAGTATCAATTGCTTGCTTGTTATGGCTTATTAAAATTTAGGTGCAATCTGTTTCAGATTTGCTACTGCACAAGTCATGTTCACAGTTTGAATATGTAGGTTGGCATATCTTTAGCTCGGATGCTGTCTTTGGATGGCACTTGGAAGTCATTTGCTGAATCTTTTTCAAGAAACGCCCCATATATAATATCCACAGTGCTGTGGGTTTACTGGTATGCTTTTGCTTCATGTACTTTGGGTTTTCTAAATTGTTTTTATCTTAGTTACTTATTTTCTCAGGTTGTAAACTAAAAGAAATTATTCTTGTTTGGGGAAATTAAAGAAATGTGAACCCTGCCTCCCAAAATATGTTTAGCATAAAATAGTGTGTTAGTTTTTTAGTTTGAAAATTTCTATAGAATTTAGATTCTTGTGGAAAAATTCATTCCTACAGCTTATCATTGTTAGTCTTTCAACACAATTTTTTGAGAGTTTGTCTTAATGGCATGTTTCCTCACCATTTTCTTGTTTGGTTTTGTTCCCTTTTTTTGATAAATAGTTTTGTTCCCATTTTCACATAGTAATTTGTCTTTGAACCATGAAAAGGAAAAATTTTCATTGTCTGAAAAAGGTAAATGGTGTTTGAATTAGTGAAAGCATGGTATTAGAAATCTTAAAAGTTTTGAAGTCAGAATTTTTTATTGTTTTGTCTATCTGCACTTTGGAAACTGGAATATTTTTCCCCTTTCCCGTGCACTGATTTATATTACTATTCATTGGGTATACCAATCTCATGTATCAAAATAAAACGTTCAGGGGTGTCTGTATTAGCGATATGGTACCATTTTACTTTGGAAAGCTTTTCAGACAGGCTGGTGCATCTGATGATGTTTGTTCTAAGGTTTGTTGCTTTCTCAACTCTTATGTATTATTTCAATATAAGCAATTAATATTACATGTATGCATCTCTTATTTAGTCAGATTGATAGAAAACAATCTTGTGAGTATGACAATGGGTCCATGTAGAATCACCTTTGTATTGGAATCCATCTCTGTTCACAGGGGCTGCAATCCACATTAGAATTTCAAATCATATCAAACCTAGAGATTGGAGGTCTCAATCCAAAATTTACAACAAATAGGACAGCATAAATTGTCCCCTAAGGGAGGATGATATTACCATACTGATGAAGTTGCTATATTTCTTTAAACTCCCTGCATCATGAGGCCAAATTCAACTTAATTGCATTTATCTGACCTGTTGCCTTGCCAATATCTTATTTAGTTATTTATGATTGTTTTCTTAATCTTATATTCTTATCACTCGTGTAGTTAGGGATTGGAAAACAGAAGGCATTAAGCATCACTCGTCTTGTGCAGAGATATGGTAATCTCATAGGTTTTGGTAAGTTCTATGTACTGGATTATATTCACATTGCCAGATTTCTGCCCTTGTTGTATGTCTGTAGAGGCAACAATTACATGTCAAATAATGCAATACACCTGTTTATTTTTGACAACTTAACAGTTAAACTTTATCTACTGGTGCGAATTAACCATTAAGGGCCTGTTTGGGAGGGCTGATCTAAAGATTCAGCTAAGCTGGTTCAGCTGCTTTGAAGCTCTCCGATTTTTTCACAAAACATGGCTTATAGGTTGTTCATGTGGGGCCCGCCTCAGAAAGCCAGAAGCCATTGTGCTTCAGCCTTCCCAAATGGGCACTCAATGGTTCTACCACAAAGTGATGAAGTGAGGTAGGGCTAGTATACCTTATTAAATGGGTGACCCACTTCTAAACTGTTGAGAGCCCATAGGATCTACCGCCACAGACCACTACTACTCAAACCCATGACAACAACCCATAGGCCATGGGTGTAGCCACATGCACAGAACCCACTCTGCATCCAGTTTATTTTGTGTATACTGTATACTGGAAGGCAGAATGACACATCAGCTAATTAGTTAGGACCTGCATGTGTGAAGTCAGAATCGGTTAGAGCAGAATAGTGGGTATTGATTGTAATAAAGAGATATTATATATAAAGAAAGCTGAGAAAGAGGAGCATATGGTGAGTATTATCCCAACTTCCTTCTTCTTTCTTATCTTCTTCTTCTTGTAGGAGGTGAACCCCCTCAAAGAGATACCCAACAAAACTAGTATCAAAGTGGATGTCTTCCACTAAGACAGCTACTATGGGTAGCCGCTTGGACAAGCTTGAAGTTGATGTACACAAGAGTGCAATAGGAATAGGTTCACCAGCTCCACCAGTCGAGATGTTGAGGTGGAGGGATCAAACTAGAGTGATTCCAAGTGCGGAGGAGGTCCCAAGTCCCAACACCCCTACCCCAAGCTTCTGTCATTTTAGGATAGGATCCAGTCTCTTGGGTTTATAAGTTTGAGCGGTACTTCTAATACTATGATATTATCGGCTCTTAGGGGGTATTGATCGTCTCCATTTAACCTATCAAAAAAAAAAAAAAAAAAAACGATTGCCTTCATTTCTGACTGGTGATGCCCTGCAATGGTTTCAGTGGTATCACTGATCTCACCCATGTTTGTCTTGGACGGAACTGATAGAGCAATTTGGCATCATTGGTTACAATGACCTTGATGAGAATCTAACTAAAGCAAAACAGATTGGGAATGTTCTGGAATACCAAAATGAGTTCAAGAAGCTTGCTACCCGCGTCCATGGCTGTCTTGAAAAGGCTCTAGTCAGATGCTTCATTGGGGGACTGCGGGATGACATTAGGTTGGAGGTTAAGGCCTGGCAACCAGCAATAGTAATGGCAGCTGCAGGTCTTGCCCACATCCATGAAGAGTAATTGAACTGCCTGAAGAAGGTTCCTAAGAACTTGGCCCCACTTTTACCTACCCTGGTCAAGAAACCCGAACCATTCCAACCCAAACCAATTGGACCTGGACTGAAGCCTACTCTACTATTCAAAAGGTTAAGTTGGGCTGAGATTCAAGCCCGATGCAATAAGTGGTTGTGATACAATTGTGACGAAAAATTTGCACTAGGCCACTAATGCAAGACACAACAAGTGTTTTTTTTTTTTTTTCTGATAATTGTCACAACAGGTGTTTCTTCTTCAAGCCGAGGATGAGGACGACACTAAGCCGGTTCCTGATGAGGGTCAAATGCAGCAAAGGCCATTGAGTTGGTCCAATTGGACCACCCTAAAATCTCTCTCCATGCCTTAACTGGGCAAGCCTCCCCGTATACCATGTAGCTCAAGGGACAGGTTAGGGGCTGGATTTTGACAATTTTGGTGGATAGTGGGAGAGTTCAATGAATCTTGTTACCCAAGCAACTCGCTTTAGCAGTTCAGCTGGTGAAACCATTCAGGGTGCATGTGGCTAATGGATGTCATCTTTCATGTGAAGGGTTGTGTAAGGGAAACTAAATGAAGGTGCAAGGAGAAGAATTAGTGATGGACCTCTATCTCTTAGGGTTTAGTGGGGCCAATATAGTGTTCGGGTCCCAATGGTTAAGTCAATTGAGCTAGGTCATATGTAATTGGGACCAAATGACTATGGAATTCACCCTTGGGGGCTGAAGTTACACGTTGAAGGGTATCTCCCACCTAGGCCCACAAGTCAAAAGTTACGGGCCCATGCTGAAGTCATGTCAAGTTGAAGGCAACCCAATTATCATGCATCTGGCCTTGGGCCGAAACGCCCAATCGGCCTTGAGTTGACTATTACAATGGTTGAGTTACCCAATAGTGAACACTAACGGACTATATAGATATCCCCACTTCCAGAAGATTGAGATAGAGAGGATAGTGAAGGAGATGCTCGACAAAAGGCAAATACAGTCCAGTACCAGCCCATACTTAGGCCCAATGCTTCTTGTGAAGGAGGATGGGTCTTGGAGATTTTGTGTTGACTATAGGGCCCGGAAAAAAACAGTCAAGGACTGATTCCCAGTTCCTATTATTGATGAGCTACTAGATGAATTGAGAGCAACCACAATCTTCTCCAAGCTAGATTTGAGGTCAAGTTATCATCAAATATTAGTACACCCTGAAGATGTGCACAAAATTGCCTTTTACACACATGAAGGGCACTATGAGTTTTTGGTTGTGCCCTTTGAACTTTCAAATGCTCCATCAACCTTTTTATTATTAAAATAATATTATATTGAGAGGTTTTATCGAAAGTCATTATGCATTGTACTTCAACTATTAATAAAATGATATATTAATATATTTCTTTTTAAGAAATCAATATTTATGATTCATCGTCGCAGGTATTGCTAAATAAATATATAATTTATATATTTATAATATTGTAATTGAATAAGATATTTGTCGAATCGAATCATGTTATATCCGAATTCGATTCGACTAACTAATCGGTATGAAAAACATATTCGAATTCGATCGTTCATTCAATTCGAATTATCCGAATTTGATTCGTTTAGTTCGAATCTCGAATTTGAATTCAAATTTTCGAATACCATTTACAAGCCTACATAGAACTATTGTCATAGCATATACAGGTCATCACCGACCTACAAAGCATCACAGGGATCAACCGATCCCACAAAAAGGAAAGAATAGGTGCTGATCACCTCACATCAGTTAAGTGAACCTACTACAAGTTCTGTCCTGGCACACGACCAGAAAAAAATAAAAGAGATTGAGTGAACCTACTTTTGGAATCAGTCTGATACTGTACTTTGGATCTTTAGTAAAACAAACAACAGCTGGTGAAGAGAGAAGACAGAGAAAAGAAGGCTTGCTCGATTTCCTTTCAGATCTAATAATCTCACTCCAATACCATATTGTCCAGAAGAGGAGAAGAAGAAGAGAAGGAAGAGAGAAGAGAAGAGAGAAAAATAAGATTTGAGAGCCAAAAAGTCAAGTTGGCGGTGCCAACTTTTGATATTTATATTAGGGCGACATAAACAAATAAAAAGAAAGGGAAAAAATACAATAGTACCCTTGCGGTACTAATCTAAATATACTAATAGAATTTGAACAAACCCTTTATCCCTGTCTTTAGTTTTGTATGGTCTCAAATTCCCTTTTAATCTTATGTCTGTTAGTAAGCTGACCAAGTCTCTTAATTGCTCTATCACCTTTTACCATTATTCTTATGTTTTTCAGGATTTCAAGATGGGGATGAAGATTGGTGGAGGGCATGAAGCTGGTGGATTGTATTATCTTGATGGTGGTGGTGGTTCATCAATAGCTCTTCAGACATCTCTTTCTCCTCTTTAGTGGCACTATAGACTTGGTCATCCATCGCTTAAAGCACTGAAGTTGCTTGTTCCTTCATTGAGTCGTCTTTCTGTTTTGGATTGTGAGTCATGTCAATTGGGGAAACATCATCGTGTTCCCTTTGGTCCTAGCCTCCTAGGGTTGATAATTGTATGTCGAGTCATTTTTCTTAGTTTATTCAGATATTTGGGTCCAAATAAAATAGTGTCATACAATGGTTACAAATACTTTGTTATTTTTGTTTAGGGATGAAAATGGATTGGATCAGATGCAAATTAAGGTATATTCGAATATGATCCGACACTGTTCATGTCGGATCCGATCCGATCGGATCAGATAGGACTCCATTTGAATTTGAATCCTATCGGTAAGTTGGATCTTCGGATCTGATCTGATCCGACTTGTTTTCTTTAAAAATTAATAAATTATTAAAATAAAAATAAAATATACTAACTTAAATAAAGTAAAAACAAAAAAATGCAAGTATTTTTTAATTATTTTCATCACATATATACATGTTTTTATAAAAAAATAAATAATATAACAAATTTATAAAAATATATTTATAAATAAATAAATAACATATATATATGTATTATATATATTTATATTTATAAATATATATCGGATAGGATAAGGGGGTGATCTGAATTCAACCAAATAGGATCATCTCGGATTGGATTAGATCATCCATTTGCACCCCTATTTTTGATGATGATTATTCAAGGATGATGTGGATTTACCTTTTGAAAGAAAGGAGTGAATTATTTTTCATTTTCCAAAAATTTTATGCTGAAATTACTCAATGGCTGATGGGTTAGCTAAGCAAGGGGTGGTTAAGGATTCTTTGTTTTGGGCACATTTTTAGTATTTTATTGTAATTTTGGTGTTGGGGAGTTAAGATAGTTTACCTCCCCATTTTCTATAATTAATTTTCACAAGTATTATTCATTAAATAAAGATTTCTGTTATCAATCAAAAAACAATTATGCTGAAATTTGCAACCAATTTGGTATACACATTAAGATTCTTTGTTCTAATAATGGCCAAGAATACTTTTATACACTGCTTTAGGAGTATTTGGAACATGGCACTACTTACCTTTTGAAAGAAATGAGCGAGTTATTTTCCATTTTCCAAAAATTTTATGCTGAAATTTGCAACCAATTTGGTGTACACATTAAGATTTTTTGTTCTGATAATGGCCCAGAATACTTCTATACACCGCTTCAGGAGTATTTGGAACATGGCATTACCCATCGGACTTCATGTACCTACACCCCACAACAAAAAGGGGTGGCTAAGAGAAAGAATCACCATCTTTTGGAAACTGCTCGGTCCCTTTTGCACCATATGAATGTACCCAAATGTTTTTGGAGTGATGTGCTTACATCTTGTTTCCTCATTAATCGGATGCCCACACCCATCCTTGAAGGTCATTCTCCTTTCACCACTTTGTTTCCTACCTTGTCCCCATTTCCTCTTATTCCCATGGTTTTTGGGTGCATATGTTTTGTCCACAATCTTGGACTTGAAATGGACAAATTAGATACACGATCCACTAAGTGTATCTTTCTTAGCTATCTTGGACCTAGAAAGGGTATAAGTGTTATAACCCCAGTTCCTTGATATTACTTTCTTTGAGTCTTCCGCTTTTTTTTTTTCCATCACTACTCAACTCTCCAAACCCATAGGTGTTTCAGCATCACTTTTGTTAATATTCATTCATTAAGTTACATTACAAGTATGCCCTTAAGTGGGCAGCCAGCTAAGCAAGAACTTAAAGTAAGCTTATAAAAAGAAGTAACAAGCCTACAAAGACAGGCCCATTAACAAACAAATAAATAACATACTACAAAAAAAAATAAAAGAATAGATATTAGGGCCCATTCGGCTCAGTCTCTCTATAGAACCAAATACCAAGTTAAGTAGTGATGTGGGTGAGGAGTTTGAAGATCCTGGAAGGTACAGGTGGTTGGTGGGTAAACTAAACTACCTAACCATTACTCGGCCAGATATTTCATTTGCCATTAGTGTGGTAAGTTAGTTTATGCAGAATCCTCGGGTTTCACATTGGGATGCAGTTCTAAGGATTGTAAGGTATTTGAAGGTAGCTCCTAATCGTGGTTTGTTATACAAGAGTGGAGGAAATCTTGAAATAGAGGGGTACATTGATGCTGATTGGGCTGGTTCTGTATCAGGCAGAAGGTCCACTACAGGTTATTGTACCTTTTATGGGGGTAATTTGGTGACATGGAAGAGTAAGAAATAGACAGTGGTGGCAAGAAGCAATGTAGAAACTGAATACAGAGCCATGGCACATACAACTTGTGAACTAGTGTGGTTGAGAAATCTTCTACATGAGATGGGGTACTCGATTGACACTCTGATGAAGCTTTATTGTGTCAACCAAGCTGCAATCCATATCTCTTCTAATCCAGTTTTTCATGAGCAAACAAAACATATAGAAGTTGACTGTCACTTTGTGAGAGAAAATGTGCTTAGTGGAGTGATAGATACTGCATATGTTAACACAGGAAGTCAATGGGTAAACTTGTTCACCAAAGGGTTGAGTTGGGGAAGAGTAGACTATATATATAACAAGTTGGGACTATATGATATATACTCACCAGCTTGAGGGGGAGTGTTAGCGTCGATTGTATAGGGGTAGTTTAGTCCTTTTATTTATGCTTGGTATGAGGGGTAATGTTAAGTGATGACGTGTCCCATACTTAAGTAGGGTCATAACAGACTTTTTGTTTTATTATAGAAAACTATAAATATAACCTGGCCGACTAGAGAGTAGATTTTGCTCTCTAGTTCGAATCAGTTTCTTCTTCTCCTCTCTTCTCTTCTTTTCTTCTTCTCCCTTCTATCTCCTCTAACCTGCTTCTAATACTATTTCTAACAGAATTGAAGTGCAGGTCTGAACTTTATCAGGCAGTAATCTAACATAAACCTGTTGGGTAGGGTTCTTATTAACGTAATCTGGTTGGTTGAGGTAAGAGTTTCAACAGCCAATAAAAAGTTCTTACAAGGTTTTATTCCCCTCCATCCACCTTGTGAAGGGACATGACAGAGTAGAACAGGAAAGTCTGTGATAAAGCATAATTGTCACATGCAACATAAAAAAAGGAAAACGTTAAACTCCAGTTATCCCAGATTAATATAATTGGTTCTTCCATATTTCTGTGTGATACTTAGGGTGTTATCTTTCCATTGGCAAGCACTGGATTCATGAAATCTAGAGAACCATTTCTGAACATTTTCTTCAATATGATTTTTCTCTTTCAATGTGTGATGACCCCTTTAATTATCATTAACATCATTATATTAATTGATTTGCGTGTCCAGTGTATGCATCAATAAACATATCTATTCTTTTCATTTTTTATGGACATCTCCTTTTTGCCATTTATTTTATACTCATCATACTATTTACTATTTTTTTTCCTCTGAGAAGGTAATAGTAATTTTTCATTAATAGAAAAAAATAACTAAATGCTGATGGATTTGTGCGTGATATATTAATTGCAGTGGAACGATTTTCCCTTGGAGTGAGAAATCCAACAGCTTTTCTGGCAGGGGCACTGGTTAGTGATTCTCATTTATGTTGAAGGCAATTCATTGCTGACATAACTATGCAGTCTTCTTATTCTGATTTTTAACCATCAAGATCATCTTACCTGACTTTGCAAGTTTCTGCTTTCATATATTTTCTGACCCATTCTCTGTACCATTTATGTTTGAAATTTCTCTAGCTGCTTTTTTCTCTGAAAAGAATGGCAACTTCTTCAAGAATACTTGCATTTGCTATCTTTTTGGACCAGGTCTCAATCCATGCACAATATGCTCATAGGATGCAGACCATTTCTTCCTTTATTTTAACCGGTTGAATGTAGATAGGTATAAGGCTTACTTTATTTTTTGTGTATAATGTAAGCTCAAACAGAAGTATAGTTTGAGACTTTGAATAAGCATATAGATAATACTCTAAATTTGGATGGATATGTACTTTCCAAGCCATCTAATGATATATAATATAATGATGTAAATGGTTGTTTGGCATGTCACCTGTTACAAGTTTTTTTTTTTTTTT
>NW_010729223.1:143890-192048 GCF_000365185.1 Nelumbo nucifera | reverse complement strand
CAAGGTCTTCAGCCAATGTATTGCCCTGTTTAACACATAGTCTTTCAAATCTTGGCTGTTCCTTTCCTTATCTTGAAAAATTCTGAGATTCCTCTCTTCCCAAAGAGTCCAAGTCAAGGCAGCACGAGCACATCTCCACATAATTCTCCCTATTTTCGTAGGCATGTCACCTGTTACAAGTTGAAGGGGCTAGAAGAGCTAGGGGCAGATCGAAAAGGACTCGGATGGAAGTAATAAGAAATGATTTAAACTCCCATAATTTAGCAATAGATATAGTACTAAACAGAACAGAATGATGAAATAGGATTCATATAGCTGTCTATCTGACCCCATATTGTTGGGACAAGGCTTTGATGATGATGATGATATCAATGGTTCTTTGACATTTTTACAAATGCTTAATTAATAAGTGATTAGGGAGCAAGGTGCTCCATAGAACCAGAAAATACATAGGATATGCATTACCAGGCTATCGGGCTCCTCAAATACAATGCAGTGCTAATAAGAAAACAGTTCAAAACCATCCAGATCACTCAATTCCCCCAGTATGGATTTGCATCGGCAACTATGGTACCCTGATATCTATACATGATTATGTCTTGGACATGATATATATAACGTAGGATACTGCATGGATCAGAAAAGGATACTACACAAAAACTTTGTTGAAGTATGTGCCTTGTGCTGTTGTGCCTTGTGCTGTTGTGCATCAAGCTCTAGGAACTCCCTAGTGCTTTTGTTGCATCAGGATTCAGGCTCTAGATGCATTGTAGGTGGACAATTGCTTTAAATTGGTTCCAGTGGTTTTAGTATTGGTTCTTTATTTGGAAACTGTATAGTTTTGAGGGAGGATTTCTTCTAGTTCTTGTATTTCACTGGCCTCCTTTTTTGTGTAGAGGTTTTTGTATAACCAGGTCCAGGAAAAAGTTTTTTTTTTTTCCTGGTGCAGACTCCTTTCTCCTCTTCTCTTTGCTTTGTTTCTTTATTTTTTTTCTCTCTTTTCCTCAATCTCTTCTTCCTTTATATACAACTTTTATGATTTATCTTTAAGATATGCTTATTTATTAATAAAAAAGATTTATGGTCTTTCATCTAGTAACTCTTCCAATTCCAAGCTTTCAACTTGTACAATAGTAAATGATTATGTGGATGTGCATGCTTTTGCTGCCTCATGAGGATTTGGGAGGAGAGGATTTTTTTTTTTTTGATAAGTGACTTAACAAATTTTATTGATAAAACAACAATATATATAATCAGTACCAGGATACAAGCATCCCTTATATATATAGAGGTGCAAGGTGCACCCTCACGGCCTCACCCAAAAAATTCAAACACAAAGACTAAGCTACAACCGAGCCAAATACAAATGCTCCTTATTAATCCCTTGCTTGGCCGATGTATTTGTCATCCCATTAATCTATCTTCTAATCCATTGTATCTTCAAGGTCATGGTGCTGGTTAGCCATTTGAACATCTTCGTTTCATCTCTATAAAGCCCATATGACAATCTGCGGTTTCTCTAACCATCCCACCACCAACTTCTTGACTTGGATGCCTGATGGATTCCCCCACTCCCATTGGTCCCAGAAACAAAGAAGCAACATTACCATTTTTATCTCTGCATACTCCCCCTGATAGACTTGGATTGTCATGGCTACTCCCATCAAAGTTCAATATGATGTATTCTAAAGTGGGAGGTGACCAAGTCAAATTTACCAGTTTCTTTTTAGAGGAACATTTTTTTTTGATAGATAATGATAATTTTATTAATTAGAATAAAAACACAGTATTCATCTTACAACTCCCCACAAAGAGGCGCGAGGTGCAGCCTCCAAGCTACATCATAAAGCTTACAATTGAGCCCAAAAGAGCTGATTCCTATGTACTCCTTGTTTGGCTAGGAAATCTGCCAGCCCATTTGCTGATCTTCTTTTCCATTGAACCTTGACTGAGATATTTGATGTTAGCCACTTAAATCTTCTCAAAGCCCCCCTGTAAGGCCAGGCTGCCATCTCTGGTTCTTTTAGCCATCCAATAACCAATTTGGAGTCACTTCAATCATTAAATGCTCCACTGCCAACTCTTTTGCAATTTCTGCTCCTTGTATCACAGCTTGGAGTTCTGCATTGACTGAATCTCCCATCCCTATAGGACCAGAAAATAGAGCTACAATCGGGCCCTCGGCATTTCTAAAGATTCCCCCTATTCTAGATGGCCCCAGGTTGCCCAAACTACTGCCATCAAAATTTAATTTAATGAAGCCTACATCAGGAGGCTTTGAGTCCACCAAAGACTTGCTTCCGACTGCAGAACTTTTGGCTAGTTGTTCCCAATTCCTACTTATATCATCAAAAGAGTAGGATGAGAATAGGTCCAAGGATTTTACCCAGCTTATGGCCCTACATAAAATACTTTCTAACACACGTCTGATTCCTCTCCTTGTCATTAAAGACTCTAGCTTTCGTTCCTCCCACACAGTCCACACCAAAGCAGCTCTAGCACACCTCCACAAAACTCTTCCTCTTCTCTTTGGCCACCTGAAAGTTGTAGGGTCAAAAAGATTGCAAATCTGCTCCGGTTCTGTCCACCTGCACCCAAAAAGATCAAAAAGATTTTCCCAAAGGCCTACAACAAAAGGGCAAGTGATTAGTCTATGGTAGAAACTTTCTTCATTTGCTTTGCATAGGGTACACCAGTTAGGAGAGATACAAAAACTTTCTTTTTTGCAAAACATCCAAAGTGTTGATTTTTCCAAGGGAGACTTCCCAACAAAGGGCTCCCACTTTTGGAGGGACAGGTTTGGACCAAACTTCCTTGTTATGAAAAGGTTGAGGCAGTGGAGAGGAGCACAAGGAAGCAAAGAAAGAAGCACAATAAAAGGATCCCGAGGGCAAAGGCTTCCAAATACAGGTATCTAGAGAAGGGTCCAAGCAAACAGGATCAATAGTTTTAGAGGAACATTTTACCACCTCACTCCAATTCCTCCAAATATCATTAAAGGAAATTGTGAGAAAATGTCCATTGTTTTAAACCATTGTATTGCGCTAGTCATAACACATTCCTTCACTGCCTCCCTGCTTCTTTCCTTCTCAATAAAAACTCTTGCATTCCTTTCTTTCCAAATGGTCCATAATATTGTTGCCCTTTGTACATCTCTTATGTACACCTCCTTTTTCTGAATATAAGTTATCTTTCTCATAAAAAAAGGCTTGCCCTTGTACATCTTCATATAATTCTTCCTCTTCTCTTAGGCCATGAGAACGTGGTCAGATCAAACAACATGTTTATCTTCATTGGCAAATTCACCTGCTCCCAAACAGAGAGAAACCACTCCCAAATGCCTGCAACAAATGGAGAGAAGAGTGATACTTATTTGGCCTTTACGGAGAATGCACCAGTTTGGGGATATAAAAAGAAAAGGTCTTCTTCTTTGCAAATTATCCTAGAATTCCTTTCAGTCTGGGAGGAGAGGAGTTGTGGATTTTTTTAGGAACCGCACCATTTAGTTGAAGATATTATATTTTCTGTTTTGGAAACAGCTTCTCTGTATGTGCAGGGGTAAGGCTGTGTACATCTGTCCCTCCTCAGACCCCACATTGGTGGGAGCCTTCATGCCCTCAATTATGAAGTCTGAATGGGACAACTAGGGGTTGTGCACTAAAGAGGAGGACAAAGTAGAAGCTAGCTAGGGCAGCCTCTCCAGGTTCAGGGTTAGTTAAATCCATTATCCATCCAACGTTCTGAATATCAGATTGGATCGCTGAATCATTCAGATTTCAGATTGCATCACAAGCCCATCACAAGCCCATTGGTCTTTTGAGCATCTATGAATGCCAAATGGCAAATGCAGCCTTAATCATGGTGTGTAATGGGCCAAAAACCAAATAGTTCTGGAATGCATTGGACCAAGTTGCATTGATAAACCGACCAATTAAACCGATAAACCAACCCTTCATGTTTGGGTCGGTTTTGCTTCTTGGTCGGTCGGTTTTGGTTTGCTGCTTTAGTAACCCGACCAGGTCGAGTCAGTTGAACAAAATGTCTTAAGCCGACCCAACCTGACCCGTTAACACCCCTAGGAGCAAGTGGAAGACCAAGAAAATGTGGGCTGAACTGAAGTGGTAAGATATGATTACAATGTGAAACAGAACATGACACTCTCAATTCATGTTAACAGATTTCAAATAGTTGGGATTAAGGTCGAGTTGAATTGAGGCATACAAACCTCATCCATTTAATCATGTTTTTTTTTTTATTTTTTTTATGATTATCTCTTGTTGCATTTGTACTGGTGTGAAACCTCACTGTATAAGTAAAACAACATAATATGACATTTATGATGACCATCAATATTGCTTTACAAATAAAAAAGGGTATGTTGCAAGCTCCATTGAGCTTACAAATAAAAAAGGGTATGCTTGTAAGCTCCATCATAATATGACATTTATGACATTTATGATGACCATCAATATTGCTTTGCATCATCATAATATGACATTTATGATGACCATCAATATTGCTTTACAAATAAAAAAGGGTGTGTTTGTAAGCTCCATTGAGCTTGTTCATGGTTAACTAGATTTCCTAACCTTGAGCATCATTTGTAATTGATGATTGGTACAGTTTTTATGTTCTGGGATGCACATTGATAATTCTTTACATGAAGGTTTACCTGTGTACTTTGCACTATTACACTCTGTTATGCAACTGAAACTACTAGTTACATTTATTGATGGTTTATGCCAGCAATCCTCATGGTTATCATATGTCTATCTCAAAGCAGGGAATATCTCCAGACTGTTTTTTTGCCGGTGTATGTTGTGGTGGCTTGGTTACTCTTCCCATCCAGGTTAATCGAGTTTTATAACTTGAAAATCAGAAATTATATTTTTTAGTGCTTCATCCTAGATGTTAAATCCTTAAAATATGTAGATAGTATTATAATGCTATTCTGTTCTGAATATGATTTATATGCTTTTTTGTCCCACTGGGTCAACATTTTATATCTACCTATGTCTACTTCATTTTTATCATCATTATTGTTGGAATGTTTACTTTACATTTTATGTTTTTATTCTGCTTATTTAGGGTCTGTTTGGTCTGGTTAAAATAGCTTTTTTATCATTGTTTATGTACTTTGACTATAGCAGGGGCATAAGGGTCTTTTCCCTTTTAATTATGGTCACCCTATATATAATAATATAAGCTGGTGCCACCAGACTGATTTAGAACTCCCCAAACCTTTCTCTTCTCTTCTCTCTTCTCTCTCTCTTCTCTTCTTCTTCCTTATTTCTCCTCTTTTTCTTCTACTAATATGGTATCAGAGTGGTTCTACTGGGTCTGAGAGCAGATCGAACAAGTTCTTTCTTCTTTATCTTGCTGTCTTCTTCAACTAAGATCAGAGAAGTTGACCTACGACTGGTACAAGTTTGTTTTACCTTTTTTTTTCCTTTTCTCTTGGTCGTATACCAAGAAAAAACCCTATGAAACAAAACTGCTGAATGGTCAAAGGAATTGTGAGGTTCAGGTCTCTTTTCTGTGGATCATGTAATCCTATACCTGAGAATGGGATGATCAACTTTGACTCAACTTTGACTCAACTGTGTTCAGATTGTGTTTAGACCGGAGTGTGTTCATGTGGACTGCATCTCTAGTGTGTTTTTAAGACATTTTTGGGTGTTAGGAGAGATCTTAAGGTGTGTGTTGAAACTGAAAAGTGTTCGAAAAGTGTTTGAATCATGTCCTCTAAGAATTCTGCAACTTCTGGGATTTTAGTAGGTTAAAATGGAATGAGTGGGGGGATGGATATGAGTTTCTCCGTCGCTGATATTCCCTTTGATGGACTAAACTGCCTTGAATGGTCTAGGGGAATTAAACTTTACATTACTGCTAGGGGGAAAATGGGGTATATTAATGGTAAAGTGAAGGAACCAAAGACTGGAAGTGCTGAACATGACATGTGAGACCAAGAAAATAGTATGGTGATGTCATGGCTCTTGGTTTCCATGCTGCCACAAGTAAGGAAAGCGTTTATGTGGGCTGAAATAGCTTGCGAAATATGGGAACAAGCAAAATCTACCTATTCAGAGCAGAGATACTATGCAGCATATACCAATTACAAGCTGAATCCTCCACTTGCAAGCAGGGGGAGAGGAGTAGTGTTTTAAAAGGCGTGGGAAGTGTATGCCTGGAGGCGCTCCCAAAATGCCCTGAGGCGTATGCCAGAGGTGTTGACACCTCTGAGGCATAAGCCTCAGGTGCAAGAGGCGTACGCCTCATGTGCTTTTTTCATGAGGTGTGCTAGAGGCATATGCCTCATGTGCCTCATGCACATCTTATATAGAAAGACTGAAAAAAAAAGAAAAAAGAAAAAAAGGAAAGGAAAGGAGAGGAAAAGCAAAGAAAGGGAAGGGAAGGGAAGCCTGGGAGTTAATGTTGGTTTTGTTTAATAAAGATCGCTGGATATATCAACATCAGATATGTTTGGGACAATTATAGCATAACCAAGATTTATATGGACACACTTTTTCTTGATTGTTGAAAATAATATCAAGTAAAGGATGAAAAGGAGAAGGAACCCCCTCACAATTCCACTTCCCAGTGCCCAGATTAAGAAATAAAGGATAATAAAAGACTGTTATGGGCCCGCGCGTAGGATCTCGCCACGGGTCAGTCCACGGGGAGAACCTCTTGCTTCCCCTTGCGCCTTCCCTTGCGTGCAGACCCTATTGTGGAAAACCGAATGGGTGATTTGTCCAAGAGACCACCCGAACTCTCCTCACTCTTCTCTTAACTAGAAACTGAATGCTTTATTCCAATTCACAACTCCTTAAATAGGAGATTACAAGAGGGAGTTCCTTATTGTATTCGGCTAGGCTAGGATAATTCCTCTCTAAATCCAACTCAAACTCCTACTCTTAATGGTAAACAAACTCCTACTTCTAGTGGTAAACAAAACTCTTACTAAGAACATAAGATAAGATAAGGATAGATGGGATAAGGGATAAGGTAAGCTGGTGGCGAGTTGGCAAGAAAAGCTGTCGTGGCAAGATAGTTCTAACTTTTAAAATTAATTAAACAAAATTGAATATATGAGATTTCACTTTCAACATCAACCCCATATAGTAGGGACAATGCTTAGATGATTATGATGTGGCTTTCATAAGAGCATACATAAGGGCATATGGCCAAGGAATACTCCTTACGATCATTTCTATTATTTCTTTTCTGCTGTTCAAATATGAAGAATAACATGATGCTTCTTTTATTGGTAACAGGCAGTCTAATTGATTTAAAGAAAGAATCATGTCTATTTACAAGAATACTGAGTTCCAAGAACCCCATTATCCCAAACTGGTGACTGTCCTCTTTTTGCTGTTCCCCAGGTGATTGACATCATGTTAGAATCAAGGTCTATGATATACTAGAACCCAATACAGTTGATTTCTATACACCCCTCGCAGAGCTAGTGCATCAGCTACCAAAGAATCTCTTTCTTATGATAGTGGCATTGAAGTGAATCTCATGCTAAGGATTGGAGGGGGGGGGGGTGTTGAAACACAAGGAAAATAGGTTATGCATTTGTGAAATGGCACAGAGTGGGTTATGCCCTTAATGTCAATAGATTGTGCTCTCCAGATTCTGGAAGCTCCAAAGGTGTGGGTCCCAATAGAGGGATTCTTTGTTTACTTGCACGATGGGATAAAGTTGTTAACTTGGCACCATCTGTTTTACATCACTATCTAGTGGTTCTTCAATTACCAAAACACCCTCATATTGTACATGAAAAAGTCTAAGTGTGTTTTTTCATCTCTTGCATGATTAGGCATACATTCCTCATTCGAATGTTGTGAACTGGTGGTTGTTTCCTTTTGCCTATAAATATGAGTGGCACCACTCTAAGATTGTACTTGCAGTTTTGAGAGAAGAGAGATCTTCACATGGTTGGGTTGCTCCATTACGACCTAGGTGACCATGGCTCAAATCTTGGAAACAGCCTCTTTGTATGTTCAGAGGGTAAGGCTGTGTACATCTGTCCCTCCCCAGACCCCGATTAGTGGGAGCCTCGTGCACTGTGCTGCCCTTTTAGATCAACCAAGGAAGCCTTCCTTCTATTGATATGATAGATAGAAAAGTTTAGAGAGAAGAGAGATCTTCATATAATATAGAGAAAGCATATGATAGAGTCCCTAGAGAGATAATATGCTGGGTCCTGGAAAAGAAATGAGTACTAAACAAATATGTGGACCTGATTAAGGATATTTATGAGGGTGCAACAACCAATGTTGCCTATAGGAGAGACACCAGATTTTATGGTTACAGTAAGTCCCAGCATGTAGTCCTTGTTTATTTGCACTAGTTGTGGATGGATTGAATAAACATATTGAGCAGGAGGTCCCATGGTGCTTATTTTTTTGTTGACGATATAGTATTGATTGATAACAAAGGATTAAATGTAAAACTAGGTTTATTGACATTTATCTTAGAAAAAGAAGCTTTCAAATGAGTGTGGCTAAAATAGAAAATATTCAATGTAAATTTAATAATAATAGGAGTGCAAATCAGGGTACACTAGAAGTATTATATTGAATACATTTACAATGCAAATCAGCGAGTACATTTACAAAAATCATTCCAGTGTATTGAATACATTTACAGTATCATCATTTCTTCCTGATAAAGTTGCTAGAAGTATTATAATTTTTTTTTGGGTTTAAGAGTCAAACCGAGCACTTGGTATATGTGGTTCCTAATACTATTGTTCTGTGCATTTTGAGCTCAGTTGAGTATTGGATTCTTGTTGAGAGAGCGGCCCATGGTAGCCCTTGCTGGTGTTGCAACTGCAGTGGTACACAAAATATCCCTTTTCTTGCATAAATTCTACTTATGTGTAAGTTAAAAAAATCTAACTTCTATTAACATGCAGGGTATCTGGACAGTGTTTCCATATGCTATGGCAGCTTTAACTGCTATGTTCCTTTTCCTGCGTCGACGTTATGCCAACTAGTCCACTTCAATATTTGTTTATCAGATCAGATTCCATGAAATTATAAAATATGGGAAAACTGAACATAGGCCTTGCAGGGCTGGGTGTAACTTCTCCCAGAGGACCAGATATAGATTTGTTCCTTTTATCTTTCTTAGATAGTTAAGTTATACTAAACCATTGAAGAAACATCACCTCCTTTTTCATCAGAGGGACAGTTACCACTAAATCCAGATGTACAAAATTCATATACAGCTAATACAACTCTATTATCATCTAGCTTCATTGGGCTTGTTCTGAATCTCCTGTATTTTGAATGTTTCGTTCTTTACTTTCTCTCCATTTCTCCATGTGAAAGGAAGATACTGAAAACCTAAAATATGTGTAACAGGTGATCTATCATACCAAACTGGAAAGAAAAAGACACGACCCAAAAGAAAACCCATTAAGAAAAATCGTTGGTTGGTGGTTTGGACCAAGAACTGCCAGCCCTGGTTCACATTATACTTGAACTCTCCATCTGCTACCCAACCAGAATTAGCATATTACACACCAAATTAGGTGATGTTTCGTGAACCATTTTGCAACTTCTGCTACCAACAGAATGCTCCCAATGCTGTCCCAACATACCACTGCAGCCTCACATTGATAACATCTCCCTTGTGCAACTGCAATGGCTTGTTGGGACAGTGTTGGTGCACATGCTTCATGCTTGGAATGCACGCATCGTATATTTTATTAGTTTGGTAGCTGCACGTCAAAAAGGTGCAATGCCTGGTTAAACTAACCCAAACGTTCTTTTCCTACAACCAAACCATAATATCAGCCACTGACTATAGTGCAGATAAATGGATCAATATACCTGACCTTTTCTTCTTCTGTAGGCCCTACACCTTTCCACCATTTGACTTGTATACAGTAGAACCATCAGGCATGTGATGCCTCCCCTGATTGAGACATAGGGTATATTAACAACTAGAACGGGTACAATTTGAGGAAGTTCGGGTTAGGGTTAGGGTTAGGGTTGAAAAATATAAACTAACTTAGGGTTTGGTTAGGGGTGAGCCCTTTGAGCAACCCACCCTGAACAACCATGGAGGAATGTAAAGTATAATACAACTAAAGCACCTAGTACGTATAATGTTATAATAATGCTGTCAGTTAAGTCTAATAAGAGCATTCTAGCAAAAACAAGTGGAAAAAACCAAGCCAACCTGTGCCTAATCTCATCCCAATCCATCCTGAAGTCATGAGGCTGGGTTAGGATTAGGATTGGGGATTCAAAAGCTCAGATTGGGTTAGGATTCACCTTAACCTGATCTAACGTGGCTCAGCTTACACCCCCAACAATGCTAGCCATTTTAATGAAGTCATCACCACTTATATGAGGTCGGCTACATGAATCATGTTTTGCCATTCCATTTTATTCAATAGCCCATATCAAGGTTCAAAATGTCAATACACCCGATACGCCGGTAGGGGAGTATTGGGCATTTCAATACTTGTTTTTTTTTTTTTTTTTTACTTTTTTTTTCAAAACTGGTTCAGGGGAACCGGTTTAGGACCCCTCCATCCCCTGAACCAGTCAGACCCCCGATACACCCACTGTAGGGGTGTGCCGAAAGGGTCCCGGAATGATACGTATCAGCCAATACAAGCTGATACATAATGATACTTTGAACCTTAGCCCATATCATAAGTACTTAAATCATTTCTTATTACTTCCATCCAAGTCCTTTTCAATGCCTTCTCGTTTAATGTACTTAATGCCCTGCATCAGTTTTGGCTAATCAGGTGGTAATGAAACATGATCAAGGTTGTAGGCCAAACCCACTTGGTATACTGTTGGTATTTGTCTAGAAATGATTGAAACCTTTGTACATCTTTTTTATGCGTTTGTCCTTAAAGTTTGGGATATGGGTCTGTTGAGCTTGAGTTGAATATTTTCTTTCTTTTATACATATATTTGGTGAGAACGCATTTAAAGTGTAGTTGGTGGTGAATCCCTGAATTTTGTGATTTGTGATAAAAATGAATGAGTGAATCCCTGAATTTTTTAAAGGGAATATAAGAAACAAGTAGTTTGGTTCCTCATTTTCAACGTGCAGGTGGAGCGCTGTTGACTCCCATTTTACGTTCATAATAATTTATCAAATAAAACCAAACATTTTTTATTTTCAGTGGTGCAGGTGGGACCTTCTCCTATGATCCTATCCATACCCAACTGCATCTCCATGACATATATAGCGATTGCTCACCATCCTATGGGTCCCGCCAAGCAGATTTCCTTTTAGAGTATGAGATAGATTGATGTATACACCTTCAGTTCAACCATTGTAGTAAGGGTGGATTAGTGTTCAGTGGAGCCGAGCGGAGTCGAATATCTTGATTTGATAGAAAAACATCAGGTAAATCGAGTTCAATAATATATTAAATTTTATATAAAAAATAAAAAAAATTATTGTCTGTTATACATATAAAAATTATGTCATTATATATAAAAAAAAATAAAAATATTATATATAATATAAATTAAGCTCAACTGAAAGCTCAATTTAAATAAAACCAAATTCAACTTTTCATTAGTGAAATTCAAATAACTTGTGAAAAACACGATTCTTGTTCATATGCACGTCCTAAAAATAGCCTGAACCGGTGAAAAACAATGGTTGATATCATATCATCGTTGTGATTCATGGAAGTAGGGAATTAGGTCGGGGGACCAGTAAATTTGGCTGTACCCAGTACCCACGTTGGACGGTGCCTACAAGGTTAACGTTTACACATGAGGGACTATGAAGAAATTTGAACGCTGATCTTTATCTTGAACCGGGAGCCTAACATGTGATCTATCGCTGCTAATATGGACGGTGGTGAATGAGATGTGTATGCCTGAGGACCAGTCATATAGCTGTTAACGGGTCGGGTCTGGTTTGGGACAGGGTGGACCAATCCTGAATGGATTATTAATGGAAGGGAGAATTTCTGATTAGTACCATGTACTTTGGGCCTAATTAGGGGTGTTTACAGTTCGGTTAATCGAATCGTGGGCCTTTTTTGTAATCGAATTGTTACTACCGGTTTTTGGAAAACCAGTAATCGAAATCAAACCAAAGCCAATCAGTTAATTGGTTGACTGGTTCGGTTCATCGGTTTTTCAGTATTTTAATTTTTACAATATATATTATAAAAATATATAATAAAAAATTATAAATATATATAAAATGTTATATTCAAAGTATAAATAATATATCATATATTATAAATATAAATTTATATATAATGCATATTTATGATATATAAAATATATAATATATATAATATACAGAAATATATATAAAATATATGTATACCGGTCAGTTCGGTTAACCGCCAGTTTTCTATATTCGTTAACTGAAACCGAACCGGTACCTTTGGTTTTTTTAAAACATTGAACCGAAATTGAACCGATTGGTTCGATTAACCAATTTTTCGGTTTGGTTTTTTGGTTTTTTTGCTCACCACTAGGCCTATTGCCATTTTGGTCCACTGAACTTTAAAGCACAACAATTTAGTACCTAAACTTTCAAAATGTGTCAATTTAGTACCTGGGTTTAATCCACCGTCAAGTGGCATTTGAAAAGATGCAAATGCCATTCGAGTGTCATCTAAATTTTCTTTATCAACCATCCAAACGTTGACAAAAAATGAATAATCCCAAATCCTTGCCTCTTCTATTCAAGAAAGTTGGGGTCACCAGAATGCCTATTGAGACGTGACCCCAACTTGAATAGAAGAGAAAAGGACTTCGGACTCTTCATTTTTTGTCAACGTTTGGATAGTTAATAAAGAAAATTAGATGACACTCGAAGGGCATTTATGTCTTTTCAAATGCCACTTAACAGTTGGTTAACGATAAGTACTAAATTGGTACGTTTTGAAAGTTCAGGTACCGAAATGTCACGTTTTAAAGTTTGGGGACCAAAATGGCATTATGCCCAAAGTACAAGGTACTAATTGGGAATTTTCCCTTAATAGAAACAGAAACAAACAATTTATTATTCGATTAAACCCGATAATACTTTGACATGTATAACTACTTCTAGTAATAACAATTTGGAACTTCATATTTTGGTAATATAATCTTAATAAAAAATAAGAGTAAATAATAAACTGATATCAAAATTACTTGTCTATAAATTTACCCTTTTAGACAAAATGTAATAAAAAATACAAGAAAAATCAGCAAGCCTTTATATACTATAAAGTATTAGTTAGGGGGCGTTCTATAACATCAATGCTTTTGTTTTCATTTATTTTTGGAATCGCCACTTTAGATAAGGGTGCTCACGGTTCGGTTGAGCTTATTTTTGAAATTGAACTGGAACTAGCAGTTTGTGGAAAACCGATAACCGAAATTGAATCAAAACCGATTGTTTAACTAGTTGACTGGTTCGATTAACAGGTGATTCGTTTTATTAGTTTTTTGGTTTTTTTTATATTTATAATATATTATAAAAATTATATAAATATATAATAAAACTAGAAATACATATAAAATATTATATTTTAAATAATAAATAATATATTATATATTATAAATATATATTTATATATAATGCATATTTATTACTTTACAATATATGGATAATATAAAATATATGAAACATATATATAATATACATATAATATATAGAAATATATGTATATTGATTGGTTTGGTTAACCTTTGGTTTTTTAAATTACCAAGCCAAAATTGAACCGCTCGATTTGGTTAATCAGAATTATTGGTTCGGTTTTTTGGTTTTTCTTGCTCACCCAACTTCAACAAAAAAAAAAACATGTTATTTAACTCTATTTTTGTTTTCAAAAGAAAAAACAAATTGGTTTTGTTTTAAAAAAACAATATATGTTTTTGAAATGATCAAAATAATGATGATTTTTAAAATAAAAAACAATTTCTTTAGTATAAAATTATGTGATTTATGGAACATAGTATTAAATAATTAGATGGAAGCATGTTTTTGAAACTAGAAATTCAAGAACTCAATCTTGTTGAGATGGAAGCATAGTATTAAATAATTATTTCTTTGGAACCAGCAACCAAAGAAATAATTTGCATTATACAATGCCCCCATAATCCGTTTAGAATAACAAAAACTGATTCCAATTAGAGATGGCAATTTGACCCATCCTCGTGGGGCTCTGACCCACCCCACCCCAATCAAGGTAGGTTTTTTGACCATTGATTGGGGTTCAGGGTGGGGGACTGAGAACGGGGCAGAGATGGTATTTGTCCACCTCACCCCGGCTCCGACCCCGAACTCAAACATCATGCGACATGGAAAACTCGGCCTTGCCCCACCCGGTTGTCATTCCTAATCCCAACTCAATTATTAATCAGGACACAATTGCAGAACTGATAAATTGGTTCGACCGGTTCGGTTTATCGAGAAAACCCGATCCATTCACAACTCTACAGGCGGCCAAAAGCCCAAAAGGTATTTATGGTTGATACGCACACGTGATCGTGAAAGGAGGGAGGTCGTTACTCGTTAGTCGTTACTCGTTACCAATACAAATATTATCTGGTGCTGCTCGATTTATCGGAAACAGTAGATGTCAAAATGGTTTGTACCGTCTGATGGATGGAAAACAGGCCAAACTTCCAATTTGACACAATGATTTTAAGTTTTAACCATCAAGTACCTCTTATCTTATCCAATTTTTACGGCACTAATCAAATAAATCCAGAGGATTAAAGTTGGGGCCCACAATCTCCAACCATGGCCCACCAAGTCTAGTTGACTGATGACAAACAAATGCTGTCCCATTTGCCACGTGGCAACAATATTTAGGCTGGCGCAGGACATAAGATGCTGCCGGCGCCACCATCGCAACTCCAGGGTCCGAACTCGCTTTACTATCGCCATTCGCCACGCTTCCTGCTACAGATTCCGATCGCGTCGTGTGAACGCACGGAGAGCGTGCTTCTAGAATCTGAGAAAAAAGGATTTTCTGTGCTGATGTCAAAAGTGGTGGCCACTCACCGGTCCATTCCTCGCATAAAATTCAAACAAAGCAACGTATGAAGTAGAATCCCACCAATCCATGTCCTCCGCCTCTCGCCGGTAAAACCGCCATCGCCTCCGGGATGCAGCAGGGTCGCCTCTGTTTCATGTTACCGGCCGACAACAACCACCGCACCACAAAGAAGGATGGGCTTGAGTACCACCGCCGGATTCTTGCTTTCATTCGCCAGCTGATCCGACGGTTAGGCCACCGGGGGTGGCTTCGTTTCCGGCAGTACTGCTATGGACAGCTGTGTAAGTGCAACTTCTCCGGGCCTGGTTATTTTCAGGACATGGCCGGGGTAGTGTTGTCAGACAAGGTTGGTAGTAACAGCCCGAGGATTTTCAGCTACGCCGAGCTCTATATAGGCTCTAATGGGTTCAGCGAGGATGAGATGCTTGGGAGCGGGGGATTCGGGCGTGTATATAGAGCAGTTTTGCCGAGTGATGGGTCTGTGGTTGCAGTGAAGTGCGTGGCAGAGAAGGGGGAGCGTTTTGAGAAGACGTTCGCGGCCGAGCTGGTGGCGGTGGCTCAGCTCCGTCACCGCAACCTTGTTCGGCTTAGGGGTTGGTGTATTCATGAAGACCAGTTACTCCTTGTTTACGACTACATGCCGAACCGAAGCCTTGACCGGATGCTCTTCAGGCGGCCTGATGGTTCAGGGCCGGCAGTTCTGGACTTTGAACGCCGTTGGCGAATTGTCTCCGGCCTGGCAACCGCGCTCTTCTATCTCCATGAACAGCTGGAGACGCAGATCATTCATCGGGATGTGAAGACAAGCAACGTGATGCTTGACTCCCACTTCAACGCCCGGCTGGGCGACTTTGGCTTGGCCCGGTGGCTGGAGCATGAGCTCGAATATCCAACCACCCCAATACCCAAGTCCATGTCCATAAGAAGCCACCAGTTTCGGTTGGCAGACACAACCAGGATCGGTGGCACAATTGGGTATCTGCCGCCTGAGAGCTTCCAGAAACGAAGCATTGCGACGGCAAAATCTGATGTTTTCAGCTTTGGGATTGTTGTCTTGGAGGTGGCCTCTGGTCGGCGAGCGATCGATCTCACATACCCAGATGAGCAGATCATCCTGCTTGACTGGATAAGACAGCTATCTGATGAGGGCAGGTGCCTCCAAGCTGGGGATGGCAGGCTCAAGGATGGATCTTACAGGCTTTCTGACATGGAACGTCTGATCCATATCGGGCTCCTGTGTTCTCTCAGTGACCCTCAATCCAGGCCTACCATGAAATGGGTCATGACAGCACTCGCCGGAACTTGTATCGGTCCGTTACCGGCTCTTCCATCGTTTCAGTCCCACCCTCAATACATATCCTTGTCATCTCCCAGCACATCTACTACAACCACCATTACATCTATGGCGTCTAGTTATGTCACTGCAGCCGAGACCATGTTTGTGACTGCCCACAATGGTGAGAGCAATGGTCCTTCCAGTGACAGCAATCGCTACTATCCGACCACTTTCCCTTCAGTCAAAACACCACGAGAGATATCATTCCAGGAGATTATTAATGCTACAGACAATTTCTCGGATACCCACAGAGTTGCAGAGGTGGACTTTGGCACTGCTTATCATGGCTACCTGGAGAACTGTCAACATATCCTGGTAAAGCGACTTGGGATGAAGACATGCCCTGCATTGCGAGCTCGGTTTTCTGACGAACTCCATAACCTTGGGAGGCTCCGCCATCGCAACCTAGTGCAGCTCCGTGGGTGGTGCACTGAGCAAGGAGAGATGCTAGTTGTCTATGACTACTCAGCTAATCGATTGCTCAGTCACCTCCTCTTCCACCACCACCACCACCACCAAAAGACAGAGCAGCCTGTATTAAGATGGCGGCACCGGTACAGCATAATTCGATCACTTGCATCTGCCATTCTTTACCTCCATGAGGAATGGGATGAGCAGGTCATTCACAGAAACATCACATCTTCGGCCATTGTTCTTGACCCTGACATGAACCCACGTCTGGGTTGCTTTGCTCTTGCTGAATTCTTGATTCGGAATGAGCATGGCCATCATGTGGTTGCCAATCCAACGAGATCATCAGTTCGTGGGATCTTTGGATACATGGCACCGGAGTATATAGAATCCGGTGAAGCAAATACCTCGGCCGATGTGTATAGCTTTGGCGTGGTGATGCTTGAGGTTGTGACTGGACAGATGGCGGTCGACTTCCGGTGGCCTGAGGTACTACTAGTGAAGAAGGTCCGTGAATTCCAGGCACGGAAGAGACCATTAATGGAACTGGTGGATTGGAGGTTGGATGGAGAGTATGATCACAGGGAGATGGTGAGGCTAGTGAAATTGGGAATGGCATGTACACACTCGGACCCAGATTTGAGACCAAGCATGAAGAAGATTGTCAGCATACTGGATGGGAATGACAGGTGCTTGGAGGAGGGAGGACAAAGGAAAGAAAGAAGGGATGAATGGCAGCAGAGGAACTACTGTTCCTTGGCATTGATCAAAAGAATCCAAGCTCTTGGAATTCAGTGAAACTCAGCCAACACAGTTGAAGTTTTGGTATGGAAAAATGAGTGGTAACGGTATCTAGTTTTATGTTATACTTCTTGTATAGAAAAGGAATGCTGAAATGTTTTATCTGGTTGTTTACTTCTTGTAAATAAAAATGGGAGAGATGTCTTTTTTGCATACAAATTTGTGATGATTTTGCTAATGGGTTGTGGATATTCCTTTTAAGTTTTATCTCAGAAGAAGGAATCAAGCAAGCTATCTACTTTTTCTTCTCTCCATTAAAGGCACCAAAACTAAAATTTGGTATACTAAAACTCAAATACTAGCTAATGCTACAGAGACTTGCCATTTTCAAAACAAACCTTGTACTGCCCCACATTGGCTGTAAATAAAAGCTTCATATGGAAAGTATTTATTTTTGCAAAGTGAACTTGGTATAACAGATAATTCAAACTGTCAAACATCCTAGGCTCCTCGTATAAAAGAAAAAAAGAAAGCAACAGAACACTCCTCTTTCTCCATTTCTTACATTATAACTACATACTAACAATAACTGTTGTAAATAGGATGGTTTAAATGTGATACCAATTGGAAGGTAACTATCAGATTTGAATTCAGTTTTTCTGCAGCATTATTAATTGAACGATATTTTGGAAGATGTTTATCATTTACTGCCACAATTACTCTTACTTAATAGGGCTTTTTTGCAATGGCCCAACAATTACACGAATTCAAAACAGACAAGTATTGTTGGATGGTATTTAGGACATTTTGATTATGAAGAATTGCATACAGGCATACAGCCATATGCCGAAGTCTTGTACAGTGTTTGCTCCTGTAAATCATCTGCTAATTCTATCCAGTCCCACCTCATGTCATACTGACTAATCCTTCTCATCATCTGTATCGATCCCAACCCACTTGGTTAATGCAAATAGGAAATCCTTGAAGCTGACCTTACCACTTCTGTTCCAGTCCATTTCTTCTGCATTTAGTTAGAAGGATACCCAAAAAGAGCAGATGGTCAAGTGCACACCAAGGAAAAAATAGAAACAGAATAGTAATACAAAGCACAAACTAGGGGAGGGGATGACATACTGAATCTTGATTTGGTGATATGCCTCGGGAGTTTCTCCTGGGTAGGAGCCTCATTAAATGCCTTGGCCAAGTCTTTCTTGTTCAGTTTTCCATCTCCATTTTTGTCAAGAAACAGGAATGCTTGAATTATTGTATCAAAGACGGCCTCAAGTTGTGGTGATCCCATCTGTGATTTCTGAAAGAAGTCCCCAGTTCATCAAAGAAATCAGTAAGTACATATTTACAATATATAAGATGCAAAGGAAACATATCACAAACTCTAAAAGACTGTTACAGTGTTTGAAGAGGAGGAAGGCTCCATAAGGAGGTAGACGAGACAGAGAAGAACAATGAACTCATTGAATTGTATCCCTTCATTCTTATCAATATCACATGATTGGAAAAGATCCTCCATTTCCTTCTCTGTTAGTTGGACTTGCAGTTTGCCTAAGCATTTCCTTAGTTCATCACGGTCAATACTTCCATTAGAATCTTCATCTATTCAAAAGAGAGAGTATGAAACATTCATCACTTAACTCTCCACAAAACATCTTGCAACAGTGAAGAAGTTAAACTCCAATAGAACTTTTACGAAAACCATTGATTTAAAAGACAACTACTTCAAGGGGGAACGTATATGCCTCGAAGTGAGGTACCAAGAGTATCTCTACAGGTCTAGGCCTCACATATATACTAAGGCCTACCCCTTAATTACTACTCAGAGGTTTACCCCCCTTATGAAAGGTGGAAGGTCATGCTTGGTGACCTTAAATTGTTAGTGTAGTGGAAAGTTTCATTACTTTTTTTAATATTTTTTGTGCTAAAACCGGTAAAATTCCTTATTCTTAGCTTATTGCACAAATCAAGATAACAGAAAGAGAGCAATAAACACTACCTTTTCACTAACCTCTGTTTTGAAAGAAGCTTTTATTTGCTTTTCTGTTTTCTGATAGACCCTCATCTAAGATTTCATTGGATATTCTCTATGCAGCTGTTGGATTAAATCATGTTGCAAGCTCCTCATCTTTGCAGCTTAACATATCTAGAAAGAAAGTCTTTTTGGTGTTTTAGCCTCTAAGTTAGCTTCATTAGTTGTTTGTCTTTCTTATCTATTCTGAATTATATGTGGTTTCTTTTCCTCGGGTTTATTGCCATATTCTAGATAGTTTTGAGCTAAATTTGTTCTATAATGACAAGAAGGGTCCAACAAAGGGACAGAAATTTGAAATATCCCCATTCTATCAACTGCAAATTTGCATTACCAATATCTATTCTTAGTATTTTCCACTTCTATCATGCTTTTTACTCCCCATGTCTCTCGAACCTCTCCAGCCCTACCATGCATGCACGCAGGGAAAAAAGAAAAAGAAAAAAAGATCTCCAGGTCCAGGGTCAACTGCCTCAACTACACTTTTTATCCTAAAATCTTAGTAAAAACTCACCGTACTGTTCAAACACATCCTTGATCAATCTCATCTCCTCTTTGAATTGAGGAAATCTCATAATTATGCTGTTCATTGACTTGAAAGTCTTCTTTTCAGATGACCCCTTGTGTTTGATAACTTCAATCATTTTCCCTTCAAGCTTTGCATCTAACTTCTTATACTTGTTTGATGAATTGCAATGGGAAAGCAAGCCTCCAACTTTTTCAGTGAAAAATGACTTCAGTGTAGGGCATAGATGAAATTTACCTGAATAAAGAAGAAATAAAAAGGGAACAGGGGTTGCTTCAATACATGCAAGATATCTCATTAAGGATATGATGAATGGTAGAGCCAATTTCTTCTTATTATTATTTAGAAGGTCAATAGGCTAGTTGGAGTGGTGAGAATGAGGATTAGATACACTAATTAATAATGAACAAAAAGGGTCATACAAATAATTGATATTAAGGTAAAACTTGATGATTTATGGTTGTTTGGCAAGAATTTTGAACATTCTTACTAAATATGCATGCAAGCTTTTAAGGAATTTGAAGGCCTGTGGAAGGATAGTGAGCCAGAAAACAAGGGAAAAGGGGATGAGCCATGCAGTTATGTTTTTGTAAGTATACCCATACAAACGAATGAAAATGAAAAGTTAAATAAAAGAGGCAAATGAAAAAAAAAAAAAAACAACTCCTGATATTAAGTCTTAGACAATATAAAAAAAAAATTCTCTTTATCCACTGGGAGTAGCAACGCTCACTACTATGGAAGGAAAGAAACAAAAGATTTTGTGAAGACAAAGTTTGGAATTTGGATAGGTTGGTGGCAACTGTTGGCAAATCAACTGCAGATTGGGTCCTGATATTACCAGAATTTAGACCAAGTCACCATAAAGGATTTTGGGGATAAGATTGGGGTAGTGTTGGGGTTTCAAAATCTGGAAAATTTATTTTGAATTGTAATTGGATGATTCTGTTATGTTAGTTTGTATGCGGATGCTGCCTCATCATCTAATTAGGTTGTATTTTTTCTTTTCTAATGAATTTTATTTTGACCATCAAAATAAAAAACACCCACTACTATACCCTTTCAGGCTTTCTCATAGAGCCTAGAATCTATACAGATGGAAGGAGGACAATCTGAAACATCTATGGAGGACTTGGATCTACTTCTAGGAGTTTCAATATAGCACAGTTCAGAGTACTATGAAGGAAAGGACTTATTTTGAGTTTTGAATTCAATTTTCATGATATCCATCTGGTAAAGCTGGTTGCTTGGATGCAATTGGAAGAGTTTATCCTCTCCACTTTAATAGGGGTCAAGGGATACAACGATGATGATTATACAGAAAAATGAATGCACAAAATACACTTGGTGTAACTTGAACGACCAACCTACTCAAAGGGAGAAAAGAAAAAAAATAAAAAGAAAAGAAATAAAGGAAAAGAAAAAAAAAGCATGTGAAAGGGAATTAAACCTTTTCTTTTATCAGAAACAAACAGAGTTCATTCTTGAATATATTAAAGAGAACAATTTGTACATTAAAGAGCATTCCATCATTACTTGGTAATGTCAGAATTTGACAAAGGACATAAATCAAGGAGAAAGAGGGGGAAGGGGAGAGAGGAGAGGACTAATAGATCTTAAAAACATAAATGCTGAAGGAGATCAAACAAAAACAGTAATCCATAGAGAGAATATAATTTATGATGAATATTTTTGGAATAACCAAGAGCCTTTAAATGCAATAGGCTCTATGTTGTTACCTTGGCATGTAAAAGAAAGTACATAAACAATTTTAAGGTGTAACCATGTAACAGAATATGAAACCTAAAGGAAATTTTGGAAAATAAAATGTTTGCACTTTATTGTTTGTCCCCTTCATTGTGTTACATTGTCTGAAAGTGTTTAGTTCCAATGTCTTTTGCCAATTTCAGCCCATAAAATCAATAGCATATTAGAAGGTATAAATAGATGTCCAAGTATCAGCATGGATATAGGCAGATCAGTTAAATCTTACTTGGCTGGATATAAGAACATGAAGACAAATTAAACCTGTAGGGCTTACTTTACTACCATATCCTATCAATTAATTTGGATCTCAGGGCAAATTGTTATTGGAGGACAATGTGAAACCACTACAGGTTGTGATCACTCAAACAGAAATCTAATGTTTCATCAAAAAAGAAATGAAATAATCAAGACATGTTATTATTATTATTTTTTTTATGAATATCAAGACATGTTATTACCATCAAGCAATTCCGAACCGAACCAAGATTTATTTGCCTAGAGTGGCACCAACCACCTCTTTAGAAAATGAAGAACATAAGCTATCAACCCAAACAACCCAGAACAAGGAGAGCAGATCCCATATTTCACTTTCTCAAACAGGTGTAACTCAATTATCTAAGGAGCCAGTGCCCCAAGTTCATAGATATATTTCATTAATTTTGCAGGAGTCCAGTGTAAAGTTTTGTAAAAGAACAAATAATAATTCTTTTAAAAATATGAAAGAAAAATAAAAGAAAAGGCATGCTGCTGTGATTAGTATCCACACCCAATTACATTAATCAAATAACTGGATCACTTGGTTTGGAAACATTTCAGGAACCTTAAAGATGTAATCAACCATGTAGTGAACTGCCAGTTAGCAATTCTGCTTTTTGTATAGACAACTCTCAACTTGAGAGTTCAGATTTCCCAACCATATTAAGATTTAAAAGCTAGACGAGTGATTGAATCAACCATATCTTCTGAAGAAAAATCATTCATATTGTTATAGACATGCTAAAAGCCTTTGATTTTCTTAATCTTTTTTGTTATTTTTTAAGGAAGGAAATTAGAAAGCGAATACTAAAAGAATACTAATGATAAATGCTTACCTGGTGACTCTTTCATGGCTTTGGCTTGAGAGGCGACACAGCAACTCTCAGCTTTATAGACTCTCCCCCTCCCCACCACCACCACCACCACCACCACCACACGCACACACAAAGAAATAAAAGAATAAAAGAGAGACCTTCAAAGACGCAATGGAGAAAGTGGGGAATATGGCTACATGAGTTGTTCTGAATAAAGGAAGAGATGCCAAAGTGGCTTTCATGGAAAGTCTAAGAAAAAGGTGAACAATAAAGAATTCTAGGGTTTCACTTCATTTCAAGGTGAACAAACTTCTTATAATATCTTCCGAGTTTCAGAAAATTGAATTGTTGGAATGTGAAGACCATGACGAATGAAAGGGCTGGCTTTGAAAAGGTACCCCAGAGAAGGAAGCTTTGCAAGTGCATTAAATTTTGTAGAAGAACTGTTTTTAGATAACATTTTGAATTCCATGCCTTTAACTGTTTTAACATTTGAATGCCACCCATCTTCAAGAATGCTCAACCAAGCTGGTGTAAAAGTTGATTATTATCATTTTTCTCATAAAGATTATCCACTTCTACAACAGCTTCAATGAGAAGTAAATTATAAATCCAAACCCAATAGGGCCAAGCAAGCTCATTGATACCGATCCCCTAAAATCCAATCTATGGCACTCTGGCAACTTTTTTGAGACATCACTGTTGAGATGAGATGACAATCTATCGAAAAGACAATTTTTTTTGAAAGATCAAAAAGACAATTTAAGAGACATATTAGGATATGCCTTGGATACACATGGATATGAATGAAAAATTAAGATATACATGGAAACACATGAAACACTAGATATTTCAATGAACTATATATACATAAAATTTACATCCTTAGGCTGCGTTTGAAATCAGTTTAAAAATACACCGATGACGTTTTACACTAAACTAGAAAGTGACGGTTGCTTTTTTGAAAATAGTGATGGGCAGAAGAGTGTAAAATTTTACATCGATAAAATTGATGTAATTTTTACATCGATTATCGATGTAAATCTTTAGAGTTAATGAGGTTTTACATTGAAAATTGATGTAGTTTTTACATCGATTATCGATGTAAAGCTTTAGAGTTAATGAGATTTTACATTGATTATTGACGTAATACTACACTCCATCCAAACACACTCAAAACTGAACTAGAGTGTAACTTTACATTAATAATAATTACACCCTCTTTCCAAATGCATACAAAACTGAACCAATGTAAATTTTACATAGGTTCTTGTTTTACATCACATCCAAATACAGCCTTAGTGATTTTTATGAAAATATATATCATAATCAACATATGAAAATACAAGGATATTCTCTCTAATAAGGTTATAACTACAATTATTTATTTCCTATTCAAACAATTATTTTATTTTTATTACAAAATTAAAAAATAAAGTGTAACAAGAAAATAATTTTATGGATGTGATAGATCATCCATAGATTTACAACATGGTAAATATTATAGTTAGATCACACCAAAAATTAGAAAAAATAAATATTACAAAAAAATATAAATAAATATTTTACAATAAATTTCAATAAATCTATGAATTAAAAATTATAAAAAAATATATACTTTTTATTCTAAAATTACAAAAAAGTTTTAAAAATGAATATTTTTAGTTTTACAAAAATAACTATTTTTTATATTAAAAATGAAAAACTATTTTTATTCTAAAATTTACAAAAAATAAATATTTTAGAAATTTCAATAGATATATGGATATGTTAAATTACCTATAAATCTATGACACAATTATTCTTCATGGGCAAATTACACAAAATATAAAATTTTATTTTTTTTGTTGTTATTTTATATTTTTTCCAAATTTTCTTAAAAAATTAAATAGATCTATTTAAAGCACAAAAAATATAGGATTTTCAACATAAGGAGTGTATACATTTAGTAGCATTTCCAAGAATGTACAAGGATGATTTGGTGAGTTTGGGAGAAAAACAAAACTTTTGGAAAGAATTAGAAACCTTTTTTCTTTATCATTTTTAATTTATTTTTCGCATATAGGAAAATCGTATTGAATCAGCCAATACACTTCAATATGGCTATGATATGGTCCCAATACACTCCGATACAGACCCGCTATGAGGTTGACACAACAAAAAGATACAATACAAATGATTTTATAGCATTTCCTATACCAACCCCTTAAAGAAACTATACTTATTGGCCAATATGGTCCAATAAGTTGCGGAATTTTGAACCTTGATCCCTTGCATTTGAGGGTGTAGGAAGGATTCCTTTTTCATCATAATGGCTTCTACTTAATGCCCAAACCTAACTTGCAGTCAAAAAGCAATAATCCACTACAAGAGGGCCCTCATTGTAGGGCAACCCCGTATTGGCAAGCTAGTATTTTCAAGCTTGGGTGGCAATGGCATGATTTCAGCAATTACCAACTCCTCTACCGACTGTCAGATTGTGATATACACGATTTAAACTTCAAACAAATATTGATTATATATAAGAAATGGCTATTACTTAGCTCACATACATAAAAGATGGATATTTCATGAACGACTGAGCATAATGCCACTCCATTGCAAGTGAGATGTGTTCCCAAATACAAAGATCTGTATAGAGAATATACAGATCTATCATGTTACAGTTGCCACAATGAAAGGTTCAGATTAGTCACCATGGAACTTCTGTCATTTGTTCTTCATGGGACTGCTCCTGCCTTTCATCGAATGCCTGGCAACATCCACTCAACATCTTGCCGCATATCACTTTCCCAAGCCAGTGAATCTCCGCCAAACATGGGCCTTGATCTTTTCTTCATCATTGCAGCTTGTGAACCCATGCACATTGGAGATACTGGGCTTCCAGTTGATGTCAGGCAGCTGTCAACAGAGCAATCCCCAATCCGAGTTGGCCCGTTTGAAGCAGATTTCTCTTCAAGAGCTGCAGCAATCTCAGATAAGGAAGGCATTTTGATGGTGTCGAGTGGGACCATACCCAGACAGTCATTAGAAACTTTGATGGCCAATTCAGAGAGCTCTTGCCTGGCAGCTTCAAGCCCAACTGATGCTATGGTTTGCTCATTGAGAGCCTTGCAGGCTTTCTCAAGTATGGACTGCAGATATTTTCCTTGCGCTTCAATCCGAAGGTGGAGATGTCGCTGGACCTGGCATTGTGAAACCATCATTATAAGACTAGAAGTTCGGAAAAGGAAAAATCAGAAGTTACCTCCAGCTGCTCATGCAATCTTCTTTGGACTTCCATTTGCACCCGCAAAGCCTCAGTAACCTGGTAACCACTGTTACAAATTTTGCAAGCAATGAGGAAAAAGAAAACAAGATAGATGTAAATAAGAAACTAGAAATTACAACATACTCATTTAAGTCTTGAGCCATCATTCTTGATGATGCTGATGAAGATGATGAAACAGCACCCTGACTTTCTGCAACAGAAGAGGCTGTAAACCCAATGCAATAATATAGAATAAATGAGCATCTGGTTAACCAGAAATAACCCACCCTAAGTATGGATGATGATGTCACCCAAAGATTAGAGAAGGTTGGGCAAAATGGAGGACGTATCTGGACTTCGGTGTGATGGGCAAATACCACTTAGATTAAAGGGAAATTTCTATAGAACAGTTGTAAGGTCAGCAATGTTGCATGGAGCAAAGTGTTGAGCAGTTAAAAAACATGTCCAGAAAATGATTGTGGCAGAAATGTGAATGCTAAGATGGATGAGTGCAAAACTAGAAATGATAGGATCAGGAATGAAGTCATGTAGGAACTTAGGAGTAGCTCCAATAAGTGATGAAATGAGAGAGAGTAGACTAAGAAGGTTTGGTCATGTGCATAGAAGACCACCAACAGTTCCAATTAGAAAAAGTGATTTGTTACAAGTGGAAGGGGCCAAAAAAGTTAGGGATAGACCAAAAAGGATATGGGTAAAAGACTAAAAGTAATAAGAAATGATTTAAGCACTAATAATTTAACAATGGATATGGCTTTAAAAGAACAGATTGGTGAAACAGGATTCATGTAGCTGACCCCCTTATAGTTGGGATAAGGCATAGATGACGATGACGATTACTACGATGACGAAGATGGGCATTTCAATGCCGTGCCACCTCCATTGAAAGGCAATGGTTATATTCAGAAAAAAATATTATAAAGAAAGAAAAATATCCATTATTGCAGTAAAACCATGTCTGAATGAACGCACAATCCCCCATGCATAAGAAAGGGGGGGAAAGAAAGAATATGATTGATACCATCTTTAGAACTCTCAGTGAACTCCTTGCATGATTGCTTCCCCAGACGATATTTCTGCAGAAGAATATAGTCAAACATGAATTGCAGATAACAGTATTATTTCTGAATACACCTAAAAGTCAGATTATTGCCTCCCAAATTCACTTGACTAGAAATTCACAACTATAGCAGGAAAAAGTAGATGCACTAAGGTCGCATTTGGCTGCATACAAAATGAAAGTAAAAAGAATGATCCCCCTGAAGTTGAAATAGGAAAATGAATCAAGATAATCATTCCTCTATTCAGAAAATGATGTGAGGAAGGTTAGAAGGAGCATCACGTCATTATCCTACAAATACCATTCACTATTTGGAATTTTTTTGCTTTCCACAGACATTGCGAACAAATGCCATAAAACAGCCTTTTCTATGGAAATCATTCATTTTCCTTCTTTTTTACTTGCAATATCAAATAGATCCAAAATTGGAAAAGAAAAGAATATCAATTAGGTTGTAATTACATATTTTAAAAATCAAGAAAGAATCTATTCATTAATCTGATTTTTTTTTTCTTGTTTCGGAATAATAAGGCAACCAAAGGAAAAATAAAAATAGAAATTCCAAAATATGCAATGCAGAGAAACTAACCTGTAGATGAGACTTCAAATGATACAGGGTAAGGCCCTTTACACCCATTGTCCTCATAATGGTTTTTGGTGTTGCTTCTGCAAATGAGTTGGGAAAAATGATAATCAGCTTCAAATGTGAGACTAAATTATAAGGGAGAAGTTAGCCAGTTTTATATGAAAGACCTACTATTTTTGTCATGGGAAAGAACATCATGACCAGCTTTGACCACAAATATTAGCAGTGTATTGGAATGATGCAGGACTTGAAATCAGATTGATGAGGAGAATCAGGCTAGTTCAACAATGGGTTACATATTAAGTTTAGCATACTCAATTTGTGAAAACAGGATTGAATGGGGCTCTGGCATTTTAAATCAATCCTTCTCAGTAGATAAGAGAGTAATTTTATAGATGCAAGTAAAGGGGTTTACAAAAGTAAAATAGGTCCAACTTAAGAGCTAGAGGATCCCAACAAAATAAAAGTGTGTAGAACAAATACACCTAGTGTAACTTCAATGTCTCACGACATCATGGCAATTTTCTTTTGACATCAATTCTATATTCTAGAATTCTTTCAATATTAATGGCCAATCTAGGGGTGGCCACAAGTCGAGCTTTTTCACAAGCTATTCGAGCTCAGCTTGTGAGGCTTGAGAGCCTAATCGAGCTTTTACACACACACACACACACACACACACACACACATATATATATATATATATTATACAAATAGAAAATAATATATAAATATATATAAAAAAATAAAAAATGTTATATATATAATAATTATAACTAGTTTTTATAATTCTTAATTTTTTATATGTCAAAGAAAAAATAATTATATATATTTTTTTACTTTTATAAAACATTTGGCTCACAATCAAGCTCAAGTCAAGCCGATCCGAGCTTGAGCTTTTGACTCGAGCCAAACTTGAGCTCAAATCTCTAGCTCGAATCAAGCTCGAGCTCGAGCTTGAGCCTCATACTTTATTGGCAAGCCAAGCTCGAATAGCTAGATATTCAGCTCAGCTCRGCTTGAATCCACCCTATTGCCCAATTCATACTTCCTCATGCATGAATAAATATCTCTGCACATCCATGGAAGCAGTGTTGGCACACTCAAGAAAATTCTTCTATTTCTTTCCCTCAATATCCCCTAAAAACAACAAATGAGATGATGTTCCATACAATAAGTCTTTTATGCTCAACCTTGTAACCCATCATTGTTGAATTGCAAGAAGCTGGAATTCTGGGAATTGCTGGCTACCTATTTGGTAGACTCATTGATGAATCCCCAGTAGCAATGTGCCACATATCCTAGACCCATGTGAATGCAGTCTACAGGAGCCACCTGCATTTACACGTAAGTTCCATTCATGATTTATCCACATTTTCATGATTCCCCCATTCAAAGGAGAAAACATAGAACGGCTTTAGCACATAGTCCGCATTCACATGGTCAGAGGACAGCTGGTGCATTTTTATTGGAGATTCACTATCCAGCAATGGATCCAGTTAATAGGCAACTAGCAATCTGGACTTGGGGACATATCCATGGAATATAGCTAAGCTGAATGCTTACCAACTTGTTTTGATTTTCCTTGTTTCTTTCTTTTTTTCTTTTTTGCTTTTGGAAAAAAGAAACTGAAAATTTTCAGTTATGGTAAAAGTTAATGAACATGATAGGATGTGCAGATCTGCACAAAATATTGGGGAAAAAATAAGAACCCACTCCTGTCTAGAAACTATTCAGACAGGGTTCTGCCACCATATAAAATAGCCTCTTTCTGACCCTGATTTCCCAAGCATATCAACAATGGTATTAATTCCCTTAGGATCCATCTAACTTGGACATTCAACAAAGCCATAAGTTCTCTTGTTCTGTCCTGAACTTGTATGAAGCCATGACTTGGGCAGGAAATGAATCCATAATTTCATCTTGGCAAGAATTTTTGGACTAAACTGGCAAAACGTTTCCCAATTAATCCTTTACCTTGCACAACTATTCATTTTTTTATTAGTGATCTATCAGTAGGTTATTAGTGTAAGAAGCACTACTCCCCAAATGAGAAATACTACTCCCCAATCATCTTGGATGGTTGGACAAAAGGTATTCTAAGAATCTTTTTCCCCTTGTATCTTTGATACATTGCCCTTTTTTTATAAATTGCTAATACATTGCCAACATATCAGGGATCCATAGACAAATTATACATCTAAGAATTAAAATTTTAGAATATCATTGAAACTTTCTGATATTTTGTTAAAATCATTGAAAATTTTTGAAAACCTTTTCCTGAAAGAAAAATGGGGATTCTGCATTTGGATTGTTGGGACAAGGCTTAGATGATGATGGTGATGAATTGTTCTTATAATTTTTACAGATTGGTGCCAACTCCAAACTTGATGGTGCTGACTCCATTAGGACCTATCCTTACTCCAATAGCAAGTACTTTATCCATTTTTTGTGTCTTTGGGTAGACATAAGCTAAATCTCAAACTAACAAGATGAGGGATTTTGGCCTAATTCCAGCTTACTCAGGGCCATGATAGCTACATCAATCAATTATGTTGACAAAAAAATAGCTACATCAATTATCTCCTCTTTGGGTGAATCCAGCATCACCTTTCTTAAAAATACATTACTGTTGTTGTTTGAATCTTATGATTTGATTCATGAGTCTTTATTGTCTGTCCAATTAATGCAATTTAACCAATTCAGCAATGACTTAGCTCTGTACTTTTCACTTTCTTTTCTTCTCAACAGTTTTATTTCAAAACCCTTTGTGTAGTAAGACTTATTTCAATATGTGAGCTATTTATAACCTATCTAATGGCCTTTTGAATTTATTTTCCATCATTTTTAGGTTAAGGAATGTTATGTCGAGAGATATATTATATTTGGTTGTATTTGGGTTTTTGGAGGTTACAGGTGTATATTTGTAATGCTGATAAATTTTGGGGACTTGTATGTATTTATGGGAGGAAGAGGGGCTTGTGTGAAATTCTGGTATAAATTTGCCCTTTTGCTTATTTAAGCCATTGTTTGTGTGGGATTAGGGTTGAGTGAGAGTGGATATTTTGTTGCGAGTCTACAGAGAGGTCAGCCATGTATCTCTTGTTCTCATAGTGAATATTTTTCCCTCTCTTCCCTTGGATGTAGGCTACTGAGCCGAACCACGTTAAATCTTGGTGTTTTTGCTATTTCTTATTTTTTTTCTTGATTTGTTATTCTGTTTTATGTTAGTTGACATGGTATCAGAACAGGTTTAGTGTGGGAATTGGTTTGGTGAACTAAGGAAGACTAGCAATCGAGTCACTATTCACGTTACTGTTCACGCGAGGTCTGTTACAATGTTTTGAAAACTGTAATCGTAAAGAAAGTTGAATTGAATCGAATAGTGAATTGTATTGTAAATCGTAATATTATTTCTATTTTTTACAAACTTGTCAAAAAATTAAATATAGATATATTAAAAGGCTAAATATATATAAGAAACTGACTTTACCCTATTTTTAATCCGTATCTACCATATATGTACTTAAAACAACAGAACTTACTACTTATACAATAGAAGCCTAAGATGATATAATAAAGTTTGACTTGAAAATCAAACAAATCTACACACAATGACCTTTTAATTTACATATGATAGAAAATAAACTCAATTTCTAGTCTTGAATAATGTAAATAAATCATTTTCTATTAAGGGCTTAAAAAAGTCTCCCATGATTCAAATCGTGAATGGTATCGTAAATCGTAAGATTTTGACAACATATCTGTAGTGCTTGAATCTATGAAGCAATCTGTTAGGGACTTTTACCATTCAATGAAGAATATATGTGAGTATTTTTCATCATTTTTCTAGAATTTTACTAGACTCTGAAAGGGGTGATATTGCTTCTCGTGGCTTCTTTCGGAAACTAGGAAAAAGTAACATCAGATTTGGATTTTCTTTTGGCTCTCTCATACCAGGTGGAATCTAGACTTGAGCTTTTAGAGTTCAGATCGTTTTTATATGAGAAAGAAGATCAAAGGGTCATTTGGGCAAGGAAATCTGATCTGGTTGGTATATTAGGACATCTTCCAGTCCTTATTTAGCCAAGTCTGGTGTTTTCTTTGAGAGCTCTAATTTTCGAAGAAGTATTATAGAAACTCTGCAACTTCTTTGGTCTATTTGTGATTATCAATATCAGCACGTGATACTAGAGCTCAAGGTGACTAGGGCTGGCAATCTTGACCCCAACCCATTTGCCCACCCAACCCACCCATACTATTAGTGGGTAAGGGTCGAATGACCCATTAGGGTCAGGAGAAAAGAGTCAGGATGGGTTGGGTCGAGGGTACCCATTAGGGTCAAGATGGGTTGGGGTCAGTTGGATAAAAGAAGGGTCAAAACTTTAGAGAAAAAGGGTTAGGGGTCTGGCTTCACATAGCAGATCTCTCCACTCTTTCTGCCATGGTAGAACCTAGATCAAAGAGATCTAGGTTTACAGACACAGATCGGAGAGGTTTCCCCCATGGTAGAACCCAAATCTGAGTTCACAGACACAGATCGAAGAGGTTTCTGCCATGGTAGAACCCAGATCGACACAGATGGATCGGAGATGTTTTCTGCCATGGTAGAACTCAGATCTGGGTTCCCAAACACAGATCTGGGTTCGTAGACAAAAATCAAAGAGATCACACCAGATCTGGTTTAAATCCAGAATTCCAGATATGTGTTCATCGTGACAGATCTGGGATTGTAAAAGAAATTCGTCGCATATAATATATTTTTTTCAAAATAATTTTTATATTTTTCTATATATTTTTTAAATTTTCTAATTATTTAAAAAATGATGGAAACCTCTTTCAAAAAAAAATCCTACATTTTTACGTTTTGTTTTCTCGTATTAAAAATATCAAAAACAATCTATCAGTTTTTGTAATTTTCCTACATTTTTTATGTTTGGTTTTCTTGTACTTTTGTTATTTATTTGCATTTTGTTGCTTTATTATAATTTTTGTTTTTCCTGCAATTTTTATTTTTTCTAATTTTCTGTATTTCCCCTAACTTTTGTATTTTCTTCTAATTTTATAGTTTTTCTAAATGTTTCATAATTTCTATTTTTTGTAGTTTATACATTTTACTGTTTTTTGTTATTTATTTACATTTTTTTGTTTTTTATATAATTTTTTATAATTTCTTTGGTTTTTCTACAATTTCTATTTTTCATATTTTATATTTTTCTAAATTTGTGCATATTTGTATGTTTTTGAATTTTCTGCAATTTTTGTGTTTTTTACAATTTTCTGTTTTTATGTGAAATGAGAACTTTCATTTAATTTTTTTATGTTTTACACGAGATATATTTATTATTTTCAGTATTTTGTGCATTTTTATTTTCATTTGAAAAATGTTTTTTGCACTTTTTCATCTTTTTTATGTTTTCTTAATTGATATTTCTATGTTTAATGTGTTTGTATAATAGAGAAAAATTAAAAAAAAAATGTCACAGTTTGGGCCATGCTGGTTGATATGGGTGGGTCAGGATCAGGGTGGGTTGTGACCCACTAACATCAATAAATATGGTGGCAAATGGGTTGGAGGGTCAATATGGGTGGGTTGATACTTGATACTCAACCCAACCCAACCCAACCCACCCATTTGCCACCCCTAAAGGTGACTATTTTGTGTTCGAGAAAATGTCTCAATGGTGCAAATTTCTACAATGGTTCTCCATTGTTATGATTACTTCTGATCTGATCTTGTTTGTGTCTTGGTTTGATATTTGGACTATTTTGGTGAATGGTGGATCTATTATCATCGGCGGATATTTGGTTTGTTTACCTCATACATGTTTTGCATGGAAGATGTTTGACGAAATGTTTCAGCAATGATCCTTTATTATGCTCATCAGTTCTGAGTTATTGTTGAAGAAATCCTTGGAATTTTGATCTTCTTCGGTGACATGGGATTATGACTCAATTTATCTAGTTGGCTTTTCAATTGGCCAACTCATATTCCCCAATTTGGTTTATGGAGTTCATAGTTGGCTTTACGCTAGCCAACTCTGTTTTGGTAATTCGGTTGGCATTTCTGATGATCTAGTTGCTTCACATGGTTGGTTCTTCAGTTCAGAGATTGTGATTGATCTTTTGATGGCTAAATTTGATTCTTTGGCATGATATATGTTGGCTTTCCGTTGGCCAACTTCAGTTTGGTGATTACTAGATCATGCCTTGGCTCTACTTTGGCTTTTTGACATGAGTTCATTCAGCTTTCTAATATCCAACTTTGGTTTTTAAGAGGCCACTTCAACATCTCAAGTTTCATGGTTGTTGCTTCAACAGTACACCTATTTTCATGGAGGTTGCTTCAACATCCTTCTTACAAATTAAAGCTGGTTTCCCCATCTCAAATTTGGGGACTTGTATGTATTTATGGGAGGAAGAGGGGCCTGTATGAAATTCTGATATAATTTGACCTTTGTTTTTGATCAGCAACTCGAGAAAATTTTATTAAGATTAAAGAACAAAAAGGTACAACAAGAAGTTGTTAGGTCAAAGACCCTTTACAGCAAAGATCCCCCTATACATTCAACATTGATCCCAAAACAAATGTTGCCTATCAGTTCCTTGCTTAGCCAATCCATCTGCCAACCCATTTGCAGACCTCCTAACCCATCTTACATGGATTTGCATATTTCTTGAGATCATCTTGAATCTTCTGAAATCATTTCTGAATTGCCATAGAACCCCTTCTTCTTTTTTCAACCAGCCAACGACTATTTTTGAGTCCCCTTCAAGAATCAGCCTAGAAATTCCCATATCCTTAGCTTTTTGCACCCCCAACAATAGCAGCCAAAAATTCAGCTCTCACTGAGTCACCTTGATCAGGTCCTGAATACAAGCCACATATATTCCCATTCTCATCTCTAAACACTCCACCAATTCCAGAAGTCCCTGGATTGCCAAAGCTACTTCCATCAAAGTTCAGCTTCTTCCACCCACCACTTGGGGGGCTACAGGTCTCCAAGACCTTTTGTTTCCTAGAAGAGGAGAGGGCAATCAACCTCCAGTTCTAGAAGAAGTCATCCATTGAGAAGTCTGAGAAAACTTTCAAAGTTATCACCCAATGTGCAGCTCTTACTGTAACAATCTCCACTAGTGGCTCCCTATTTCTTTCTCTCTCTTCAAAGAGTCTTAGGTTCCTTTCCTCCCAAACTGACCACACCACCGTTGCCCTTGCACACTTCCAAAGGATTCTACCTCTTCTCTTCGTGCTCCTCAGAAGAGATGGACTAAAGAGACCTTCCAAGCTACCAAGGGCTCCACCCTGCAACCAAAAAGAGAGCAGAACCATTCCCAAATACAACAAGCAAAGGGACAAGAAATTAGAAGATGGAAAGCATTCACACCATTCACCTTACACAAGATGCACCAATTAAGAGACAAGCACCAATTTGGCCTTTTCCTTTGTAGCATATCACAAGTGTTGATGCACCCATGATAAACTTTCCAACAAAGGGCACTAACTTTTGGGGGGATAGGGGCACTCCAAATTTCTTTCACAAGAAAGGAAGGGGGAATGGGGGTGGCACAAGAGAATAAAAAAAAAGGATTTACAATTAAAACACCCAGAGGGATTGAGAGACCACACCCTACTATCTTCCCCCAAAACATCAAAGACAAGGCCATCCAGAATATTTAAAAGGTTCGATACAAATGGAATTTCTGATTTTAGAAGGTTTCTCACAAGCCCCAAATTCCAGCCCCCCCAAGGGAGGAGGGAGACCCAAAGAAATCAGACATAGGTTTCTCCTTTAGATTAGAGAAAGCATACAATGAAGGCAACAAATCTTTCAAGGGAGCATCCCCAACCCACACATCTTCCCAAAATCTTATCCTATTACCAAGAGCCAAATCATACCTGGCATACTCAAGGAATTGGGGCAAGATACCATGCACTACTTTCTACGGCATAGTAAGTCTAGCTCTTTGTAGAATGCCAGCATCCCATCCATTCCTAGCCAGCCCATGAATACTTGAGACCACTTTATGCCACAATCTATCATTCTCTAAAGGGAAAACACCACAACCACTTACTTAGGAGAGCAAGGTTTTTCTAAATGATGTTATCTATACCCAACCCCCCTCCTCTTTCCTTTTAACCACCTTTTCCCATTTCACCAAGTGGTCCTTTTTACCTCCCGGTTCCCACAGAAAGTCAAGTCTCTAATTAGTTTGTCTACCCTCTTCACAACTGCTCGAGGCATCTTAAAAACAGACATGAAGTAGATAGGGAGGTTGGCCAAGGTTGATTTTATCAAAGTGATTCTCCCTCCTAGAGAAATGTACTTCCTTTTCCACCCAGCTAATATTTTCTCAAATCTCTCAACTACTACACTCCATAAGCTTATAGACCTTGGATTGCCACCAAGGGGTAAGCCTAAATAATTCAAAGACCACACCCCTTTTTCACACCCAAGAATATCCGCAAATGAGTCAAGCTCTTCTTCCCCAACATTTGAACCAACCCTTGCTCTCTTATGCCAATTGATCTTTAGGTTAGACATTCTTTCAAAGAGGCCCACCACCAACTTCAGGTTTTCCACTCAATTCCTATCTTCCCCATCACAAAAAATCAAAATGTCATCTGCAAACTGGAGATGGGAGACCATCACTCTCTCTACCCACCTCCCAACCTTTAATAAACTACAATTGGTTGTCTCTAGAAATCAGCTTACTTAGAACTTCTACCACCAAGATGAAAAGGAAAGGGGAAAGGGGATTTGCAGGCTGAGAAGTGACTGACTGGTTTGCAGGCTGCCTTTAATCCACTTACACCATAAATCCCCAAAACCACAAGATCTCATGATATTAATCAAGAATTCCCAATCCACTAAATCATAAACTTTCTCCAAATCCAACTTAATTGCGACACCCTTTTTCTTAGATCTCCTTTGGGCCTCCACACATTCATTAGCAATGAGGATTTGATCCACTATCTGTCTATCCTGGATAAAGGCTCCTTGATAATGAGAGATGATTGAAGGGAGAACTTTCTTATTTAAGCCAATGGTTGTGTGGGATTAGGGTTGAGTGAGAGTGGATATTTTGTTGAGGGAGAACTTTCTTATCTCTTGTTCTCATAATGGATATTTTTCCCTCTCTTCCCGTGGATGTAGGCTATCGAGCCGAACCATGTTAAATCTTGGTGTTTTCTCTATTTCCTCTTCTTATTTTCTTCTTGATTTGTTGTTATGTTTTATGTTCATTGACATGTTATATGTGGGTAGTTGACTTTGAGTAGTTCTAATTTGTAATCAATAAGTAGCTTAAATTGAATTTGAACAGCCAAGTATCTTGTGAAAAAACTAACTTGAAGGCCTCTCTTCCACATATGACTTTTTTATCAGTACCAGCAATCAGGATTTTGTTAAATTTGTACAAAAGGGGTGATCCCCAACATTTCAAGGTTTTGAACTGGAGGTGGAGGGGGTGAGTACAAAACAGTCAACAGCTGAAGGCAGAAATGCAAATGACTAAAAACCCATTCTTCCCTATAAACTCCATTCCTTGCTAATGCACCACCCTTTTCATTTGCAGACCTAGGGGCTCATCTGAATGAGAAACTGAGATCAACAACATTTGACTCTTCTAAGGAAGAGATTTAGTAGTATACTAGCATCAGGTTACTTCATCTTCAAGATTATTAGACATGTGCATAAACAAAAAGGATCAATCACTATGTACAGACATGGTCAAATAACTTGAAGCTAATTGATCAATGGAGCCCCATGAATCAAGCCCGTGATGCACTAAAAGAAAGAATTTAAAGGACTGATTCACAGGAAGAGGGTTCAGATCTAATGATAGGATGAGAGAAAAATGGATTTGGGCCTTTGAGGAGGGTTTTCAGGTCAAAATTCTTAAAAGAAAAAAAAAATGCTGCAAATTAGCATTTTAGCTACAGGAAATTGTGGATAACAAATAAACAATTTTTGAGAGAAATTACAGAAGGAAAAGGAAGAAATCATATCAGATATGCACGATAAATAAGAATTAATGAGGAAAAAAAAGAACAAATCAAAATAGACAAAAAAAAACTATGATCCAGGTACATAAAAAAAAAAAAACAATTTTTTAGCCCAATTCTTGAATTTTCTATATCATCTGCCTGTGATGCTTCATTGAGATCCAAACTCTCTTCAACAAAACCATCCAACTTTTCATCTAATAAAAGCACACAGTCAATGGTCTCACACTAAGAATAACCACCCTTAGACTGTTTTATGAATAAATTACTTTCAACTGAAATGGTTTCATTTGGCTCCACTACCCCTTGTTTTACCAACCCACTCTCCTATCTCTGCCCCTCATCCTCACTTTGTTTCCTTGAACCAACCACCCCTTTGTCTGTGTCTTTTCCTATGACCACAACTTTCTCCCTCTCTACCCTAACTGCCAACCAATTTTTTTCTGAAAATGATAGAAAAAATTTACATTACTATATGAAAATGTTACAATATACTGAGAATAAACACCGTTTGTTTTACAAACAAATTACTTTCAACTGAAATGATTTCATTTGGCTCCACTACCCCCCGCTTTACCAACCCACTCTCCCATCTCTGCCCCTCATCCTCACTTTGTTTCTTTGGTCCAACCTCCCCTTTTTCTGTATCCTCTCCTTATGACTCCAACTTTCTCTGTCTCTACCCTAACTGCTAACCTCATTTCCTCCTGATTACCAATCTTTTTTTTTTTTTAAAAGGTAAGGAAAGTCTCATTACTATATGAAAACCAAATGTGTTACAATATATAGTTCCCTCTACATAACATTTTGTACCCTGAGACTGTACAACTGTATGTGATCATTACAAAATAAAGAGAAAAAATAAAGGTTACTATGATTAAAAAAATAAACAAGAGACTCCCTTGAAATTTTGACAGCCAAGAATAAATTGAGCCACATATTCTGTTCATAATGTCATCCTCTGAAGCCTGCACTGATTGAAAATCTAGTTGTTTCTCCCCTTCCAAACATTCGAGATAATCACTGCCAACCAACAGGCTTTTTTCCTCAAATCTCCCTGGCCTCGTGGAGGAAAGACATAGTTCACAGCATACTTCATATCCTTTTTGCATATGAAACTTGTCTCTTTTCTAATGAGAATATCTAATATTTACAGCAAAGGTATCAGCAGATATCTGGTTAGGATTTAAAGTAATGGAGCAAGGAAGACATTTGGGAAATTTTAGTTGTCCACTCTATTACTAAGACCAACATATACAAATAGTTTACAGTGGCTATGTGCTTTAATCAAAACTAAATCCTCAGTCTGTGGTTAATTCAGACAACATTTTACATCAGCAGCAGAATATTCTTATAACGAGTTCACTTCTGCTCCTTTTAAAAGGAGAAAAAGTTATTTTATTTTCGCTTCAGACTTCTAAGGCAGACACAGATATAATACTTGCTATATTTTGTATACAGTTATATAACCTACACAAGAATAACAGAATTTATTGGGCCCACCAATTATCTATATTTTTGGTTGAAATCTGTGTTTCTAGAAAGTTTTATACACATAACAAGGCCCTCATACCTATAGGATTCCTCAACAACCAAACCAATTGAAGCATGCATCAAATGGAAAATTAAGGATGTATGAAATCAAACAGAGAGAATATGAAGAAAAATGTGAGGACACATAGTTAACCACTCTTACAGAATTTAACAATCAACAAATATTTGAATTATTGTTTTTGTCACTGGTAAAAAAAATGAGAATAAAAAAATAAATGGATGGTTCATTAATGAAAGTTTAAGAAAACCAGTAAATGTTTCTAAATGTAAAAAAAAAAAAAAAAAACTCTATAATAAGCATGAAAAATGAGAACCTAGCAGCCTTCACAACTAAAACAGCATAGGTGCATGAAGATGATGAGAGATCCTCTTCTAAGAAAACCCACAACAAAAGGGAAAACCATTAATCTTTCATAAGAGGTAGAGAAAGCACAGGAACTAGAGGGGAAAAAGATCTCATCCACCAGATTATAATATGAAGAATAAGAATAAAGCACACTCCTTGATCAGTCAAAATTCAGCAATATTAGTTCTAAAAGCCATGGTGACCCACCACAAGAGAGGAAATAGAATAAGATACCCACCATTAACATTCCTTTAACCTCATCAAGTAACTAAGTGAAGAGAAAGTACGAAATAACACAATATAGAATGCCAAGAAGCTACATTTTGAACAATAGTAACAAAAATATAAACAAAACCCGGGAGAGAGAGTAACAAATTCAAGACATTCAAAAACAACAGGATAAAAGAAAAATGAAAGAAAACCAACAACACAGACAAGAACAATACTCACTGTCAGGGCCACCCAGTTGAGTAACAGCATCTACAAATCTCTCATGGAGCTCAGCTGTCCATCGTAACCGAGGCTTCGGATCGGTAGTGAGAACCAGACAAGCGTCACCAGGTAGATTAGTGCCTTCAAGAGATCCCTGTAAATCTTCATGGCCGACGCTCCCATCAAGCGAATGAATCCCAGAGTACATTTTCCTGAAAACCCAGAAAACAAAAATCAAAGAAAAACCAAGCAAAGAAGAGCAAAAAGCTTTTAAAAAAAAGAGAAAAAAATAGAAAAAAAAATCCAAAGCCTGAACACACCTTTCTGCTTTCTTCCGGGGCCAAGCGCCCCGAAAATCTTCAGACCCAGTTAGTGATCAGTGCCCCCAAAAGCTTTGCGAATCCAAAAAGGGGAAAGAAGGAACCGTGCGTGGAGGGAGAAAAGCAATGTGTTGGGTTTTTGTGGGTAAGAGACCAAGCAAGGAGAGGATGATATGTGCTGTCTGTCAGGCTGGCTGCTCTTTTTTTTTATCTTTTCTGTTTCTTTTATCCATGAAATATGATTATTGATATAAGTTCTCTCAGCTCTCTTTGGTGGTAAAAGTCTAAAACCAAAACAAAATTACAAACACAGAACAGACCCCACCCACACTTTGAGGAACTAGTTCCAGTACTCAAGTGTTGTTTTTTTATAGGCATTTTGGTGGTGGGATTGGGGTTGAGTGTGTTGGCAAGCTTAATGTTGAAATGGGTGGACAACAGATGACAGAACCAGTCCAAGGGATGTATGATTTGGCACTGGTAGTGGCGGTATGAGGCCTTCACTGTAAGGGCGGCTTGTGGGGGGCCTACCCATGTGGTACTATCTTCAATTATTTGATATTAATAGTAAGCATTTAATGGAAGAGAAACCTAAGTATGGATGTGAAGCAGATGGAAAATGACTTCAGTCAAGCTTGTGAGAATTTGTCTCCAGCTCCACTGTGATGGGGTGGTGGGTTCCTTGCATAAATTCTGTTTTGGTTCTCTACCTGCTTGTTTTAGGCTTCTTAAGGCCTCTCTCTTGAGCTGTACCAGTATAGTACACCATGAATGAGACTGTTGACTGAAACCTCATCCCCATTTGTAAAATCTGCCCCTCAGGCCTCAGTGTTTAATACCACCAACTTTGGTTCTTGGGTTCCAAACCTGTGGTTGGTTCCTCACCACACACAAAAAAAAAAAAAAAAAAAGAAGAAATCCCATCAATTGTCAGTCACCTTCAATCTAATATATAGCGGCGCATGACCCAACCTGATTCTCAATCTGTGGAGCTCTTTGGATAATTGTCCTCTGTCTGGTGTTAAAATCTGGTGATTAATGTTGATACATGATGAAGTTATGTTTGTGCCATGGAATGTGTGAATGTGATGCTCCAACAACAATTTTGAATTTATATTAATTTAGTGGTTGCTGACATTATAAGCCTATGGGGTGATTCTCTTAAAAGGGTTGTTATGAGTTTACGTGGTTGGTATTTTTATATTGGTTTTCTGCATGTTCTGCAAAGGATTGAGTTGTTGAAGACCTATCTTTTTACTAAAAAAAAAAATATCAACTGTCCTTATTTTGTTATAAATATCCCTGCAACTAGGCTCAAACAGTGTGTGAAGCATGGCCTGAACATTTTTTTATTAAACTGGATGAACCAGAACCTGTCAGAGAAACCGAACCCAACCATACCAATCAAACCAGGCTGGCCTAAGCACTAAAGTGCTGTCATACATCGCGAATGGTTGGATCATCGTTGATTTTTGATAAAAGAATAAAATAAAATAAAGGAGAAACAGAGAGTTGAGGGAAAGTTATCAACGAATTTGGTCTTTTAGCCTTGTAGGACTTCACTAACAAAGCCATTCATTTGCCAAAATCCTAGGACCTGCTGCATGGATTAGAGGAAGCTTTAGCTGTCTAATAAGTTTGACAGCCAGCTGTTGGGGATGTCAGTGGATTGTGTTAGGTGACCACACTGACCCCATACTCAATCGGGTTTCGGGTTGGATTCGGCTGGGGTGAACCCACATTGACCCGGCCTGTTGACATTGCATCCTTCAAAGTTCAAATATTAATATATAATATCAACTGAGGATTGAGGATAGGTGTGTTATATTTGAGACGGGGCAGGTTTAGTATCCCCTCTTTATTTAGTCGGGTCAGGTTTGGATTGGGGCAAACATGCACCAAATCCGACCCGTTGACATCCGTACCAGCTGTTAATAGGGCTCCTCCTGCGTGACAAATTAGCTCACCCAACAATGCATCCAGCACGGAAAACTTTTATTAGGAGTCTGTGAAGTAACCACTAACGTGTTATGGAGACGGGAGGGAGAGCCCCGTTGAAAGCCAAGGCTGTTAAAACTAAGACAACAATATTTTTTCCCTGAATAAAGGTGGAATTAGGGGGTGCAAATTGGGTGGGCTAGGCTGGGTTTAATGTCAACCCAGGCCCAACCCTAAGATTTGAACCTAAAGCCCAAGTCTGGACAGCCTGAGGCTAAGCCCGATCTTTTCAATCCAAATCTAGCCTATGCTATAATTTGATATACTGGACTTGAACTTGAATTCAGATTAGATTCAGGTTGATTAATCAACTCATTCTATATATATATACATACATACATACCCACGTGGAATAGGTCATGGCTCAACTCTTTGGATTTGGTTCAAACTTCAAAGTTCAGACCAAGAAACTCGACGCACACAAAATCTGAATATTAAAAGGTTGAGGGAGAGAGACGTCTAAATTTACAGGTCAGAGCAAAAATTGTCATCCCCGATCTACAGACAACCCAATGACCATTGCTTGATTAATTAAACCTTCTATCAATCATAAGAACTGGCCATAATTAAGAGGTTGACCTCTTCATTTGTGAGTTTGGACAAATTCATTTCATGCCCAAACATGCCTTCCCCTCTTGATGATTTCTAATTCCTCAGGAATAAAAGATAGAAGCACCCACCAATCCACAATGCCCACAACACAACAAGCCAGGTGTACCACATGGCACCTGCCCCACTGTCATCCTAACCATTTTAGGTCTTGATGTGCCCATAAGGAAGCCATGAATTTACATACTCTAGAAAATAGAGGACTTGGGGTTTTGGGCCCAATTTTCTTAATATCTCTTTCTTGCTTTTCTTCCTTTTTAATCTCTCCTAGACTCTTTTGGGGACCTCAGAATGGAGGGATGTAGACATGGGTGGTAGTAAAATAAAGGAAAATGAGGTTGGCTGCTTAATTCATTGGCTTTAAATGTTGACCAAAAACTTATAGTTTATCAAGTGGGGGACCTTGTCAAGCCGACCAACAAAGATTTTTGATTTTTCCTACGTCGTTTTCTTCAGCTTGATGTGTTTGTTTATTATAGCTGCAACTTTGTATTATAGATATATGAAAATGAAGAAAAAAAAAAAGGACAAATGGGTGTAGCTCATCTAGGTACATAGGTCCAGCCTCGCACTAAGGTGGGCTTTTTGAGCCAGGGAATCACGAGTCAGAACTATTCTGGGTTCTGGGGCCTGAGCGTGGAGCAGGGTGAAGGCCCACAGTTGTCAGTTGAATGGACCCTTGTGGTATATCTATGTCTGTGGGCATTGTGTTTGTTAAAAGAAGAAACAAAAAGAGTTCATTTATAGAAAAGGCAGACTTTCTTTTTTGGTTAGAGCCTTTGGGGTGTGGAGTTGTTGAAATTGCACATCTTACAGAAAAAGTGAGAAGAGAGGGACCCACTGGCTGGTTTAGCCTTGTACTAGGGCCCTCTTACCCAAAAATAAAAATAAAAAATAATAAGTTTAGGCCCTGAGTTGGGCATGGACCATCAGGCCGGTCAGTGAGTCTGGTTCACACTTAACCAGGCTGACCTGAACTGTATGACCCTATGTTCTAGTGGGTCCATTTTGGGTCCAAATTCTTGACGATAGATCAAGAACCGGGTCTACTGCAGACCAATAAGGACCGGCAGGTAACATAGAAAAATCACTTAGATGAGTTGGGTCCCATTGAGTAAGTTTAAGAGAATATAGCAAATCACATTAAACTTTCATTATACAAATTGAAGCACCTATACAAATCAAGGTTCAAAATATTATCACGTATTGGCCCATATCGGCCGATATGTATCGTACCGGGGCCTTCCCGATAATGCCATATAGGGGTTGTATTGGGCAAGCCATGGTTCAAAAGATAGTCAGGACTTGAACCGACCCCTTTGAACTGGTTTTGAAAAAATAAATAAAACATAAAAAAAGTACTGATATGTCGTATCGGTATGTATCAATATTTAGAACCTTGGAGTGAATAAAAACCAAACCGGTCAGGAGTCCAGTTACCGGTTTGAATGGTCCGACTATTCGACCCGAACGGCTAGCCCGTTCTGACAAAAAAAATAAAAAATGGTCAAAACCGTTCAAACAGTTAACCAGTTGGTTCAGCAATTTGCTGACTAAAATCAACGGTTTTGGGAGAAAACAAAACCGATCTGGTGACCGATTCCCGATTTTTCTGGTTCGACTGTCTGGTTTGGTCCAGTTTTGAAAACCATGATAAAAACATATCAAATCTATACAACTCAAAGATTAAAGTATCAGTATCGGATATCATATCAGATAATTCAGATACGGATATAGATACGGATACACTTTGGAAACGCATGAATACGAATGAAAAGTATGATACACTAGGAAAATACATACAAATTCCGTAAACATATTAATAACACTAAACTTAAAGTTAAAATAGCCACAAATAGTATATAAATACATAAAAATATATATTTTAATTGTATATATAAAGAAATATAATGGGATGCATAGATATCATACAACTTTATGGTAATGCATCAATCAAGAGTCTAAGACACATATTTTGTTATTTTTTATTTAAGTCCAAAGCATAAAACATATACAACCATTATATCTTAATTATTGTATCAATTATATTTTGTTTTACAATTTTTACTTTTTAACATTAACAAAAATTCAACTAAATAAAAAGTTTTTAAATGTTTGGTAAATAATATTGTTATTTTTTTAAACAATAAAGGTGTTATCAAACTTGTTAAAATTTCTAAGATACGTACCATATGAAAATTTATAAATTTTAATTACTAAATTAATTATTCTATTATTAATGTTTTTATTTTTATAATTTTTCTAAAATAAAAATCATTTTTTGATATAAATGTAGGTTAATATATTTGATATATTCAATTTAATATTATATTCTTAAATATTTTGTAAATAATATTTTTATTTTTGTAAATAATAAATATGTTATTTAGTTTAAATTAAAATAATAATTTATAAAAATATATAAAAAATTTAAGATACTTATGATGTGAAAATTTATAAATTTTAAGTACTAAAATAATTATTCTATTATTAATATTTTTTAAATATATTGAGATTAAAAAAAAACATTTTTTGATACTAATGTAGATTTAGATTATTTGTAAAATACCAATTTTGAATATTATTCTTTTTAATTTTTAGTTGGATATATTGATTATAAACATAAGTTATTAGTTCGTAAAGCGCTTAGGGTTCAAATCACGCTATCATCATTTTTTAATTGAACATAAATAATATATTTATTATCACAAAAAAGTAAAGTGGCTCAGCGGTTTAGAAGAGCGTTTAAGATTTGAGAACCTTGAATTTGATATGTGATACAACCTTGACTTTGTTGATACTCACGACTCAAGGATACGCCCTTGTTTGTTTGATTAAAATATCCTAATTTTTAATTTGGTCCTTCTCTAATTATAAGGACAAAAATGTATTTGAACCACTTTAAAGTATTAACTCCTATTAACATTTATTGAATCCTATTCTTGACTAGAATACCCCTATTTTTTAATTTGTTCCCTCTTCAATTGTAAGGGCACAAAATGTAATTTGAATTACTATATTTCTTCTTGATGGTGCACGATCCAGTCACCCCTAACTGGCAGCTGCGTGGCTCCTGGATGATACCTGAGATGGAGAAAATGAGGAATCCCCGGGGGGCTTGCCCGGTGGGAACACTCTGACGCTTAAGTTAGAGCTCTGTGAAAAATGCAAAGAGAGTAAAGGAGGCTAAGAGTGCAGATAGCGCGAGTATCAGAAGATTACCTTTGCCCTTTGGAATTGGAGCTACTTATAACAGAACTCTATCGGATCAGGCCCACCTGCTTTGGTCAAGGCAGGTATAACCGCCACTGTCGTCCTGCCACAACCATTATAGCCAGGGCTGAGGTGGCACGTGCGGGGCCGTCGTTGCAGGGTACGTACTTGTCAAATGTAAGACATCTTCCAGAGGTGGTGGGCACGACACTGTTTGACAAAAGACGTGATCGCAGTCTTCAGGTTGTCGGGCTCAGTTGTCAGGCAGGAGATCTTCTTGCGATATGCCGAATTGCTACCCTGTACCGAGCTACCCTATACGTGGCGAGCTGCCTGTGGCGGGCTACACCGAGCTGCCTGGCTCAGGGTGTCTCCACCTCAGGGTATCTAGAGTCGGATCGGGGTGTTCCTTTTTCGGGAGTGGCCTAGAACCCACTGGGAGGAGCTCAGGCATTAGGAAAAGTAAGGAGGCCCCGAGCTCGGAGGCAGCTCGGAGCGCTTCAGCCTCGGGAAGAAGGTGCAAGGCAGATGACTCTCGACGAGTAGCCTAACCCGCCGAGTTGCCGGATTAAACTCGGTGAGCCCTTGTTACCGGGTTTCGGTTACGTTTGTTGTGTTGTCACGCTGAGTCATCGCTTAAGCAAGGTCATACCCACGTGTCCTCGTGCTACGAGGTCGGGCCAAATCACCCTCCATCAATTGCCCCCCACCCCTTGTGCTAGCGGTGTTGACCCAGTGCGGGGAGTTCATGATGCGTCGGGTGGATTTGGCTTTGGTACTCATACCACTCTGTCGTGCGATTCGCCTGGCCAGACCAGTCCGGTGCCCGACTTAATAAAAAGAAACCCGGGTCGGGTTCGGTTTACGCGCGGGCGTCATGCGATTTGGACTTCGCGCACGCCAAAAAACGCGCTAAACTGATTTCACCTCGAGGAGTCCGTAGCCGGTTTCTTTGAGAGTCGTTGGATCATCTCAATCTCGACCGTCAATGCCCAAATACAGTGGCTATAAATAGTGGGGAACCCTGGTCATTTTCTTCGCCACAAAGTCTTTAGCGTCAGTATTGAGCTCGCGTCTGAGGTTCCTAGCTCGGGTCTTCTAGTTCAGTTATTTCCTCAGTTCGGTTGCGTCTTTCACGGTGAGTCCCCGAGCTTCCTTTTCTTTTCTAAACTTTCTTTTCTTTTCGTGCTTTCATGTCGTCTAGTGTAGACTGTCTTATAGACGAGCCCGAGGTGGGTACCTCGGCTCAGGGTGCCTCTCTTGCCGCCCAGCCTTCCAAGGTACGGGTGGCTTCGGGCCATCTAGCATCTACCTCCCACCGAGGTCGGGTGCCAGATCAGTTCGGCCCTTCCACTATGACTCTGGAGAGACTTCAAGATCTCATATAGAGGTTTCACCTTCCTAGGGAGTACTCTTACAGCCTTCCTACCGGCGGTTTTCCATGGGAGCACGGTCCTGATGAGATCGTGGTCTTTAGGGAGAAACTAGTCGCCGGACTCCGTCTCCCTCTTCACCCCCTGATCGTTGAGGTGCTGGTGCACTTCAACATTACCTTGGACCAACTCCACTCGAATTCCATTCGTAACGTGGTTGGGACCATTTCCCTCTGCTTCGACCGTGCCTTCCCTATTGACTTAGATATTCTTTGTTCCATCCTGGCAATAAAGAAGAGCGTTTCAGGCATTCTCCCCGGGCACAGGCAGGCCTACTACCTGTCACCCCGCCCAGGTTTTATATTAATGCACAAGCTCCCGAGTAAAGTCCCAGCCTGGAAGCGGGACTACTTCGTAGTTCAGAGCAGCACGGGGTGGCCTTTCCCCACTGACTGGAGGGTGGCCGTTCAAGACCCCGGTGTTATCCT
>NW_010729223.1:110815-139682 GCF_000365185.1 Nelumbo nucifera | reverse complement strand
ATGAAATCTGCTAAGGCTTGGGCCTTGATAGCAGTTCACGGCTTGTACTGGAGGTTGTACTCGCTGAGCTCAACGACCCACTTCGTCAATCGACTAGAGACCTCGGGCTTAAGTAAGACTTGTCTCAAAGGTTTATCGGTGAGGACGATAACAGTATGAGCTTGGAAGTATGGGCGAAGCTTTTGAGCTGTGATGACCAGCTTGTAGGCTAGCTTCTCTATCTTTGGATATCTCGTCTCTGCTCCCTGCAACACTTCACTAACGTAGTAGATGGGTCGTTGGACCCGATCTACTTTCTTTATCAGTACCGAGCTGACCACTTCGTCACTTGCCGAGAGGTACAGCTCTAAAACATCGCCCTCTTCGGACCGGGTTAAGATGGGTACACTAGCGAGATATTTCTTGAGCTCGTCAAACGCGAGCTGGCAATCTTGGGTTCACCCGAACCCTTTGCTTTTAATTGCCTTAAAGAAAGGCAGACAGCGGTCCGCTGACTTGGGCAGAAAGCGACTCAGGGCGGCTATGCGGCTATTCAACCTCTGAACCTCCTTCAACTTCCGGGGTGGTCTCATATCTAGGATAGCCTTAATTTTATCCGAGTTGTCCTCAATGCCGCGCCGGTTGATGATGTATCATAGGAATTTACCCGAGGTGACACCAAAGACACACTTGTTTGGATTTAACTTCATGTTAAATTGTCGCAGAATTTGAAAGACATAGTACAAGTCTCGTATTAATTCATGTGAGAATTGGGTTTTGACGACCATGCCATCTACATAACACTCTATTTTTTTGCCGATTAATGGCTCAAATAGTTTATTTACAAGCCTTTGAAAGGTTGCCCCAACATTTTTCAATCCGAAGGGCATAACCTTGTAACAATATAGACCGAACTCTGTGATGAAGGCAGTCTTTTATTCCTTCGCCGGGTCCATCTTGATCTGGTTATAACTCGAATAGGCATCTAAGAAAATCAGAACTCGTGCCCTGAGGTCGCGTCCACTAAGTGGTCGATTCTGGGGAGGGGGAAGCAGTCTTTTGGGCAGGCTCAGTTCAGGTCGGTGTAGTCGACGCACATGCGCCACTTGTCGTTAGCCTTCTTTACAAGAACAGGGTTGGCTACCCAGCTCAGGTAATAGACTTCTCTTATGAAGTCGGCTGCGAGGAGCTTCCCGGCCTCCTTGTCGATTGTTTTCCATCGCTCTGGGGCTAGGTTGTGTTTCTTCTGTCTAACGGGCCTAAATACAGGATCAATATTGAGTTTGTGAGTTATGAGATTAGGGTCTATGCCAGGCATCTCTGCCGTGGACCATGCAAAAACATCTAAGTTTTGGAGTAGGAAACTTACTAGTTTGGATCACAAGGGCTCCTGGACTGAAACTCCGATCTGAAGTGTTCGAGCTGGGTCTTTCACTAAAGCTGGAATAGCAACTGTTTCTTCTGTGGGTGCAGCTCGTTCTTCGCCTTGCTCCGTAGGTCGCTCCAGTTCGAGATTGTCGACCACCTTTGTCTTTCCCTTGAGGGCGGCAACATAGCACTTGTGAGACTCAAGCTAGTCGCCCCGCACTACCCCCACTCCGAAGTCTATAGGGAATTTCATTGCCAAATAATAAGTGGAAACCACCGCCTATAGGGCATGGGTGATCGGCTGGCCTATTGGCATTGTACAGGGAGGGGGTTGCGACCACTAAGAAGTCATGGTTAAGCCTTACTACATTGGGCCATGCGCCGACTTTCACAGGTACTGTTATTTTCCCCAGGGGCATGACTTCTTCTCCGCTGAAGCCTACCAGGGGAGTATTCGCGGGCCTCAAGTCACTTCCCTACAGCTGAAGTTGGTCGAACGCGTCTTTGAAGAGGATATCTGCCGAGCTACCCGAGTCTACGAGGATGCGTCTGACCTCGAAATCATTGATCCTTACTTTTATGACGAGCGCGTCATCATGGGGTAGTGAACCCCGTGCGCATCATCCTCTGTGAAGAAGATCGGTTCCTCTGTCTTCGGCCACTTCAGAGGATTCTGTTCTTCTCTGGCAGCTTCATGAACTGATGTTCGAGCTGCCGCCGAGGTACAACCCGCAACGATCGAGCCTCCAACTATCATGTGGATGGTGCCCCAAATTGGCCTTTCTTCCGGGGGCTGCCTCTGTGACTGCTCTACTGGCCTGTTGCTGGACTCGGGAACATCCTTACCGTGCTCTCCTTGCCGACCTGCTTTATTATTATTACTATTATTATTTTGTACAAAATTCCTTAGATATCCGTGACGAATGAGTTCCTCTATCTCGTCGCAGAGATTCTTACAGTTCTCGGTACTATGACCGTGGTCTCTATGAAAGCTACAATATAGTTTTTTATTCCTTTCATTAGGATTTCCCCTCAGGCGGGGTGGTCACTTCACATACGGGGCATCCTTGATTGCCATCAGGATTTCAGACCGCTTAGCATTCAATGGGGTGTAGTCAGTTCGGTCCGCTACAGGGGCTCGGAATGGCTGACTCGGATTTGCCTCCTGAGCTAAGTCCTTCTTCTTTCGGCTGTCTCCTTAGCTAGAAGGTTCCCCTTCTCTCTTTCTCTTTTCGGGCGCGCTTCCGCCCTTCTGGTTGATCTCCTCTTCCGTTGACAACCATGTGCCACTTGAATTCCTTGTGCATCACGCCCTTCTTGGCTGCTGCAAGGCACACTGCGGGGTCTAGGTGCGGTATCTGCATGCATGCATTGTTGAACCGCTTGATGTAGCCCCGGATGGACTCTCCCTCTCTATGAACAATACTGAGAAGGCTTTCCTCAGTTCGTGGACACCGCTTGCTGGTGACGAAGTGGGACATGAAGGCTTGCGCGAACTGCACCCAGCTTCTTATCGATCCGGGTGCAAGGTTCCGATACCACGTGCGGGCCACTCCACTAAAAGTGGTGGAGAAGGCCACGCACATGCAAGACTCACTGGCCCTTGCCAGGTGCATATGTAATTGGAAAGTGTCTACATGATCATTCGGGTCGAATGACCCGTCATACTTATTGAGAGGTGGGAGCTTGAAGTCCTTGGGCAATGGAACGACTAGGAGCTCGGGAGATGGGGGGGATGGAACAGAAAGGAGGGGAGCTTTTACTTCACCCAAGCTTACCTCTTCTCTACCTCTGAGCTCGGGCAGGTTGTAGGTGGCAGTTCGGCGAGCTCGGCGACGGCGTCTTTGCTTCTTGGCGGGCTCCGCGTTGGTGCTGCTCACCTCCGTACTGTCAGGGATAATTTGCGCAGGAAGCAACTCGGGCTGCTGGTGATGGCTACGAACAGAGGGGTTCTACTTAGAGTCTGCAGCCAGGATCTCGAACCGGTTCTCCAGAAGCGGAGCTTCGAACTTCAATTGCTAGGGTGATGTAGACCTGGTGAGTTGGGATCCTCCCGACCTGACTACCCGCGGCAAGACCGGAGTGGCTGGCTTTCCTTTCTTCCGCGGGAGGATGCCTGGCTCTTAGGGGGGTTTTGGGAAGCCTCTTCTGGGCGAGAAGGGCGTTCATCCTGGCGGTGAGACCTAGCTTGTCGCGAGGCCAGGTGGCGAGGAGGGAGCTGAGGCAGAGGCAATTAAGGGAACTGCTATTGATAGTGATATTGAGAGACTTGGTGCAGCACCTGCTGCTGGGAGAGCTGAAATTGCTGAAACTGCTGCATCTGGGCTTGCATGGCCCGCATGGACTGCACCAGGTTGTCGAGCTGGCTCTGTCTTGTCGTCGGAGGGACGATGGAAGGCTCAGTGAAGGTTGTCCCGACTGAAAAAGGTAGGGGGATGCTCAAAGGTGCCGTTACTTGCAGCACGTTCAGTTTGGGGACTCCGTCCGCGGAGAGGGGAATAGTGAACTGCCCAATGCAGACCACGGGAACCTGGAGTTGTTCCCCGGCGATGTCCATCTCCATGCTGCATCCGACATTGCTTGAAGAAGCCATGGGTGCTAAGTCTTAAAAGGTAGTTGTAGAAACTAAGGGGAGGCTTTTTGAAGTCTTTCCCACAGACGGCACCAAATGATGGTGCGCAATCCGGTCACTCCTAGCTGGCATCTGCGTGGCTCCTGGATGGTACTTGAGATGGAGAAGATGAGGAATCCCCGGGGGGCTTGCCCGGCAGGAACACTCTAACGCTTAAGTTAGAGCTCTATGAAAGATGCAAATAGAGTAAATGCAAATAGAGTAAAGGAGGCTAAGAGTGCAGATAGCGCGAGTATTAGAAGATTACCTCTGCCCTTTGGATATGGAGCTACTTATAACAGAACTCTGTTGGATCAGGCCCACCTGCTTTGGTCAGGGTAGGTATAACCGCCACTGTCGTCCTGCCGCAGCCATTACAGCTAGGGCTGAGGTGGCACATGCGGGGCCGTTGTTGCAGGGTATGTACTTGTCAGATGTAAGACATCTTCCAGAGGTGGTGGGCACGACACTGTTTGACAAAAGACATGATCGCAGTCTTCAGGTTGTCAGGCTCAGTTGTCAGGCAGGAGATCTTCCTGTGATATGCTGAATTGCTACCCTGTACCGAGCTGCCCTATACGTGGCGAGCTGCCTGTGGCGGGCTACACCGAGCTGCCTGGCCAGGGGTGTCTCCACCTCGGGGTATCTAGAGTCGGATCGGGGTGTTCCTTTTTCGGGAGTGGCCTAGAACCCACTGGGAGGAGCTCAGGCATTAGGAAAAGTCAGGAGGCCCCGAGCTCGGAGGCAGCTTGGAGCGCTTCAGCCTCGGGAAGAAGGTGCAAGGCAGACGACTCTCGGTGAGTAGCCTAACCTACCAAGTTGCCAGATTAAACTCGACGAGCCCTTCTTACCGGGTTTCGGTTACGCTTGTTGTGCTGTCACGCTGAGTCATCACTTAAGCAAGGTCATACCCACGTGTCCCCGTGCTACAAGAATAAATGTCATAGAAATATAAAAAATAAGTATGACAAATAAGAATAATTTTATAGACATAGAAATATAAAATAAAATTATAAAAAATTTTGGAAACATATTATTTACTATCATCATCATCAGGGGTGCTTACGGTTCGGTTAACCGGATCGTGAGGCTCATTTTGTAACCGAACCGATAGTACCAGTTTTTGGAAAACCGGTAACCAAAACCTATCGGTTAATCAGTTGGCCAGTTCAGTTAACCATCGGTTCGGTTTGTTAGTTTTTTATTTTTTACAATATATTATAAAAATATATATAAATATACAAAAAATTATAAATATAATGTGATACAACCTTGTGTGTCGACTCAATACAATGTGATATGTGATACAACCTTGTGTGTCGACTCAATACAATGTGATATGTGATACAACCTTGAATTTGTTGATACTCACGACTCAAGGATACGCCCTGTGTTTGTTTGATTAAAATATCCCAATTTTTTAATTTGGTCCTTCTCTAATTATAAGGACCAAATTAGAAAAATATATATAAATATACAAAAAAATATAAATATAATGTGATACAACCTTGTGTGTCGACTCAATACAATGTGATATGTGATGCAACCTTGAATTTGTTGATACTCATGACTCAAGGATACACCCTTGTTTGTTTGATTAAAATATCCCAATTTTTTAATTTGGTCCTCTAATTATAAGGACAAAAATATATTTGAACCACTTTAAAGTATTAACTCCTATTAACATTTATTGAATCCTATTCTTGACTAGAATGCCGGTAACCAAAACCTATCGGTTAATCAGTTGGCCAGTTCAGTTAACCATCGGTTCGGTTTGTCAGTTTTTTTATTTTTTACAATATATTATAAAAATATATATATAAATATACAAAAAATTATAAATATAATGTAAAATATTATATTTTAAATAATAAATAATATATCATATATTGTAACTATATATTTGTATACATATAATGCATATTTATTAATTTATAGTATACAAAATATATAATATACATAAATATATATAAAATATAGGAATATATGTATACCGGTCGGTTTGGTTAACCGCTGATTTTTTGTATTGGTTATTCGAAACTGAACCGGTACTTTTAGTTTTTTAAAAACACTGAACCGAAATCAAACTGACCGATTCGGTTAATTGGTTTTTCGGTTTTTTTTGCTCACCCCTAATCATCATCATAAAAATTTGCCATGTTGAATTCCTTCATTCTCCTTAACTCTCTCTCTCTCTCTCCTTCTCCTTCTCCCTTCCTAGCCTCTCATTAAATCAAGTCAGAGGTTGTTAGCCACTTGCAATACATAGATCAACTGCAAAGATGATATTCTTTGCCAAACAGAAGGAGAGAGACCTCTTGAAAGGAAGGTCGCGTGTATCACTTGGATGCACATGTATTATAAACACTCAAATTCAATGACTATTGGGAGATCACTCAAATAAGTGACCACAACGAACCAACATGGATACTATATTGTGGGATGTCACTTATTTGAGTTTTTACAATACAGTTTCAGTAATGTTTGAATTTTCTTAGTGAGTTATCCTTTACACACACGTATAAGTGACCACAACGCACCAACATCATAACACAAACCTGGACCCCCCACATTTAAACAATGAAATTACATTGACGAATACCTAGATTTGTTTACAGTCAAAGTCCTCTTACAGCATAGTTCCACTTGAACACCTAAGACACAAGATACAATTGCACTTGCAACGAGACATGTTGGATCATAGTGGTAGCACAAATCCAAGCTTACCAATGTCCTAGAAACCAATGCTTCAGCACAATATCCCTCTACACTACACTAACCCTTTGCTAGAAGCTCTGCGGTGTAGTAGCATGACATGCAAGTACATGACAACCTATTAGTTGGTGTGTTGACACTTCAAATGAAAAATTAAGGCATGTTGACAAGTTTCTAGAGGCAGGGTTGTAGCTAAGCTCGTGTTCACGTGGCAAAACCCTACTTGCGAACCTTCCACCCTAAAACTAACCAATTATAAATACTTTCTTGTATAGAAGAAAGTCTCCGTTTGCACCACGACTTCCTATTCTATTAACAAGTCTTCCTATATAAATAGAGAAAACTCAACACCCTCTACACATGATTTATTACTAACCACTTGCAAGAGCTCTGTCTTATTACGATCCCAACCCCTCTCCAACCTCCATTAAAGCTCCCTTACAAACACCCTACAACCCGACCCTCTTACCTTCTCCATCCTTAAGGCCATTCATCATCCTTCAAGATGACATACACTTTTGGTTTACCTTCCCACCTTCATTAGAATCTCTAGTTCTTTCCTGGTCACAGAGATGGCGAATTGGAGATCCTCTCCCATAAAGTCTATGCCTCTCGAACGCCAAATGGTAAAGATTAAGGAGGTGCAAACACAAGCTCTGAACTACCCACAGAATCCCCCACCTTCATCAGTTTGACACCAACCACCCCTGACCTAGTTTTCCAATCAAATCCATCCCCAAGACCACGTTGGATTAGTACCGACACAACATGGCCCTACAACTACTTTCCACGATCCAAATTATCAAATCTCAGTGCCCCATAGAACCTTATACACTAAAGAGCCATTTTCCACCTTTCCCACCCCTGTACAACATCCTCACTTGGCCAAGAAAGTTGTCAATTCCTCCAAGTCCCCAGTTAATCAAGCTGAAATCCATGAATATGTCTAGAGCCTCTTTAAGGCTAACAAGATATGGTTCAAAGCTTCCCTATTCCTTTAGAAACCCTTCTCTGATTGGATATTGAATAGATCCTACACAGTTAGGTACACCCCTCCCCAACAATGGATCTTATATGATGGGCAACGGGACAACCCATGTGGTCACATCAGCAAGTTTGAAGACTTATGGGTTCTTTTGCCCTGGAGGGAGACCTCAAAGTAAGTGAGTTTTCCAATTCCCTGATCGGCCCAACTTACTCTTGGTTCATGAGCTTAACGCTATGAGGGATAGATTCCTACAATGACTTGGTAGAAAAATCTATCACCAAGCGGTTCACTTTGGAGAGGCACATGACAATGGTAGACTTGCGCAACATAGAGCAAAGGGCTAGAGAAAGCCTATTAGACTATGCCATGCGATTTTAGAAAGCAATGCACTTCATCCTAGATGAATGAATTGCAGAAAAAAGAGTTCATGGAATAATGTGTGCATAGGATGAGACCACCCTATATAATTAGCATCGAGAACCATGAATTGCCTAGTTTTTCGCAGCTTTGGAAGTGGGCCAAAAGAACAACCAACATTCAAGACACCCTTCCCGCAGTGCAACGATCAAATACAATGCAGTAGTTTCAACACAACTTTCAAGAAAGCTATATGGTAGATAAGAAGTAGTGTACCTCTAGGAGAAACACAAGGAATGGATTTAGCCCTAGGAGAAGAGATGATGGACCTCCACCTCCCCCACCACTACCCTTTGGTTGCAACAGAAATGAGGTAATACCAATCATGAACAAATTAATTGAAGATAATTCCATCAAAGCACCTCCAACCCCACCCCATGTCAATCCAAAGAGAGATAGGTGTCGTAAGCAATGGCACGAGTCCATTAGAACACTACACTTTACCCTACAAAGAATTTTTGCAACAAAAGGTTAAGTTAGATGAGTTTTTGAAAAAAAAAACAAAACCAACACAGGTAGACACCAATCCCCTCCCTACAATAATAAAAAAATAATCAAAATTAAAACTACAATTATCAGAATCTGAAACTCTCAAATAAAATGACCATTTTACGACTCCAGGTTTCTGTTCCCTATCTTGGCTAAGTAGATGCATGACTCTATGAGCTCAGCTCTTGAGAGGTAGCACCAAACAACCATTTTGATCCCTTTCATTATTTGTCCCATGTCCATCTCTTAGCTAAGTAGATGCATGACTATATAAGTTCAGTTCTTGAGAAGTAGTATCAAAAGGCCATTTTTGACCCCTTTCATCATTTCTCCTGTGTCCATCCTTTAGCTGAGTAAGATGCATGATATTCAACTATTGGGAAGTACATCAAAACACCACATTGACTCACTCTACGAGTTTCAAGTAGATATATATATATATATATGGAAAGGGTCTAAGCCTCCCTTGACCAGTATCAAAGGATGCTTCATTCCCTCAACTGAACTTAGGCCAAATAGAGGCTTGGCTCTATGAGTTACTCGTGAGAAATAACATCAAAAGGCCACTTAAACCTTCATACCTTCAAAACTCCAAGATGTTAAGTAGGTGCACATATGGTGTAGGGATTGATATTCCCTTAGCCAATATTGAAAAGACATTCTCATGATACTTCATAAACTTTCGAGCTCAAATATCTTTCTTGCTCTTTTCCAAACTAAGTAGATGTTTAATCCAATGAGTTTGCTCTTGGGGAGCAACATAAAAAATGTTGTTTATTTTATAAATAAAGTACATGAACTAATTACTCTCGACATTTCTTTCAAATCTTAACATTTCCAAAACCCAAGAGTATTTTCTAAATTAGAATTTGATCCTAATTACAACATTAGTTGCCCAAGTCCCAAAATTAATAATAAAACGAGGGAAAATGGCAAATGTACCAAATAGCATCAAATCCCAATATCTAACTCATAATAAAAATCTATTTCCAAAATCATTTAATATATAAATCTATCAAGTAAACAAAAATCCAATAAAGGAAAGGCTTATAAAACGAGGTGAAATAAAATTCAAACCGTCAAGTTCTATTATCAAATAAAGTCTCTTTATCAAACCTTAACTCACATAATTTCAAGTTAATTGCAAAAATCAACATTCCACAAACTTGAGAAAATACTGAATTCCATTAATGTTCTTTCAATATTATCAAAACCAACAAAGTTAATCAAATTCCGCAAACTCCAAAAAGATTCTTCAAAGTTTCTTTAAACATTGGATTGGTTTTCTAACTTCAAGCTCAATCTTAATGTTTTTTTTTTCGACAGAGGTCCACTAATTTAAGATATTCCTCTTGCACGACCTAATCTAGTTGACCATAGATTCTTGCACATCCTTACTAGGTTCCCTTGACCTACTCCAAGGAAGCCATCTTATCTAATCACCTACACATCTAGCCTTCTTAGGACTCTTCCAATCAATAGTCACCATATTATTGACAACCCTAGAACTTCACACCAAGTCTATTACCTCAACCTCACCCATAGCACCCTACACCCTCGCAAGTCAAGTTTAACCTCGACCCGTTCTTGCTTACAATCCAATATCTAGTTAGCCAAGTCATAGCGGCCTCAATAGCTCTAGGTATATACTAGGGGCAGGTCGGCTTTATCGTGGTTTTCCGTTGTTTTTGTCTGCACTTCATCATTTGCATGAGCATATCACATGTCATAACATGTTGCATCCCTAGAATTAGTCCTTAGCCCACACTAGTTTATTCCCACATGCTAGATGCCTACAACCTAGATTGATATCTTTGTAGAACTAGCAACATAGTCCCTTGAGACAACCAACTTTGAAATGTCTACCTAGCCTAATCCTAATATAGTAAAACAAAAGGACCATAATACAAATCAAATAAAAGTTCAAATCCCTCTTAAACTAAAAAGAACTCTTCTAGGATCGTTATGGAGCAAGTTTCTCATCAACCTCCCACTATGCAAGACTTGTCGGTTGTACTCTACCAAGAAGAGTTGTCAAAGATGAAGGAAGACATAAATGATATACGAACATCCCAACTAGAAGAAATAATTGAGTTTAATGCTTTATCCCCTCACCTCAACCTTGACATGTTTAAAAATGTTTAAATCCCAAAATTCCACAAGTATAATCGATCTAGTTGTCTTAGGGCTCACATCCTCCTTTATTATAATTTATACAGACATGTTGCACCTTGGATCTAAGATCCTAAAAGGAGCACTTTGGATTGGCATACCTAGGTCAACCTAGACGCTCAGAGGACATGCGGAAAATTGGTGGAACAATTTACCAAGAGTTTTGTTGATATAGAACACCTTAGGACAACATAAGATAAGCTTTTCTCAATTGCAAGAAGTTGGTGTGCACATCGAATGGAGAGTTAAGCATAAGAAAATCCACCTGACGTCTACAAATCCACTAGTTGAGATAAAAGAACCTACTATAGTTGTTGCCATACATCGAACTTTAACTGATCCCTTCAAAAGAAGAGTAAAGAGACAATCCGCTTCCTCAATTGCTACCTAAACCAACTCCCAATCCCCTACCAAAGAGCTCTGAGATGGGCGAGTATTATCACCAAGAACCGGGGCATTCGACAAAAAATTGCATAGTTCTCAAAGTCAACATCCAAGATCTAATCAACTTCGAACAATATCCTTTAAAGCATAACTAAAATATGTAATCAAATTTGTAACATTTTCAAGAACTATAACTGGTATGATCCCCCACAAGGGGTACGTAGGTAGCTTGAGCAGTGGCACTTAGGTGCGATCCGGATAATCAAATAAAAATAAAACCTTAGGACTCTCAAATAAACACCTTTCAGTATCTTCTCCTAAAAACACTAGGCGTTCTACCCAAACACCCTCTAGGTACCAACCCAAATAGTTTAGGCACTGCTTGCATCATCTTTGCATTCATTCCACGCATGTCTGCATTCCATCTAAAGTCTAATGCTCTTAGCAGGAAAGATGACCATACCTACCAGAGATCAAGTCAAAATCAAACAAGAGATCGAAGAACTTTAAAAAGCAGTGAACCTGTTAACCTTCAAAGTTGATTGGTTAATCTCCCACACAGGGGCAACACCACTAGTTTTTGTTTCAAATCCTATGCCACCACCTCAACCATCAAAGAAAGAACTGAAGAAGTTCAGCCCATTACCTTGCCAACCTTCCCAACTTTTGCCCATCTTAGTCAAAAAATGATACCTTCATTTATTGCCTTGGAAGCCTTCTACGAATCCAAAGAATTTCAACCAAAAGGCTTACTGTGCCTATCATCAAGGACCAGGACATAAGACCAATGAATGCTGGCAAATGAAGTATGCTATCCAATGCCTCATTGATGACGGCCAATACAACTCTGAGCTCAAGCTTATGGACATATTGCCATATAAAGCACATTTGCATTGAACTTTATTTTTCTTTGTGCCTTAAAGCTCAGTGTACTTAGTTTTTACTTAATGAAATTTTGCTTTTTGTCTTTTATCAATCTATGTTTGGGTCTCAATGCTTACTCCCAACAAAACAATGAATTCAATTGGGCCCAATTTATCCTTCTAGTGTATCCAAATGTGACGATTGAGTCAACTCACAACCCTAGGTAGCACAAGTGCTGAAGGCAAAAGGGCAATGGAGTCAACTCACAACTACTCCTAAGTCAGCATAAGGGCATCAAAACCAATATCAATTGCTCATCGATCAAAGAAATGACTGGAGACCATTTTTGGTCAATCATTTCCCTTGGTCCCTTATCATTTATTTAGATGATAGTCAACCCATTTGAGCCTTTCATCTAAACTCTTCTTTGACAAAACCCACAAGTTTCCAAAGATGCTTGAATCAAAAGGGAAAATCAAAAGGCAAAAAAAAAAAAGAAAGAGGAAAAAAGGAAAGAAAAAGAATAAAAAAAAAGCATACAAAAAAGGCAAAAAGAACTTGGGGCAAGTTCATTGAAGGACCCCAACATTGTCAAAGAGTAATACTTCTCCCTTGAATGATCAATTAGGGACAAGCTTAACATGTATTTCATTTCACAAGTTATACATACAATCAAGAGACGAAGGGAGGCCATCTATCAATCATTTCACCTCGAGATAGATGTCAAATGTTCGAATGCCCTTACAATAAGTCAAAAAAAAAGGAAAAACTATGGCAGCAAAGTGAAATTTTGAAGGAAAAAAGAAAAGAAAGAAAAAAAAATTGGGGCAGTTAAGCTAAACATCTATTTCTAATTTCATTTTAACCCCACCTCATTCCTCCTTCTCCACCCCAACAAAAATTCCTCTTGGATCAAGATAAATGTATGGCTCSTGGCGTTGAAAGACATGAAAATAATTTCTCATCCAAAGGGAATAAAAAAAAGGAGAAAAAAATGAAAAGAAGAAGAGCAAAAAAAAATGTGCTAAAGGCTCCATTTGTCAATTCAAGCATCTAAAACCTATGTCTAAAGAATATTTGAGCCTCCTATCTTTCAATTCTGAACCATGTCCTAAATCATGTTTCATCTCATCTAATAAGACCTCATCAATCTTTAAGAGATTAGCAAATTAACCTTGGGTACACTTTTTTTCGCTAACAATGACAGAATCAAGTATAGGCTCCCCAAATGAGAGAAAAAAAGAAGAAGAAGAAGAAGAAAGAAGTCGGACTTAGAAACACTAAACCTGGGGTAAAAAGGGCAAAAAAATAAAAAAGAAAAAGAAAAAGGGAAGATACATTCCAAACTTGGGGCAAGTATATCAAAGCAAAAAAAGTTTGATTCAGCAAAATCGTAAAGATTCAATCTTTGCGCAAAGGGGAGACTACCTCTTGCTTGAACATTTTCTCGAAGTGAATTTCCAATTGGCATCTAACATTTTTAAGATGCATATCTTTGAAATCAATAGTGCTACTATCAGCAAGTCTCACACCACATTAAGGGTAAGCAAGTTCTTTTTTAGTGTCATTGTTTTCTCAGAAGTAAGCTATGACCTTTCACCTAATCATTGTCAACTTCTTGTCATTATCTTCCCACCTAGCATCATATACATCATCCTTTTCTTCAGCCCGAATGTTTCAAAATGGCCAATCATCACAGGAAAAGAAGAAAATGTCCTCACTCGTTTACCATGCTTTTTAAAATCATCAATCTTCCAGATAGTTATATCATTTCTTGCAATATGGCATATAAATCAATGTTTGATCATCAAATCTATTTTAAAGTCCCTCGTGGCACTAAAGTCCCTTGTGTCATCAAAGTCCCTCGTGGCACTAAAGTCCATTGTGACATTAAAGTCATTTGCAACATCAAAGTCCCTTGTGGCAAAAAAAGAAAAAAGCATGGCATCACCGCATAGTGAAAAACTCAATAGCATTCATTTTTTCTTTCATTTAAAGCATCCAAAATTTGTTTTCAAATCACCAAAAGTTTTCCAGAAAATCTAAAATCATTCAAAAATCTTTCATTCAACTATCCAAGAGTTTTCATACAAATTTCCTTTATTATGCAAAAATTTTTCATCAAATCCAAAATTTTGGTATGCACCAAATCCGAAGTCCTTTGCATCATCTTCATAATCCTTATGTGCAATTTGTTTTCATCTAAATCCAAAAGTCATTAATCATTCAACTTCCTTTCATTTAAATCATCCAAACCCATTCGCCATCGGGCATAATCGAATTCCCATCGGAAATCATTGAAATTTCTCGCTTTATGCGATCCGCCTTCGAGCATAATCAAATACCCATCAAATATCATCGAAATCTTTTGCTTTGTGTGACCCACCTTCGGGCATAATTGAATAATCATCAAAATTTCTTGCTTTGTGCGGTCCGGCTTTGGGAATAATTGAATACCCATCGAAAATCATCAAAATCTCCCGCTTTTTGTGATCTGCCTTCAAATATAATCGAATATCGAAAATCATCAAAATCTCCCGCTTTTTGCGATCTGCCTTCAAATATAATCGAATACCCATCAAATATCATCAAAATTGCTCGCTTTGTGTTATCTGCCTTCGGGCATAATCGAATACCCATCAAATATAATCAAAATCTCTCGCTTTATGTTATCCACCTTCGGGCATAATCGAATACCCATCGAAAATCATCGAAATCTCTTGCTTTGTGCAATCCGCATTCTGGCATAATTGAATACCCATAATATCACTGAAATCTCTCACTTTGTGCGATCCACCTTCGGGCATAATCGAATACCCATCGAAAATCCTCGAAATTTCTCGCTTTGTGCAATCTACCTTTAGACATAATCGAAAATCATCAAAATCTATCACTTTTTGCAATCCGACTTCGGACATAATCAAATACCCATCCAAATTCATTAAAAATCTTTCACTTCGTGCACAATCAAATACCCATCCAAATTCATCAATATCTTTCACTTCGCCTTTGAGCATAATCAAATCCAAATTCATCAAAATCTCTCTGGCATAATCTCTTACCCATCGAAAATCATCAAAATCTATCACCTTGTGTGGTTTGCCTTCATGCAAAATCTGGAGTCAATCAAAAGCATTCACTTGGTATAATAAAAAAAAAATCCCATGTGAGATACCTTCGGGTAAATCACTTAAAGAAAAGAAAAAACTTTCAGTTCAATCATTCCTAAAATCAATTGTAGAGTTCAAAAATCGTTTTCCCCCGATGCATGGCAGTCTGTCTAGAAGCACAGAAAGCTTGATAAGTTATGACCAAACCACCCATATAAAATCTAAACCGTTACTAGGGGCATTAGACTTACTTTAACATCGTACACTTTGCCACACAGTTTTCATCGCTCGAATTATCAAAGTTCTGATGTGCAAGTAACTCCTATCTGAAGGGATCGTATTACCTATCAGACTGGCAACATGTGCTATAGTAATCACACGACCTTTGTCAAGTTTTCAAAATGGTTTCCTAAAATGATTTCAACATCAAACATAAAAAATCAAAACCTGTAAAAACTCCAAAAAATCAAAATCCATAAACATCCATCGAATATTAAACTTTCATCAAATATTTGCAAAAATCAAAACCCATAATAACTCTAATAAAGAAATCAAAATCCATAAACTTCCATCAAATATCTAAATTAAATAACTAATTTCAAAAATTAAAACCCATAAAAACCAAAACAAAAATCAAAATCCATCAAATTTTTTCAAAAAATCAAAACCCATAAAAACCAAAACAAAAATCAAGATCCGTAAAAATACAAAACAAAAATAAAAATCCATTAAATATTTTCAAAAATCAAAACTCGTAAAAACTGAAAACAAAAATCAACATACATATTAAACTTCCATTAAATATTTTCAAAAATCAAAACCTTTAAAAACTCAAATAAAAAAATCAAAATCTATATTAAATTAGAAAACTTCCATCAAATATTTTAAATAACTTCACCCGTGAAAACTCAAATAAAAAATCAAAATCCATAAACCAAACAACTAATCAAAGCCCATAAAAATTCAAATCAAAAGTCAAGATCCATTAAACATTCAAATCAAATAAATTTCAAAAATCAAAACCCATAAAAATAAAAATCAAAGGTCAAAATCCACCAAATATACAAATCATATAACCACATTCAAAAATCAAACCCATAAAAATTTAAATCAATAGCCAAAGTCCATCAAATATTTATATCAAATAAAACCAAATATTTTCAAAACCCATAAAAATTCAAGTCAAAAGTCAAAAACCATCAAATATTCAAATCAAATAGCCAATTTCCAAAATCAAACCCATAAAAATTTAAATCAAATAAAATCCACAAGAAAATCAAATATTTTTAAAAATCAAAACCTGTGAAAATTAAAATCAAAATTCAAAATCCATCAAATATTTAAATCAAAATCAAGRCTAGTAAAAAACTCAAATCAAAAACCAAAATCCATATCAACTTAGTAAAATTTCATCAAACATTTGAATCAAATAACGAATTCGATCTTCAACATCAATTATCAAAAGCCTAAATCAGTAAAAAAAGCAAATCAAAATTTATAGGCTTTCATCGAATCATCAATTCAAATGCCACAACAGAAAAAGGTCAAACCCACACAAACTTAACCTATAGGCAACCAACAAATAACAAATTTGAAATCCATAAAAATAATAATAATAATTAAAAAAAAAACTTAACAAGCTTCATCCCATGTTAAAAAATATAAAATCCTTCAAAACATATCCATGCATTAATAAAAAATCAAACATCAACTAAGGCTAACTATTTTTTGGATGGCACCACTATGTTTTTCTTGTGTTTGCTTTACAGTTGCAATTTCCTTCCAAGGCTTAGGATGGTATAACACTTTCCAAACAAAGGTTTTGCACTACATCAACTTCCATCTTGATTAAAATTCCAACAGCCAAATCCCCTCCTCTAAACTCTTGGCCCTTACAAAAATCTTTCTGTGCTTCTTTTTCTTTGTTGTTCGGTAGCTTGCTACCTCCAACAAAGAGGGGCAGCTGTTAGCACCCAATTTTTGCTCAGTCCCTTCACCCTACCTCTTTATACCCTCCTCTTAGACTCCAAAAAACTTAGAAACACAACCAGATCCACTTGAGACTTCCCAAATCCTGAAAAACCCTCCTCTGACACAATCCACAGGACAAATAAGAACTTTGAGATCAATATCAACGTCTGATCAGACATCATCCCAAGATTTTGAAAATTATAACTTAGTTATAATGACTAAGCTACAAAGATCCACTGATCATCATGCCAACTCCCTTTTCCGACGGTCCCGATCTATGCAATGTTCAAACTCCAACTTCTCAAAATCAAATCCAACACACTCATCACCTTAAGATCACTAGGAAGCAATCAACTAGTGAATCCCACCACAAATCTATGATAATCAACTGCAAAAACATTAAGATCACATTCTGAAGGCCCTGAATGATTACCAAGGTTAACCATATCTTTCTTAGATCAGAACCATCCACTTGACTCCTCACCCTAATCCATGCTTATCTACCGAAGTTTATCTCAAAATTCCCCCATTTGACCCATAATCAAGCCTAGATCCTATTTCAGTAAATCGCATTAATTAGAGCTTACCGTCTGTCATCCCAATTTCATATGACAAATCAGACCTTACCATTGTGTTCGGGGACCTAGAAAACCCCAACACATCAAATTTTACGACCAAACACCTCCATTTGACAGTTAAAAAAGTAAGATTCCATTTCAGTCCCTTTCGTTGGTTGAAAAACCATAAGCTAAGACCATGACCTGAACTAAAACAATCAATCCACACCTTTGGTCAAAGATCCATCACTTTCGATAGATTTAGGATGTTCAAAAGTGCCAAACCACCAAATTTCATCTCAAAATTCTTTCATTTGACCCTTCATTAAACAAAGATTCTACTTCAGCAAATCTCGTTGATCCAAACTTGTCAGCCATAGATCTTCATCATTCCGATCCTATTTGTCCGATCAGACCTCACCACTATATTCAGAGACCCAAGAAACCCCAGCACACCAAATTTCATGATCAGATTCATCCGTTTGAGCGTTAAACTATAAAGGTACCATTTTGATGCACCGGATTTAACCGCCACATTAGTTGTCCAACCTAGAATCTTAAGAGGGTAGGGACAGACGCCATCTCCTTACTTAACCCTATTGAAACACTTGTACCAATGAAACAGAGCCTAACAGACCCTACTTGAGACCAAGAAAAGATAAAATAGCATTTAAAAGTTCATCAAATTTATGTTTCTTGCCACTGTCAGCCCCAAATACGGGTCTGCAACGTCTAGCACGCCCTAAGCTCCCATTTGACGCACAAAACCCATGAAAGCCACCCCCAAATCAAAGAAAATATTTCACCAAATAAGTAAGCTTGACTGGGCATCCTTTTCTTTGAAGAATCTTTACCTTTTTTTTTGTGAACAACCTCTATCGAATCCCAGGCAATGTAGCTGAGTGAATTCAGACTAGACCCTCCTCCCTTTCTTTATAAATACCGATCTAATTCGAGCTCAAATGGAGAGAGGAGAGACTAGAGGAAAAAGGGAGACGAGGGGGGACTAAAGGGAGGAAACCTGAGAGAGGTCCCTATAGAAAGAAAGAGAGAGGAGGATGGTAGTTTTCCCAACTTCTGTGATACACCCATTCTGCCTGAAATCCCGAAGTCCCTGAAGCCAAGCTGAAGCCATATCTCCTGTCTTCCAAACTTAACACCAAAAAGCTCAACTCAGTTATGTGCCTTACTCAAGTTTTGTTTGAAGTCCTTTTACTTGCTGGAAATCTTTTGACAAGGTATATACGAAAGGTAAGCCTTTTTTTTAGATTTTATGGGTTGCTTGAGGTTTTGAATATTGGAGAACCATTGCTTGGAATTTCTTCTTGACTGAGAATAGAGGCAAAGAGGCGAGGGTCTTAGGAAAATCAGTACATAAGACCCGATAACATCACCTCAAAATTGGTCTTAGGAGAAGTTGAAAGCATGTTCCTCCGGATTTAAGAAATTCTTGCAACAATTTCTATTTTTCCCTGAAAGAATCTGAGCCTAAACAATCCCATATTGGGCTGCTACAACATTTTGGAGAGAGAGGTGCCTAATATTTTCCCTCTCCCAATCCTTGGGACCCGAAATCTCTCGGTTAAGTGCCATCCTTGGTTAAGGATGGAGTTACTATCAAAGACTTAAATCAAGCTTTTCAAACCTAAAAATGAAGGCCCATTTCCTTTAAAAAATGAGTAGCGACTCCATCTCTTTGAGCCAACAAAGAGCTTCCCGGAGCTCACAATTACCGATTACTTCTGAGAACTCTGCCCAACTACGATCCCAACCCCTCTCCAACCTCCATTAAAGCTCCCTTACTCCCTACAACCCTCTTACCTTCTCCATCCCTAAGGCCATTTGTCATCCATTAGGAAGACTTATATTGTTACATTACCTTCCCACCTACAGTAAGAATGGTAGAGAGGCGAGAAATACTTTTGATGCTTCTTTTGGGGTTATTTAAAAATATTTTAAATGTAAAAATAGAGACGCATGTTAACCTTCCATTTAATTCAAGTTCAGTCAAATCTTCATGGTTTTTGTTGCGAAAATTTTTCGTAAGGGGCATAAGGGATGATTTCTTGAGAAATTTCTTGTTTATTAATTGGTTACAGACCTCTAGGACTTCACTACCCGTACAAGTTGTTTGATGTTTAGAAGTTTGATAAAGTTGAGATTATCCATAAAAAAGAGTTAAATACTTATAGTGCGTTTGGTTTCTAAGAAACAGATGGGAAAGGAAGCATATTTGAAGAATATTTTTTTTTCGTGTGTTTGTTTCAAATGAAAACTTGAGAAAGGAAAGGAAACACCAGGGATGTGGGTTCCTAAAAATCAATAAGCAGGGACACACTAATTTGGTGAGACCTCGCTGAGAAAGGAAAAAAGGCAAGAAATTTTTGTCAAGTGCCCTCTCACAAACATCGCCGCCTCCCTTCTTGTCGGACAGTAAGTGTAGTTCTGACACTATCTCTTCATTCACGTTCTTTTTTATACTATTTTTCTCCTGTTCCGTTTGATGGGTGGTCACCGAAATTTCACTGCCAGCTCCATCCGTCCTCGGTCATCCAGACCTCACCGCTGGAATTTTTGGCGAAGGTAGGCTTAGATCTGGCATGATTGAACCAGATCTAGCTTCTAACCGGATAATCATTTGAGTTTATTCGCACGATCTCCAATTCTGGATTCTAGAATATGATAGTCCCATATCTGGACTTTGTTCTCTGGCACAATAATATATCTTTTTATTCAAACGTTTTTTTGTCTTGGTTGAACTCAGATATGAGATTTTGTGTTGTTTTTTTGTTACTTCTGGTAATCACAAACAACAAAGCAATTGATTTCGTCTTCAGGTAACAGGTGATCTTAGATCTAATATTTTCTTTCACTACCTTGTCTTTTTTAGTTTTTTCTTTTACACTTCACCGATTTGGAATGTGATTGCGATATCTTATATGCACCTCATTGTTGCCACATGGAAAATTTATACATTCATGTGATGAACCATGCAATGTCATTGAAAAAGGTGAGAAAGGATGAAAAACTCGGTTTAATATGTTTCTTGTTAAAATTTCTTAGTAAACAAACACAGGAAAATGAATTTTGATCATATTGTTTCTTAGGAAACAAACACTGGATGCAAAAATGGGAAAGAAATATATTCCTTTCACATCCCATCCTTTCTCGGCAACCAAACGGACCATTAAAGTACTCCTATGGTTTAGAAAATGGACAAAAACTTACCCTATTATTAGAAAAATTACTTATGATACCCTTAAGTTTTCTGACAATGGACAAAATCCTCCCTGTTCTAGGATTTCACCCCAATACACGAGGAGTGTAGGTTCAGTAGTCTGGGAAGGGTATGTTCAATATCCTAGAATGGGAGGACACATCTTAGTGGTATTTGGTTAATCCAATTAACGAAATCAAGACCTTTGATCACCCAAATTGTGTTGATAACCAAAAATTTCAGGTTCAGCTTAGAGTGGTTGCATCTATATTTAGATACTTGAAAATCTTTTAGAAAGGAGTTCAAATCCATAGGAAAGTAGTTAGAGAGGTTTGTTTTAATCCCAATGAGCATCTTTTTAGCATTAAAGCATTGATTTTAACTTGGTATATTCAGAATTTTTTTATTACATTGAGTGCAGGTTGAATAGATTGCTTTTTTTCGTGAAGCAAAATATACCGCTTGGTTGAATGGCATTAATTTCTCCGTACAAGTTGTAGCCTACCCCCATGGGAGACTGGATTTGCTCCTCACACATGGCGCCTCACACCGACCTCACATGCACATCCCACCATACATTGGGAACATATCCCGTACTTATGTGTTATTATTTATGGGAGATGTTCCTAATTCACGATGGGATGTGCTTGTGAGGTCACTGTGAGGCACCCGGTGTGAGGAGCAGATCCTAATTCCTCCCATGGAAACTAGAATGGCGCCTAATGGAAAAAAGAGTTATAGTACTCTCTAATTGATCTACTCGAAGGACCAAACAAATGATAAATTCAATCCCAATGCTAGCTCTCCATGTTGTCAAAGGGATTACAATCAAGAATGTGCGGGGATAGGGGAGTGTACATTGAATATTACGGGTGGTTATAGGGCTTGAAAAATCCATACTTTACACAGATTTGTCTTTCCAATATCAACCTTGTGGTGTCGACCATCTTTTCCCTAAGCAAAGACCCACCTTGGCATAAGTGTATTACAGGGCAGAGCTTTTGTAACCACCATAAATGGAAGCTCAAGCTCACCCTTTAGGCCTTTTAAGCTCCAATATTGATATAAATTTGGTGGGGCCCTCCTTCCTTAACTCTCTTGTAGTTCTTGAATTTTTTATCAATTGATTTTAACTTGAAAATTCGAGAAATAATGGAGGGAAAATTCGATATTTCACTTTTTTTCATCAATATTTAATGGCATTGTCCATTGTCAAAAAACTTAAGGGTACTATAAGTAATTTTTTAAACAGTAGGCATGGTTCAAAGTATCGATACGATACGCCCGATATGGAGCGTATCGTATAATATCTTTTGAAAAAGATACGGTCTAAAACGCCTGTTTCCAGGTGTTTCGGACCCCCAATTTGTTTTAATAATAAAAAACATGATAACAGCTTCCCAAAAAACAAAATGTGAAAAAAAATAAAGTTTCGGCCATTTCTAAGTACTGATACGATACGACCGAAACTCGTATCATATCGATACTTTGAACCCCGACAGTAGGGTAAGTTTTTGTCTATTTACTAAACCATAGGGTACTTTAAGTATTTAACCCTAAAAAAAATAGGTTACATATCAATTTCTATTCTTTTTGTTACATGCAAAATGGGATTAGAGAGGGATCATACTGGGTCGTTGTTTGCCGTTGGAAGGGTGGATGGGTTGCTGGAAATGGGGAGATGGTTCTAGTGGGTGTTTGGCATTAATGTCATTTTCTGAGAAAATGACACCACCTAGGTGCCACATCAAAGAAAGCAGTGCTTCAAACAATGCCCTCTTGTTTGGTACTATTTTTCCAGAAAAAATGTTACTTCAAACAACACCTTAGAAATAAGGAAAGTGTGGTTTGGAGCAACGCTAAATTCAATGTTTTAGAGGAAATGGTGCGTTGCTGCCAGCGATGCAATGATGTGGCACCAATGTGGCATCATCTTGGACGTTGAATAATATAGATCAATGTTGAAAGCGTTGCTGCCAGCACTTAGACATGTTCATGGGTCGGGTTGGGGTGTCCACAGTTTGGTTAACCGAACCATGGGCATATTTTGCAAACCAAACCGGTGGTACCAGATTTTCCATTTCTCTAAACCGATACCACTAGTCTACCAGTTTCGATTTTTGACCGATTCGGTTCTTTGGTTTTTTAGTTTTTTATATTTATAATATATATTATATAAATATATGTATAATATTTTGTTATAAATAATAAATGATATATAATATATTATAAATATTTTAAAAATATATAATATATTTATAAATAGATTATTATAAATATAATATAAGTATATATTTATATATAATATATAGAAAATATGTGACATATATTAAAAATATATATAAATTATACATATAAATATATATATCAGTCGGTTCAGTTAACTGCCGGTTTTTTTTTGTATGTTAACCGAAAACCAAACTGGTCCTTCGGTTTTTCAAAATTTCCAAACTGAAACCGAACCAATCGGTTCGGTTAACTGCATTTTGTGGTTCAGTTCAGTTTTTCAGTTTTTCATAGACACCCCTAGGGCCAGGTAGTCTGACGGGCCAGCCCGGCCCGACCCAATATTTTTTGGGCTAGGCTCAAGCTTTCTCAAATAAGCCTGGCCTGATACTATTACATATAATAGAAATATACATTATTTATATATAATAAATATATAATATGTATTTATTTATAAAGTTATTATCAAATATTAATTTATTATTCAAGAAATATGAATTAATTTATTAAATTATTACCAAATTAATATAATATTAGTTTATTAAATTACACAAAAAGTAGGACATTTTATGTGCAAATTGGGCTTCAGATTTGGACTCGAGCTTAAGATCTAGGCTCGGGCTCAGGCCTGGGCTTTTTTTGTTGATAAAGAGGCAAAGCCCGGCCCGGCCTGTGAATAAGTCTACCAACACTGGTATACCAAGCAAAACCAATGTTGTTTTCTCAAAAAACGCCTATGTGGCAACACTAGTTCCAAACAAAAAAATAAGCATTGTTTTTTGAAAAAAACGGTTCTTATAACTCCACATGCCCAGCACCGTTTTTATGAGAAAATAGTGCGATGTTCCCAGCACCGATGCCAAACACGTACCTAGTTTTTAGGGTTTTCTCCTTTGAGAAGATAAAGAAGACTAGCAAGGTGTTATTCAAATATGTCATTTTGAAAATTTTAAGAAGATGATAGGTAAAATAGTTTTTTCCATCTTTCCATTAATGAATAGTAACGGTAGGGAGGATTAGTCAATTGTCAAAAAATCTAGGAGTACTTTATAAATAGTAGAGGTAGAATTAGTCAATTTCCTAAAAATTAAGAATACTTTAAATGACCAAAAAGAAGAAAAATAAGAAGTTTGGGGGATAAAGTGTCACGTACACCAAAGTACCCCAAAGTAACGTATGGGGTGTGGCAGAGTGTATTTTACCCTAAACTTTAAATAAAATATTAAATTTCATAAATTATTGAATCACGACATCCACATGCATGTAGAAAACATACAAGAAAGAAAGATAAACAAAACGGCTAGTAGATTTGAGTTATTTGGCATCGAATTAATAATCTCATGATAGTCATTTCCATTTTCAATATTGTTTGATCAAAGCACAGCCAATCAAACAATAATCCTAGTGGAGTAATTAATGCCCCTTTTCAGATGTCTTTTCACATGGGCTGTCAGTTGTTCAGAAGTTTGGTAGTCCGCATTTTCGTCTTTTCCCATTTGGTTGGGGGAAGATTTAGCTGCTAAAAGACTCCGCCTCAAAGACGTGAGAAGCTCGATTCGAATTTATTTTGAGAAGTTAGAAACGAAATTTCTTGCCTTCTTTTCGTCTCATTTTCACATGAAAAACACACCTCCAACCAAATGGTTTGTGAGATGCCAAGATCTTTATGTAAAAGTCCACTACTCTTTTGGCTGTCAGATCTTTCAAAAAAGACTTACCAACGAATACATAAATAATGCTTCTTTTCACTTGAATAAGGCTAATTACACACTACGCAAACTTGATAGTAAAATAACTCCTAAGGTTCTACCTAGGGGAGGAAAAGCTATAACTAGAGCCATAGTAGATCCACACACGAGGGAAAGCAATTACTTCATCCTAATCAACACCAAGCACAAGCAGGAAATTAAAACAATCATATTTGGTGCAAAACAGTGTGAATATCGACCAAGGGTCAAACCTGTAACCACCTAGAGCTTATACCTAACAATCTCGATTTGTTTAAACTATTCTGCTACTGATCAGTCATCTCCGGAATCAAGAAAAGATGCCAGTGATCCAAGGTGCAAAACAGTGTCGTCTCTGGTTTCGACATAATTAATTCGTGTCCAATCCTCCGGCATTACGTCAGTGTAAATGATAGATTGGTCTAAAGATGGACACAACCAGTTGTCGTTGTCACCATTGATCTTGCTCTCTTCTATCATTTCATGATCATCGTGAGGATTCCACAGCTGCGAGAACTCAGAACCAAGAAGCTCAGACAGACAGAGGTCTCCAACATTGAGATTCATGATGAAATCCAGCGAATTGTCTTCAACAGGAGTAGTGAGTGATGACAGCCCATTGCTGCAGGGTTCTGATTCTACTGCTTTCTGGGTCACAAGGCTATCAACCATTGGATTGGGAGGAGGAATTACTGCTGCATTAGCGTCATCAATTTCTTCAACTTGATGATGGTCTCGTGGTTGAGTGGGAACAATAAAAATCTTTGTGCACCTTGATGCCTTGGTCCGGACCAAAGTTGTTATCTTTGGTTGGCCTGCAGATAACTCATCAATGGGCTCATTCTTCTCGTTTTCTGATTGCTTTGAGTGCTTGCTATTAGGAGCCGAAGAAGAGCTGGGGTGATCTCTTTTCCTCTTTCCTAACTTGGTGTTCCAGTAGTTCTTGATTTCATTATCTGTTCTCCCTGGAAGCCTCCCAGTTATCAGAGACCACCTGCAGTAGTGCAGAAAACCAAAGTTCGTTTGAATTAATATTCTGCAAATTATGTATCATGTAGACCAGAAAACTAATAAAATTAAGAGAAATTAAACAAGTTAGACCATCAGCATCACCTGTTCCCCAAGAGCTTGTGAAGCCTGAGAATCAGCTCTTCTTCATCATGGGATATGTTTCCCCTCTTGATATCTGGTCTCAGATAATTCAACCAGCGAAGTCTACTACTCTTGCCACATCTGTTGAGACCTGGAATAATTGGTGAAGTATATTCAGATTTCAGAACATTAGATAGCTGCTGGTATGGTTTTAATTTGTAGACTAACAAAACAGCATATATAGCAATAAAGTTAAGAATTTCTTAGTGCATGTCTCATTGATGAACTCACCTGCTTTCTGAGGTAGGGATCTCCAATTTCCCTCACCATGGAGTTTGATGTAATCCATGAGTATTTGATCTTCAACAACACTCCAAGCTCCTCTATTCAAGCCTTCCTTGGAACAGCAGGGTCTTCTTCCCATTTGGCGGGACTGTACTGCAGAGTTTTAGAGAGACCTAGCTAGCAATCACCCTACTCTAACATGTCTGTGTTATGTCTATGTCGTTCCTGTCGCATTTTAATGGATTTATAAGTGGGTTTACTTTTGATTGAAGGAATGAGATGTGAAGAGATATTGTTGTTTAGTTTACTTCTACTTAAACATTTACTACCACCCATAAACCAAATAAAACCTCCAACTTTCTCACTCTTTCTCAGTAGTCAGTAGTCAGTACTAGTCATTAATTTATAATTCTTAGGTGAAAATCAAGATTAATCTTATGTATGACACCAGTGACCAGGCCAGTAGATTGGTATAGGGCCACCAAGCGATGGGTCCTACTTCTGTTGGATCAATTAGACCAAAGTCGTTGTTCTTAGAGCATTTATTACAACCATTTGATGATTTTACTAACTTAATTATGTGAATACATATGGGGACTCAAATTTCTAATGACGAAGATCTATTTTGGCACAACCAATTAATATTTTAGTAGGAACCATTTAATGGTGAATTAATAGACATTTAATACGTTAACTGGCTATATAACATGGTTTTTGAATCATCGTTGATTCGGACAGTTGAACCATTTAGCCTGAAAATCATCTAGGGCAACCGGTTTTATTTTATCCTAAACTTAGTCCTTAATCAAAAACCGTTGAATTAGTTAGCGATTTATTGACTCAGTTGATCAAACTGTTGATTTGTTCGATTCAATCAACGATTTTTAATTATTTTTTATTTTAATTATTATTTTAACTTTTTATTAAAATAGGTCATTCATTCAAATCAGACAATCGAACCATTCACCTGAAAACCGGTGGTTGGAATGATTTCAATTTCAGGTCATTTTTCAAAACATTGTTCTAGAATCATGACCCACCATCTGTGTTCTTGAATCTGCAGACTCAAGTGGCAAGTTGTTTATAAAGTCCRAGACCCAAGGTACTTCGTCGTTTACCTCGCAGCACCCATGAAAGTTGGAATATATGTATATATATATATATATGTCTAATTTAAGAGCCAATAAGAGTGATAAACACGGTAGTGTGCTCATCCAATTGTTAACTTCACTAAATGAGATCGATCGCGCTCATTGGGTTATCAATTAAATTATAATATTCCAAGTGTTCGACCATTGGTCTACGTAATATTTTTGGCAGCGGTTTCGTCACGACAAAACAAAACAGTGAGTGAGCCATTTGGATTCTTGGAGTGTCCGACAAAACAGCAAAGGCTATGGTTGACCGGAGTGAGTACCATTGCGGTTTTGATTTGTTTATTTTGTACTGTAGCGCACAGCCTCATGGACTTTTATGATTCATATTTCTACAGGATTTGTGGATCATACAATCCTGGAATTTTGTCAAAACCATTTTTTGACGCAATTAAAGAATTAAAAAGGACTATTTTGAATCTTAGATTATGGCAGAAAGGTAATTTAATGTAGCGCAATCTGATTTCTCCCTCCTGGATGTTGATCTGGCTTCTAGTCGGATGACGAGATAGGTGGATCTGCAAAATAGGATCAGAGAACCCGGGGTGGCTAATCCGGCGAGGTCGCTCCGATCTTTAAGTTAGCAAGCTTGTTACGAACTGAAAAAATGTTGAGAATATTGAGAGCTAGAGAGCAGAGAAATCACACGTACCTTGAGCCACCGGGGGTGGAGCCTGTATATAGTTGAGTCATCGCAGGTTTCACGGATCGGTTCTGGGATCTTCATCACGATGAGATCCATTTTCGCATTAATTGAGGGATAGCGTTGTCAACTGATAAGGCTTACCAATTCCGCCCGAATCGGGCGGGGAGGAGATAATGCTAGCTGTTACACGGCGTGATCCCGTAAGGTTCGGAATCCGTTGGAGAGATTTTTGGGATCACCACGTAGTGATCTAAAGTTGGTATCCCTGAGCTGAAGCTTTTAGGTTCTGAACTGAGTTGAATGCCAAAGTGCCTTGGGATCAAAGTGATTCTGTTCCGATCTGGTACCGAGGTGATCTCGTCCCGAGGTGACCTTGTCCTGAGGTCACCTTATCCCGAGGTGGTTGAATATCCGAACTCGATCTATTGTGCACTGGTCATGTCAGGCTGAGTTGTCATCTCTTGGTCAAATTGTGTCAACGTGTCCCTTCTTTACTAGGTTGGGCCAAATCACCCTTCATCAATTGCCCCCGACTCCTCAAGCCAGGGGTCCTGACCCGGTGCGGGGAGTTCATGACGAGTTCAAGTGGACTGATAAAAGCCCAATTAAAAACATAAAGCTATATGGGTTGAACCATTCGGCCCATATACCTAGATAATATTAATGGTTAATTTTATGGATTTAAAATGGGCTTCAAATGGGCCTTACAAATGATTAATTGATTGGATCAATTTATCCCTGCATGTGATGTATGAATGTATGATGTGCTACGTACATGGGCCATAAGTACTTGGCCCATGCTCAATCGATAGTGGCTCTTGTGCATACCATGGATGAATGCACATCATTGCCATGGTGTCCCTTTTGGTCATTGGATGACCTCCCTCAGTGGTGG
>NW_010729223.1:87838-101968 GCF_000365185.1 Nelumbo nucifera | reverse complement strand
GAACCCATGTGGCTGATGCGTAGATCAATGTTTGGGTCCCACGCCATACAAGGAAGCCCAACTGGGCAGGAGTTAGGAAGGTTAAGTGAGTACATAAGCTTAATAGGCCTAAAGCCCATTTCGAACTGGGCTATTTAATTAGTTATTTATGGGGCGAATTCTGAGATAGATTAGTAGATAGGATAGGGTCTTGATCCTATCCACTCAGAGAGTCTAGATCTGAATGTGATTCAGATCTAGAAACCTTCTAATGAGATTAGGAGAAAGCTAATCTGATCTACAAATAAGATAAGGGTTTATCCTTATCACCTGAAGTGAAGGTTGATCCAAATATGATTTGGATAAGCAGCTCTTAATGGGATTGAGAGCTGATCCTTTTGGTTAACAAAAAGAAGGTGGGGGTGGCAGCCTTTAGATGAATGAGACATTCAGATCCTCTAGAGTGATGAAATCACAAGAAGAGAGAATTCTGCACCCTGCAAATACTCTCTTGCCGCCTCCCCACTGTCGCCGTCATTGCCTTCAGTTCGATCTCCAGTTCTTGGGAGAAATCAAGATCTGATCTTGATTCAAATCTTTTGGGAAAAGATTGTTTGGAGCTGTACTCACAACCCATCCAGTTGATTCTTGCGAAGGGTCAAGTTTGTTTCAAAGAACATTGTTGATTCTGCTCCATCCTGCACTGCACCATCTTCATTGGGAGCAGATTTTGGATCCTTCCTTAGGTGTGAACACCTCCATTGGGAGATACTGTTTCTCCGTATCAAGTACATCCTCCCTCCTACTCCTTTTGGTTCAGATCTGGTTTGGTTCTTTGTTCAAGATTGATCCTTGAAAAATATATTTTTCTAAATAAGGAATGTGATTCCCAGTTGAAGGGAGAGAAAAAATTTTGAAATTCGCCCCTTATTCCACAATCTTTGGGCGTCCATACGATGGATGTCTCATCCCTTCGGCTCTAACCAGGATTGGTTCCATTCTAGTTGATGCTTCTTCCGTGTGCTCGAGCTCGGCCAGCTCGGGGGTCGTGGTGTTGAATGTGCATCTGCCACGAAATTGGCTAAGGCTTGGGCCTTAATTGCCGTCCGAGGTTTGTATTAGATGTCGTACTCACTGAGTTCGATGGCCCATTTCGTTAGTCTGCCAGACACCTTGGGCTTGAGCAGGATCTGCCTCAGAGGCTTGTTGGTGAGGACGACGACGGTGTGGGCTTGGAAGTAGGGACGAAGCTTCCGAGCTGTTGTGACCAGCGTGTACACCAGCTTCTCGATCTCAAGATACCTTGTCTCCGCATCCTGCAAAACCTTGCTAACATAGTAGATGGGTCGTTGGACCCGATCTACCTCTTTTATCAGTACCAAGTTGACCACCTCGTCACTTGCGGAGAGGTACAGCTTTAAAATATCTCCCTCCTCCGGTCGGGTCAAAACTGGGATACTAGCTAGGTATTTTTTCAGCTCATCGAAGGTGAGCTGACACTCCGCAGTCCATTCGAAGTCCTTACTTATCTTTATGGCCTTAAAGAAAGACAAGCAGCCATCTGCCGACTTAGACATGAAGCGGCTATCCTGTCGTCCAGTCTCTGAACCTCCTTTAGTTTGCCAGGTGGTCTCATATCTAAGATGGCTTTTATCTTTTTTGCATTGGCTTCGATGCCACGTCGGTTGACTATGTAGCCCAAGAATTTGCCCGAGGTGATGCCGAAGACACATTTGTTGGGGTTTAACCTCATGTTGTATTTTCGTAAATTTTCAAAAACATTTTGCAAGTCATTCAATAGAAACTTTGAAAATTGGGTCTTAACGACCATATCATCTACATAGCGTTCAACTTTGTTGTCGATTAATGGCTCAAAAATCCTATTTACAAGTCTTTAAAAGGTCGCCCCGGCATTTTTTAGACCGAAGGGCATAACCTTATAACAGTACAGTTCGAGCTCGGTTATGAAGGCCATTTTTTCCTCTTCGGCAGGGTTCATTCTGATCTGGTTGTAACCCGAGTAAACATCCAAAAAGCTCAGCAACTCATGCCCTGAGGTCGAATCCACTAGGCGGTCGATCGTGGGCAACGGAAAGCAGTCCTTTGGGCAGGCTCTGTTCAGATTGGTATAATCGACACACATGCACCATTTACCGTTGGCCTCTTTTACCAGAACTGGGTTGGCTACCCAGCTCGGGTAATGGACCTCCCTTATGAAGTATGCCGCCAAGAGCTTCCCAACCTCCTCGTCGACTATCCTCCAGCGCTCCGGGGCGAGGTTGCATTTTTTCTGTCTAACGAGCCTAACTAAGAGATCAGTATTCAGTTTATGAGTTAGGACTTTTGAATCTATGCTGAGCATTTCTGCCACGAACCATGCAAATACATCTAAATTTTTAAGTAAAAAACTTACCAGTTGAGAGCGAAGCGGTTCCTCGATCGAAGCACCGATCTAGAGGGTCTTAGTCGGATCATCTGTTGAGACTGGGATGTGAATTGTCTCTTCTGTTGGTGTAGCTCGCTCCTCGGCGTACTTTGTAGGTCGCTCAAGCTCGATGTCAGCCGCTAGCTTGGCTTTCCACTTGAGGGCGACAACGTAGCATTTGCGAGATTCGATCTGGTCGCCTCGCACCACCCCTACTCCATAGTCCGTAGGGAACTTCATTGCCAAGTAGTAGGTGGATACTACCACACATATGGTGTGCGTAATGAGCCAACCTACTATGCCATTTTACGAGGAGGGAGCTGCAACCACTAAAAATGTATGCTCGAACCTTGCAATGTTTGACCACGCGCCGACCTCTACGGTTACTGAGACTCGCCCTAGAGGTCTGACCTCCTCACCGCTGAAGCCTACCAAGGGAGTGTTTGTTGGCTTTAGATCGCTCGTCTGGAGATGCAGTTTGTCGAAGGCGTCTTTGAACAGGATGTCGGCCGAGCTACGTGAATCCACTAGGACGCGCTTAACTTCAAAATCAGTTATCCCCAATTTTATTACCAAAGCGTCATCATGAGGATCTTGGATCTCGTACGCATCATCTTTCGTGAAGTAGATGGGGTCTTCGAGTCTGGGTTGCTTCGGTGGATTCTACTCCTCGTTCTCTAATTCATGAACTGAAGCTCGACCTGCTGCCGAGGTGTAGCTTGCGATGATGGACCCGCCAGTAATCATGTTGATTACTCCATGGATCGAACTTTCTTCGGGCAACTGCTGCGGCGGCTACTTGCTCTGTCTGTTGCTGGACTCGGGGGCGTTTCTTCTCTGGTCCCCCTGCCGGTCTGTTTGGTGATCTGCCTGGTTCCTGTCTTCTCTTTGTATGAAGTTTCTAGATATTCGTGATGGATGAGCTCCTCAATCTCATTGTGGAGGTTCCTACAATTCTCTGTACTATGTCCATGGTCTTTGTGGAAGTGGCAATAGACATTTTTGTTTGTAATGGCGGGATCTCCCCTCAACCGAGGTGACCACTTCACATAGGAGGAGTCTTTGATCACCATCAGGATCTCTCCTCGCTTCGCGTTGAGGGGTGTGTAGCTCATCCTTTCAACGGGTGGAGTTCTGGAACGCTGACCTGACTTACGAGATCGCGAAGGAGATCGGCTCCCAGACTTGTTTCCTCCCCTGGTCGGGGACTTGCTCTTTCTTCTCCTGTTCTCGTTGTTGCCTGCGTTGTCACCTTCCCTTTTTCTCTTTTCTATTGGATTTTCAGTCCTTTGATTCATCTCTTCCTCGGTCCCGATGAACTAATCGACGAGCATGAGGAATTCGATGATGTCTTTTGGCTTGTTGGCCACCACATGCCACTTGAACTCCTTGTGAGTTATACCTTTCTTCGCTATCGTGAGCCTCACTGCTGGATCTAGATCGGAGATCTGCAGGCAGGTGTCATTGAAGCGTTTGATATAGCTTCTGATAGACTCCCCATCTCTTTAAACTACGTTGAGGAGTCTTTCTTGGGACCTTGGGCACTTCTTGCTAGTGATGAAGTGCGAGGTGAACAACTCTACGAACTGCGCCCAACTTCTGATTGTTCCTGGCGCAAGGTTCCAGTACCATGTGCGAGCTACTCCTTTGAATGTGGTGGAGAAAGCCACGCACATGCAGGACTTGTCAGCCCCAGCTAGGTGCATCTGGGACTGAAAAGAGTCTATATGGTCATTTGGATCAAAAGATCCACCATATTTGTCGAGAGAAGGCATTTTGAAGTCCTTCGGCATCAGGGTCAATAGGAGCTCGGAGGACAGAGGGAACGACTCGGAGAGGAGAGGAGCTATCTTTATTGCTACTGAGCTCGCCTCCTCTTTACCTTTCACTTGTTCTTGCTGGTTGGGCCTTGGGAGCTGACTATTCTGGACTGAGATTTGGTGTGCCTTGCAATGCCTCCGCTGCTGCTTCGTCAGCTCCGCATTGGTGCTGCGGACCTCTGTGTTGTCAGGTACTGATTTGCAGCGGGGTGGCTCTTGATTCTCTGGATGTAGAGGCTGACAGCCACGGATGGAAGGGCCTTTCCTTGAGTTCATGGCCAGAACCCTGAACCGGTTACCTGCTAGCGAACCTTCTTGATGCGAATGCTGAGGTAAAATGGCCCTAGCGGGATGAGTGTCTCCTGATCTGTTTCCGACGTTGTCCTGTGAAGCGGGCGGAGTGGCCTACCCGCCTCTCCTACCGTGAGGTGAGACTTGGCTCCCGAGAGGAAGTGGAACCTGGGAAGTCTCCTCTCCTCGGCGGGGAGAACGAGTGCTCTACACACGAGGTCGATTTTGCTGTACTGTTGGGTGTCAGGGTGGAATCGGCTGCTGGTTTTGTTGCAGTAGAGGGAACTGCTACTGATAGTGCTAGAACTGTTGGACCAGTTGCATTTGGACCTGAATGGCCCACACGCGGTGTACCAGGTCGTCGAACTAGGATTGCCCGACTCCAGGGGGAATCACAGATGGTTCAGCAACGGCCGCACCAACTATCGGGGGGTGTGGTGTGTTTACCTGTGCAGTCGCTTGGGGCATTGTCAGTGTTGGGGCCCCCGCTGCAGTAAAAGGTATGGTGAACTGACCGATGCAGACGGATGGGAACTGAGGCTGCCCACCGGAGACGTTCATTTCTATGCTATGTCCGGCGTTGCTGGAAGAAGCCATGGATTTCTGAGTTGTTGATGGTGGAAAAGGCTTTTTTGTAGCATTTCCCACAGACGATGCCAAATGATGTAGCATGATTTGACTGCTCCCTACTGGAGGTTGATTTGGCTTCCAGTCGAATGGAGAGCTAGGTGGATCTGCAAAATAAGACCAGAGAACCTGAGGTGGCTAACCCAGTGAGGTTGCCCCGATGCTTAAGTTAGCAAGCTTGTTGCGAGCTGAAAAAATGTTGAGAGTATTAAGAGCTTTAGAGCAGAGAAATCATGCATACCTTGAGCCACCGGGGGTGGAGCCTTTATATAGTTGAATCCTCGTGGGTTTCGCGGATCGATTCCAGGATCTTCGTCACGATGAGATCTGTTTCTGCGTTAATTGAGGGATAACGTTGTCAATTGGTAAGGCTTATCAATTCCGCCTGAATCGGGCATGGAGGAGATAATGCTAGCTGTTACGGGGCGTGATCTCGTGAGGTTCGGAATCCATTGGAGGGATTTTTGGGATCACCACGTAGTGATCTGAAGTCGGTATCCCCGAGCTAATGCTTTCAAGTTTCAAACTAAGTTGAATGCCGAAGTGGCTTGGGATCGAAGTGATCCTGCTGCGATCTGGTACCAAGGTGATCTCGTCCTGAGGTGACCTTGTCCCGAGGTCACCTTATCCCGAGGTGGTTGAATATCTGAGCTTGATCTATTGTGGACTGGTCATGTCAAGCTGAGTTGTCATCTCTTGGTCAGGTCGTGTCCACGTGTCCCCTCTTTACTAGGTCGGACCAAATCACCCTTCATCACTATTGTTAGGCAAAAACACCCATGTTAGAAACATTGTCGATGGTTATGTTATAGAACCTATTGGACTTTAACCTCACTATATCTTATATCTTTAAGGAGTGTAAAAAGATATAGAGAGGGGAGTATAGAGATTTGGTATTGTGCAATATGTGTGCATAAGTATGGTGCAATGAGGCATTTTAGACGTGCACTTTGTTCACATTGGTTCGCATGAGGTAGAGCTAATTTTATGATGCGATGACGTGTTTTGCAATGAAAAAAACCAAAAACTGTAATTTTATAGAATTTGCAAATGTAGACATTGCAATTTCCAAATTCGCAAGACATAGACTTTGCGATTTGCAAAATCTCAAATCACTGACTATGGATTTTTCATAATCGCCTTTGGTTTTGATCCGCACATAAGGGTGTGTTTGGTTTGAAAGTTGAACCATGGTCATGGACGTTTTAAGTTATTCCAATGGTCATGACTTGATCGGGTGTGATCAAGGGACAACATTTAAATGTTAACGATCACTAACCGTTCATTATACTGAGAACAATCACAAAGTTTGCAATTATAACTGTACAAAATTTCTTTTCGAAATCACAAAGTTTGAAATTATAAACATTAACGGTCACTAAAAGGATGTGAACAAAGCCAAATTATACATAACATTTGATCACTTTTCACTCAAAATCATTCTCTCAATTTGATTGCTACTGTCTCACACGGAAAATTTCTTTAGAGATTCTTCAACTTGGTTAGTTGTAATTTCTCATCCAAGGCTCTGTTATATTCTGAGAAAAAAAATTATTCATAACCTAACAGCAAACTCAATAAAATTTAGTGGGGGCAAATAACGTTCTAAAGATTATCTTTAGATATGCTTCAAAGTTTATCCTCCAATTTTGGTGACCCCAATTCCTAATAGAACCATTGAATTATAACTGAATGTTGAGATGGCGTGTTGTGTTAGCTAATTCCATTAACAAATGGGTTCCACTCAAAACTCCCCACCCATTAATTGGTGGGTCCCACACAAAACTACACGTCACCACCTCTGACTTCCAAAATGAAAAAAAAATAAATAAATAGCCTTCGATGGAGTCACTCCCTCCAAGAAAAGAAAAGAAATCAAAACTCCCCTCCCATTAATCTGCTTACATTGACAAAATAGTTAAGAAATACAGCATGGAGAACTCCAATAAAGGAAATGTTCCTTTTAGGCATGGAGTCACTCTCTCCAAGGGTATGTCTCTCAGGACTCTCGAAGAGATTGAAGGCATGAAGGACGTTCCCTATGCCTCAGACGTACGAAGCATCATGTATGCCACGTTGTGCACTCGTCTTGACATCTCTCAGGCAGTGAGTGTGGTAAGCAGATTCCAGTCAAACCTAGGGCAGGAGCATTGGACCACTGTGAAAAACATACTAAAGTACCTTCGAAGGACAAAAGAGTTTTGTCTGGAATTTGATGGTAGTTCACTACAGATCGTCGGGTATATTGATACCGACTACCAGTCAGATCTAGATGGTAGAATGTCTACATTTGCTTATAACTTCACGATAGGATCGTGTGATGTTACCTAGAAGAGCAACAAACAGGGGTCTTGAGTAGTAAGAATAGAAGTCCACAACCCAAGTCGAACACATTATCGTAACTGAGGCTGCCTTATGAATGAAGGTGTTCATTCTGAAATTTAGAATTCAGCACAACACCCATTCCATTGTTGTGTGACAACACTAGATCTACGGTCTCCATCGTAAAGATTTTAGGCCAATTAATTTGGTGACTAGTATTTATAAAATCCTGGCCAAGGTCTTGTCTTTAAGGATTAAAGRAATCCTCCCCTCCATTATTAGTCAGGCTCAAGGGGCTTTCATCCAAGGGCATCAGATAATTGATCAGATTCTGATTGCCAATGATAGTGTGGAAGAGATGAAAAGGTCCAAGTAGAGAATCTTTGTTTGTAAGCTTGATCTGGAGAAAGCCTATGATTTGGTGGACTGGCAGTTCCTACTAGAGGTTTTGAGGAAGTGTGGGTTTGGGAAAAGATGGTGTAGTTGGATGATTAGTTGTGTTRGCTCTTGTCACTATTCCATCCTAGTAAACGGGTTGGTGAGGGATTTTTTTCCAATAAGTAGGGGAATCAGACAAGGGGACCCATTTTCACCATTCCTCTTGTTAGACAGTGTATGCCTGTAGCTCCAATTACATGATGTACATTATGACATTTAATGTAAATGAATAAAGTACATATTTGATTCAAGTGATTATGGTGTGTTTCTGTATAATACGCTTAAACTAGACACTTATGAGACTCGTGTTAGTTTAGAATCCTCATAGCCGTTGGATAGATTTGGGGAGATTTATCCTACCAAGGCGGACACTGATGTGCCACCAAGTTGGTTGGGGTGGCTTGTCTCAGCTGCCAGGGTGAGACCTGAGGTACATGCAGTGTGGGTTTTCTTGAAACCCTGAACCGGACCAGAATTCCAGTATTGCCCTGGACCTTGGAGATAGACGGGCAAAACTGGAATGTTACACCTGACCCCTAGACTCGATTATGATACTGCACTGGGTGTCGGATTGGGCTGTCTTTGATATGCCAATCAGTGAGACCCTTAGAGGGGTCAAAACCTGGGTATGTTGGGGCAGTCTGAGAATTCATTTGAGTGGGTGATCATTGTGACATGATCAGCGTCTTTGTCGGACAAAGTGAATGATCGGGGATGCACTCTCTCTGATGGAAACCAAAACTGTCGGCAGTCGATTTCAACCGTTGAATTTGTTTTGCAAAATATATTTATAGAGATATACATATATATATATATATATATATATATATATATATATATATATATATATATATTATTGTTTCAAAATGTTTGCAAAATGTTTTAATTTCTGGGATCCATGTGAATAGAGAGTGCAGCACTGTACCTTGCAGTCGAGGGAGAGGTCCTCTCTTATCGGGCAGTGTTTGATCATTATGGGCTGAGAGGTTAAGTGTACGACCATTGAGGATGATACCTGTTGGGCTAATCTTGCATTTGCCCCTAGTCCTTGAGTTTTTATAAAGTAGCTTGACCCAAGGACCATTTAGTGTAAATGTTGGGCCCATTAAGAGCCCATGGTGATGGACTCAGGGGTTCACTGACTCCTACAGTGAATTCGGCCAGGCCTTGTAATAGAGGTTGGGCTGAACCCATGTGGCTGATGTGTAGATCAATGTTTGGGTCCCACGCAATACAAGGATATTCAACTGGGCAGCAGTTTGGTGGATAAGTGAGCACATAGACTTAATGAGCCTAAAGTCTAATTCGAACTGGCTTAATGAGATTAATTAAAGAGGGGCGGTTCTGGGATTTAAATCAGCAAATAGGATAAGGGATTGTCCCTATCCACTCAGAGAGTCCAAATCCAAATAGAGATTTAGATCTGGAAACTCCTAATTAGATTAGGAGGGTTGATCCTTAATTATTACAATATTTCCCTCAACCAGCTTGCTTCGAATGCCATTAGGACCATAGTGGGCGTGTTGGTAATGGCTTGCCTCTAAAATGTGTCTGTGACCCTGAAAGTCATTTAGGGGTTTGTTCGCATTGAGGAAGCATCCTGAGGGAAAGGCTTGTGGTATTTCCAAGGCCAATGGGGTAAGGTAGTGGACAACCCATTGTATGTCCACAACTGGAAGAAGAAGTTTTTATTCATTAGTTGTCCACAAGGATGGTCCTTCTGGTCTGATTAGGGAATGTCAGACTCATTGGCCGAGAGGATCAAGTTGTACAATAGTGAGGAGAAGTCGGTCATGATTAATCAGATTCAGTTGACTGGGATGATTCATGTTGGACCCTTGGTGACGGAGGAGGCCTTGGTGTTGAGTGGCCTCAATCCTGCCCCCCATGGTATGGGCGCTCCTGTTGTTGGCTAGTTGTGTCACTTGTTTGATGTTCATTTCCTTTCTTCTAATGTCGGTCGTCTTCCTTGGTTGCAAAGATGAATGGTAGCATAAAGGAGAGACTTCTGCAAGCAGCGATGGCAAAATCCAAGAAGGGCTCGGCCGAGGGACCTTAAGAAGCTTAAGGCCAAGACGGATCATGGGGAACATGAGCGCCATAAGAAGCTTAAGGCCAAGAGGAAGCAGCTAGGGGCCGCCAGGGCCTCACTAGACGAAGCAGAACAGAGGCTTCAAGAGGCGTCCACCCGAGCTGCAGAGGAGTACAAGGCCTCGAAGACCCACAAGGAGGAGATGGATGAGTTTGGTGCCTCATCTTATATGGAGGGGATCTAGGATACCCGAGCTTAGGTGTTGGCATTCTTCCCTGACTTCGATGTCAGCTAGTTGGGTCCTCGCCTTTCGGGCCAGTAAGTAGTCAAGGTGGTGAGCACAGCCGAGGGCAAAGGTGGCACTGAATAGCCCACACAGTAGTAGGAAGTGGCAACCAACGAGCATGTCAACATTGAGGCTAAGTGAGGATGCTTGCGTAGGGCTAAGGCTTCCTTCCTCAACGACCTTTCGACAGTTTTTTTTTCTTTTTCTTTTGTTTTGACATACTTTTTGTAAGGGCTTCGGCCTCCCCCATTAGAGGCATCTTTTTGTAAAGAGAATTGAATGAATATACGAACTTTTTGCCATATTGAGGTTTTTGTCAAAATTGTGTTGTTTCTTTCTTTTTCTCGTTTTTTCTTTTCTCTCACACAAGGAGTCGATGCCTCCACCGAAGAGGCATATTTTGCAAAGAAACTCATAACTCTTGACTTAGCTACTCGCGAAGGCATTTCACCTTAAGGCTGTTAAGTTGAGGCCGACCCTTGTCACCGAGGTCTCGGGACCCTCTTCCTTAGCGAAAAGGAAGGGAAGCGATTAGCCTGTCTGGCGTGCTTTTCCTAGGGGCTTAGAGATTGGACTCACACGTGGTCGGGGCCAGGCAAATGGTATGTGACTGAGGTTATGAAGTGTCTTTGCCTTGATGGAGTAGCGTTATTCGCTTAGTTTGTGTTGTTCATTGTGTTTTGAGTTAAGTAAAGGGTCGATGTTGGCTCTTTGGCCTACACAAAGACTCGCTTCTCTTGAGGGTCTTTAAGGCCAAGGCCAGCATCGTAGGACGCTCATTAACAATGGCCAAGGTCCCGAAACTTCTTGCCTTTGCTAAAAAGGTGACTAGGCATATGACTCTCAAAGAGTTCTGTGCCTTGGGCTGACGTTCAATCCAATTGTATAACCTTAATTAAGGTTGTGTGCTATGGCCAATCGTTCGATCAAGGGCTCCTAGCGATTGGATAAAACGAGAACCTTTACACTAAGGTGAATCAAGCTGAGGTGAGAGAAACTTGCACACTTTATTCAAAAAATTTCCACTAACCATGTTTACATCATTGATAATACATCGAGAGGTTCTCAAAGTTCCAGGTACGAGGTATTGATCTTCCACTCATGTACTCCAGTTGAAAGGTGTCGGGCTTGGCTTGGATAGGATACACCTGCTTCTCTTCAGTGTTGGGCCATGCTAAGTTCTCGATGTGTATTGTACGGCCAAGGGCTAATCCTGAACAACTTGCAAGTTTGGACAAGGCGTCGGCTCTTGTGTTCTTAGCCCGTGGGACCTGGTGTAGGGTGAACTATTGGAAGTGGTTGATCAATTCTCAGACTTCAGCCAAGTACTTAGCCATATTTGGTTCTCTAGCTTCATATTTCCCATTCACTTTGTTCATGACCAGTTGTGAGTCAATGAAGACCTCAATGTGCTTGGCTTTGAGGTCTTTGGTGAGCTATAGGCTAGCGAGAAGGGCCTCGTACTCGGCTTCATTGTTGGAGTTGTGGAAGCTAAACCACGGCACATACTCCAACTTATTGTCATCTGGGTGAGAAGTATGCCACCAGCTTTTGTTCCTATAGAGTTGGAGGATCCATCCACGAGAAAAGTCTGGGTGGGCCGAGACCTTTCATCCTCTTTGGGGTGATTGGCTGAGGGCATGGCTGAAAGTGCATTCGACTAAGAAGTCCGCCAACGCTTATGCTTTTATTGCAGTTTCAGCCTGACTCATACCATCTTCTCGAACTCAGCCTCGTTTAGGGGAACCAAGATGAGGTCCTCGGCCGGTTCGCCTTGGCTTGCTAGTTTCCCCTAACCACTCTCATGGCATGGCGAGGTGATAGGACGAGATGGCCACCTTGAGTGCATGAAGGGTTGGCCCCCCTATAATGGCATTGTATAGGGAGCCTATCTTCATGGCTAAGAGCTTGGTCATCTGGGTTATTTGTCGAGGCTCGGTCCCTACTATGACTAGTAGCTATCTTTCCTTCAGGATTGATGACTACTCTGGAGAACCCGACTAGTGACACATCTACAGGTTGCATCCGATTTGGCATTAGTTACATCTTCTCGAATGTGTTGTAAAACAAGATGTCAGCCAAGGAGCCATTGTCCAGGAAGATTCTCTTTACCATGGAGTTTTCAATAGTCATAGACACCACCAATGCATCATCATGGGACAATGAGACCCCTTGTAGGTCATCATTGGAGAAGGAGGTGGTGTCTTCCAACCTTGACCTTTTAGGCACCGGGCTCTGGACATTTGCATGGCGTGTGCCTTCTGGGCCAAAGTGGATGCTCCACCTAAGGCCGAGCCCCCAACGATGACTTCAATAACTTCAGCTAGGGGGTGATGGGCCTGGGACCCGACCTGTTGTTGTCGCTACAAAGACGAGGCATCGACATCACCCTCGACATACTCCTTTAGGTGCTCAAGGCAGATGAGGGACTTGATCTCATCCTGGATTTCGTAGTACTCCTCGGTATCATGGTCAGTGCCTCGGTGGTACTTGTAGCACTTTTTAGGGTAACCTCTTTAGCTTGACCGACTACTTCATGTATTTCTCTTTTCCTATTTGCATGAGTATATGTGTTCGGGTGGAGTTTAGTGGTGCATATTTGTTGAAGGAAGGAACCAATAGCTTTTCTCACTGTCTTTGCTAGTGTGGTCATGGTCACGGGCATCCCTTTCCCTCCTCTTCTTATCAAGGGCCCCTTGGCTGGACATTAGGGAAATGACAGCCTTTTGGCACTATTGGCTGCTGTCAAAGTGGGAGAGGAAGAGATCTGCAAACTGGTCCCAAGAGTTGACGAATTGGGGGGGAGGGTGGAGAGCCATCTGCATGTTGCTCCCTTGAAGGTGGCTTAGAAGGCTCAGCACATCAGGACATTAGAGTACCCGTAGAGGAGCTTGAGGGCTTTGAATCTTTCCAAGTGGTCATCTGGATTAGTACTCCCATCATAGGTCTCCAAGGTGGGCGCCTTGAAGTTAGGTGGGAGCGGTTCTGAGTTGATGGAGTCGGTAAAGGCCTCCATCCGGGTGGATGAGAGGTTCTGACTAGTGGAGGCATCACCCTGACCCTCCACCTGTCGGATCTGATCTTGGATGGCACCTATCTACACCTACATGTCACCAAGATGTCGATTGATCGGGGCACCGACCTCGTCTAGGCTTTCTTTCTTGCGGGACGGGTTGGCTCTGTTCCCGGAGTGCTTGAATGCTAGTACATCCTGAGTCTTGTGAGCTTGGTGATCAATGAGGAGATTGTGATGGACAAACCCTGGTTCTAGAGAGGCATAGCGTCAACCTCTGGCCCTCAGAAGAGGGTTGTAGTGGCCAGAGTGTTAGACAGTTTTGTATGCCCTTAACTTCAATCCGATTTGATGTACTTTTGTTATTGAGTGTAAATAAATAAAGTGCATGTTTGATTCATGTTGTTTGGTATGATTCTGTGTAAGACTCTAAAACTGGACACTTATAGAGACTCGTGTTAGTTTTAAATGTTCACAGCCATTGGATAAGTCTCGGGAGATTTATCCTACCAAGGCTGATACTAGTGTGCCACTAAGTGTTGGGATGGCCTGTCTCGGCCACCAGGGTGAGACCCAAGGCACAGGTAGTATGGGATTACTCAAATCCTTGAACCAGACCAGATTTCCAGTATTGCCCAGGACCTTGGAGATAGATGGGAAAAACTGGAAAGTTACACCTGACCCCTAGACTCGATTATGACACTTCACTAGGTGTCGGATCGGCCTGTCTTTGATATGCCAATCAGTGAGATCCTTAGATGGGGATCAAAATCTGGGTATGTTGGGACAATCTGAGAATTCATCTGAGTGGGTGATCATAGTGACAGGATCAACCCCTTTGTCGGACAAAGGTAATGATCGGGAATGCACTCTCTCTGATGGAAACCAAACTGCCGG
>NW_010729223.1:57233-86587 GCF_000365185.1 Nelumbo nucifera | reverse complement strand
TTTAGATCTAGTTCGATTATGGTTCAAGTAAGATCCTTGAATATTGAATTATAAATTTAGGGAATATGATTCCCAGTTGGAAGAAGGTAGGAAAATTTTTGAAATTCGCCCACCCATTCCGCAACCTTCTTGGTGTCCATTAGATGGATCCTACCATTCTTTCATAGAGTGCCCTCCATTATCCCAGTTGTTCTCTGCATGGTGATGGGTTTGCCTCTCCGACTGTTGCTGTGAAGGTCAGACACTGGTTGATCGGGGCATCTTGGGTGGTGCCTATCTGATCTTGGATGGCACCTATTTGTGCCTACGTGTCACCAAGACGTCGGTTAATCTGGGCATCGACCTTGTCTAGGCTTTCTTTCATGCGGGACGGGTTAGCCCTATACCCCGAGTGCTTAGATGCTAATACATCTTGAGCTTTGTGAGCTCAGCAATCGTTGAGGAGATTATGAAGTTAAAACACTGGTGGGGGAGAGGCATAGCGTCGGCCTCCTGCCCTCGGAGGAGGGCTATAGTGGCCAGAGCGCCCTCCGCTGTCCCAGTTGCTCTCCGCGTAGCGGTGATGGTAGTCATCGTCCCTGTGGTTATTGTGGAACCCACGGGTTTGCTTCTCTAACTATTGTTGTCGTGGTCCCTATGGTTGTCGTGGGACCTAAGAGGTCCCCTGGCCGATTGGGCGCTAGCCCATTGGTGCATGGGTGGATCGTCCACTGTATTGCTCCTAGCTTTCAATAGGCCAACCACCCTATGGGCAGCCTCCTGTCGAATGCCCTACCTCATCCAACTGTTAGGCTAGGTTGTCTAGCCTGTCTAGGACCAACTTGAATTGGTCCATCGTGACTAGGTTCTAAGTGCTAAGAGTGTTGTCTTTCTTACCAACCATGTCGGAAACTTAATGGATTAAGTTTGGTTGTTTTTAGAGGGAAGTCTTGAAAGCGTTCCCATAGACAGTGCCAATTGTTGCTACCAAATATGAGGCTGAGGGTAATAAGGGGATTTCACTGGTGTCCAAGGCCGATAGGTCCAATCTATAAACAAGAGAAGAGAACACATCAGAGGCCTCGGGTGTTGTCCCAGGGGCAGAGACTCCGACAATCAAGTTAACCGAGTGCTTAAGAGGGGTTCGACCATGCAAGAGACGAGTGGCCAGAGCTTAATCCTTAATAACCAAGAATGATTCTCCTGGGATTCTAAATGTATGTGCTTACCTTGAGATGAGTACCCCTTTTATAGCTAATCTTGCCTTAGGAGTGGTTGGAAGTAGTTGGTGATGTGCGACAAAACAAATAAAAATAATAAAATCCATCATACAAACCCCTTGGACCATGCCTATAGAGTTAATCACTTAATTGATCACCACTCAAATGTAGGCATACAAACTTCTTTTATGAAACGTAGAACAATTCCAATTAGGGGTTTTCATGGGTTGGTTTGGGTCGGTTTCAGTCATTTTCTTCAACTGACCCAACCTAGTCGGTTTACTTATTGACTAAACCAAAACCGACTGACCCTGAAGCAAAACCGACCCAAACATGAAGGGTCTAGGTCAGTTTATCGATGTAGTCGGTTTATATATATATATATATATATATATATATATATATATATATATATATATATATATATATATATATATATAACTAAAATATCTATTTATATTTAAGTTTATTTCTTTTTAGTTTTTATGCAAAACTGATTTTTTGTCTATATATGTAAAATTATACAAAACTAAATTAAATAGTGTACCATTGTATTATATTTGTATTGCTTTTATGTTTTTAGTTTTTATCATAAATAACTAATTTTTTTCAAAGTTCAAACAAACACAAATAAAATATATCAACCTTTAACATATAGGGTAGGGAGTAATTAATAATTACTTAAACAATTAAACATATAGGCTCAGTTCAGTTGGCCAAAATCGAACTGAGTTGCGGTTTATTTTTTCATACAAATTGAAACCAACCGGTGGTTTTAAAAAACCAACCAACTCAGGTTGGGTCGGACTGGTTTGGTCAGTTTGGCATTTAATGTGAACACCCCTAATTCCAATCAACAACTCTGGTTATGAAGAAAACCAAGACAAGGATTCATTTCATCACATATGTTCTCTAAAACTTAGAAAAATATTCAGTTCATCAAAACAACCACTTTGGTTGTGAATTACATCCAGGATAAAAACTAAGGGTCTATTTGGTTCGTGATAAGAATCGGAATTGGAATCAGAATGGGAATCCCTTGGAATTGGAATCAGATTGGTCTATTCCCCCTACTGTTTGGTTTAGACTTCAGACAGGAATCAGAATTGGATTCGATTGATGCTGTTTGGTTCATGAAGAGACTGGAATTGGAATCAACCATGATTTGCAATTTTGCCCCTAATAAAAAACATATAAAGAAATAAAAAATCTATAAAATCATTTTCTCGTTTGCTCATTTTGGTTGGTTATCTTCCCAACTGAGATGTAGCATCTCCCACATTAATCTAATCAGAAAAGAGGGATTTATTAGATTTTTTTTATATGAGGCTAGATGTGGTTACTTCTTGTCCTATCTACCCGAATAATAGGAGTACTTGTCTAAAAAATCCTTTCATCAGAGAGATGTCATTAATAAAAAACATATCATATAAATGTGGGACGAGTCGAACCAGAAACGGGCGGCGGAGCAGGAAGACCCTTGCGGAACATAGACGAAAATAATAACCGCGCACTTTTCGTTATAATCCTCGAAACTGGATCGACAAGATTCAACATGAAGCTGTGATTCTCCAAAAACTGGATTGAAAAGAATAACCTCGCCGGCCTATCTTAAGGCATTTGATGTGATTCTCCGAAATGGCTTCTTTCAAAATTTTCCACAAAATGAAAGCAATGCCCACGTTTTTCATTTCCCAGAAGAAGAGTAGGAGAGAGAGGGGGAGAGAGGGTGGGAGAGAGAGAGAGAGAGAGAGGGAGGGAGGGAGGGAGGGAGATGATCACCTACCTGGCCGGAGTAGTTCAGGTTGGATTTAGAATACTATTGTCGAACTGTTGAAGGGTTTGAAGGAGAGAGTGACGAGAGATGAAAAAGAGGGTTGGAAACTTGGAATCGAGGGTTTGAGGGTTTTTTGTCATTTTCATTTTTCCTTGTTTAATCGGCTGGAATGGGAATCCGATTCTGAGAAAGTGGGCCAGGAATGGCCATTCCCTCAAATGGGGGAATGCCATTCTGCCCAGAGTGGGAATCCAATTCCTATTACACTCAACCAAACAGCTGGATCATTCCGATTCCGATTCTGAGTCTCTATTCCTGCGAATCAAACATACCCTAAGTTCATTGTTGTTGCATGTCTAGTGGTTTAGGACATATGGCAACAGGTGCTCTATTTCTCTTCCCCTTTCCACTAGTCCCAGATCCTGACCCTGTACAATATACACAGCCTCAACCAAATCCCACAGTCACTCAGACCCAGACCCAGCCCTTGACCTTGAGCCCTGAACACAGGCCCAACATAAACCCAATTCAAATCAGCCCAGCCTTTGTACCAGCCTGCCCCATCATTTGTCACTATCCCATTGACACTCAGACCCTGCATAGCTCCAACCCATGGCCCATACCCAGCCCTTGACCTTGACCCCTGAACACAGACCCAATTAAAACCCAATTCAGACTAACCTAGTCCTTATCCTACACCCTATCATAACTCCTTGACATAGACCCTGTACCTAACCCCATACCCAGCTCCAAACCCTGATCTTGTACACAGCCTCAACCCAACCCCACTGTGACTCAAACCAAAAACCAACCCTTGACCATGACCCCTGAACACTGGCCCAACCTAAACCCAATTCAAACCAGTCCACCCTTGTACCAGCCCCATCATCTCTCACTACCTCATTCAGGCCCAGCATAGCCCCAACCCCGTACCCAGTCCCTGACCTTGACCTTTGAGCACAAATCCAACCCAAACCCAATTCAGACCAGCCTAGCCGGCCCTTTTCCAAATACAATAAAAAATTAATTTCTAAATGTCAAACGAGATCTTCCATCAGTTCCATGTTACACGAAATAATCACAAAGGAAAAAGAAGGGCAAAGCTTCTTGTAATAATTTTATTCGTAATCACCATTTCCCATCTCAAATAAGGTGGATTTGTATAAGCTATTAGCTACTGTGATTTTAAACATTGTCTTGCAAAGAAATAAATATTTATTGTAATCATTCAAGGGCTAGGGCTGCCTTCATTTTGGTCAATAATTTCCAAATTGTCATTACCCGTCCCATTTCTTCTTATTTGCTGATTCTTTTTCCCTCTTTTATCTTTTATTCTTTTGTATGTGACAATTTTAAGAGTGGAAAACCTTATCAAATGTGAATAACTCATCCACCTAATTCTTTTCTCATTCTTTATTGATAACAAATTTTATGTTTTTTTCTTTAGGCTCAGTTTGGGAAGAGTATAAATACAAAGGAAAATCTATGATACCATGATATTGAAAAGCTTTGACTAATATCAAAACACCTCATTGATCACCTCTTTTGTGATACCCAGCTCATTGGTCAAAAGCTTTTTTCATATCATTTCTTTCAGTTATCATAGTTGAACCCTAAATACAAATATGTACAATGCAAATTCAAGGTTTAGAAATAAAAAATACAAAGTTTTGCATTGTACATATGTGTACTTGTACCCTTTCCAAACTGAAACTCATCAGTATTCTTCATCATCAAGAGTTTGCATAGGCTGATAGGAATCTTTTATATAGGGGCATTCCCAATTCATGCATTCTTTTGCTTGCTTTTCCCTTGGATATGAATCTCACTTATTAGCTCATTGTCCTTTTGTTATGCTTTCTTCTCCTTTTATTGGAACGTGTCTGTCTAGTGCATTGCCTCTTTCTTCCCTAACTTACCTTAATGGCCTTCCCTACGTATTGGAGTTACTGTAAATCAAAAACAACTTTCAATTCCAATTCCGGGAGTCCCATCATTCCCTTCTTTTATTCTAATTCAATGCTGGGTGGAATTTCCAACATTTTAGCCTTGAGGTGAGCCACCTTCTAGTGCTCAGACCAATCTTGAGCTAGGCCAAGTTGGGCTTTGGGGCCTACATCACTTAATATTTTTTTTTCTGGTTGATACATAGGGATATTCTAGAACATGAATGTTTTTTTTTTCATTTGTTTTTGGAACTGCCATATCAGAAAAAAAAACAAAAAAAAAACAAAAACATGTTCTTAAACTTTGTTTTTTGTTTTCAAAAGGAAAAACAAGTTGGTTWTGTTTCAAAAAATAGTGCATGTTTTTGGAACCAACACCATATTGGTTTTTAAAACAAAAATAAATTTTTAGTATAGAATCATATGAAGTTGAATAATTAGATGAAAATATGTTTTTGAAACTAGATGCAAGAACATGTTTTTTGTTTCAGTTTTGAAAACAGAAAACAAGCACACAACCAAGAACATGTTTTTTGTGTTTTTGTTTTGAGAAACAATCTGTCTTCAAACCATTTGTTTTTACATTGTAGAATGCCCCCATAATATGCTATATTTAATTTTCATAACAAATTATATTATACTAGCAATGACCCATGCAATGCACGGGATTTGTCAAGAAAAAGTAAAACAACGGAAACTAAAAACTATTACAAGGAATGCAATGTTGTTTAAAATAACTAATCTTTATTTTAGTAATTTGTTACAAAAATAATTTAGTAACTTAGATTAATTATATTATTAATTTTTATAAAAATAATAAATTATTGCTAATTACTTAATAACATAATTCTTTTTTTCCATATTGTCCATTAGTGTTCTATTTTATTTATCTTACTTTGTTAATGATTAAATATTATAATTTTTTTGTAAATATTGTATTTAAAGTACTTAAACATTAGTAAGTATATAAAGTTAGGTTGTAGTGACAATTAAATGAATATATAGATTAACATTTTTAGTCATAATTAAATTAATCTAAGCCTAAACTTGAGGATTAAGACTTTGGGTTGGGCTTTGGTTTATCCTCAATGTGACCCAACCCCCCAAGTTTCACACCTAAGAGCAATGTGACATTCATAATTAGACTAAACCAAATTGAGCACAACCTATGCATGCATTATTTTAAGGTTTTAACTATTTTTAGATAAAAATTATTAATATTGAACTTGAAGGAGCTATAGGGGATGGGCTACCTCCATTGTGTAGCCTAATAAACTAAAAACATAAAAGATCTTGAGCCAAATTTTGAGTTTATTGACAATTTTATAGGTTGCCTAGCCCAAATCGGCCCACACCCCAAGAGTAATAATATTTGTTTAGGCTTGGGATAGGGACAAGCTTGCCCATTTTAATTATAAAACTATAATTTTCTATAAATTAAAATTATTTAATTTTAGTTTATTATTAAAAATATATAAGATTTTCTATCTATATATTAATATAAAATTTTTTATCTAAATATATATATGTTTATAGCTTCTAGGTTGAGTTTAGTGGTTAGCTTAGGCCCTACCCACTAGGGCTGTCAATCCAATAGCCGATTTGAGTCCAAATCCAATTATCCTAGATTTAGATGTTAGAACTTGCATCCAATTAATAATCAGATTAGATGCAAATTTAACCCCATCCGATCCAATTAAAACTCAAGTCCAATAAAAATTATTACTTTATGTATATATGTAGTATAATTATGTATACATACATACATACATACATACATACATACATACATACATACATATATATATATATAATGTACAATTATATAAAGTTTATAAATTATAATTGATAATTTTAATATTTTATATTTATATACATTTATTATATATATACTTTAAAATAAATATTTTTAAAGCTTTTAATTTTTTGGTCATTTTAAACACAATAAGATGGTTGCGGATTAAATACGAAGATGATCCAAAACCTAATATAATAATCAGATGTGTATGCGAATCTAAAGATTTTATAATTGAATGCGGATGCAGATGTAGCTAGATCTTATCTGAATCCAATCCGTTTAAAGTATTAATGTTTGCATTATGTGGGGTTGGTGTAGATCTGAGCTAGACCTAGATCAGAAGAAAATAGTTGCTTGAGTCCGAAAATTTGCAGGTCTAGCCGTGTTTGGGCTAAGTTATAAATGATTATCCCTAAGTAGGAGTCTTGTGACATTTATAATTAGGCCATTATTAGTTTTGTTATTTCAATTAATTTTTATATGGAATGCAAGTGGTTTATTTTATTACTTTTCATAAGATTTTACTTTTTATTATTATTTAAATTATACTATGAATATTAGTTATTTTTAAATAGAATTCAAATGTATTTTAATTTTAAATTTATGAACTACTAATTTTTTCTAATTTCTAATTATTAGGTTTCAAATTATAATTTTATGATAATTAACCAATTAATAGGATTTGAATATGAATAGGGATGGCAATGTTCCCTGTTTCATCACTTACTCATCATGAAGATTGCCTTGGAAGGGACAGAGATTGATGGTGATACCCAATGAAGATGGGGGCAGAGATGGGGAGTGACTTCCTCACCCTGTCAAAATATATTTAATTTTTTTATATTTAAAAAATCCCCTTATGTTTAGTAAATCTATTTTTGAAAAATAATTTTAATTTAAAAATTTTAGGGATTAAGGTTCCCCAACAAAGAATCCATCTCTGTTAGGAATCGAGGATGGGGGATCATTTTTATCCCTAGTGGGTATCAGGGTCAGGGATGGGGGATCATTTTTATCCCTAGTGGGTATCAGGGTCAGGAATGGGGGATTTTCAAAGTTGGGATTGGGGATGGGGAGTATGGTCCCTACCCCAAACCAGCAAACATGTCCCATTGCCATTGCCATTCTTAGATATGAAACAAATAAATGGAATTTGGATGAGAGTAAAATTCTCTCTCTCTCTTTGGAATACAATAAGCTAATAATGGAAAAGGCCTATAGAAATATGTTAAAATAGGTTAATGATGGAACAGGTGTGACCTATATCTTATAATTCTTTCTATCTCTCTCATTATTTTTAGGTGATTTAACTATTTATGATAATTTTATTAACTAATTTTTAAACTATTATTTGTTTACATGTTAGGTTGGGCCCACACAAGCCTTGAAATTTGTGTGCTTGTTCTAGACCTAGGCCAAGCCACACTGAAATGATAACCCCTAAGAAAACTACATTTACTTTATTAGATTAATGAGGAGAACTACTTTTACTTTATTAGATTAATGAGAGGAGAGGGAATAAAATGAAAAAGAAAAAGAAAAAACAAAAGGAGTAAATAAATTTAAGCAATTTATTGGAGTAAATGAGAGGAGAGAGAATTAGTAGAGTGAGTTATTAGGAGATAGAGAGTTAATGGAATGATTAATGAGAAGAGATAACCAAAGGAATTAATGAGAAAGAGAAGAAAGAGTTAATGGTAAGCTAATTAGGAGAGATGAAAGTCTTAGAGGCTTAAAATTGATTGGTTACTTGAGGAATTTTATCCAATTTTAAAAATAAAAATTAAAAAAAAAACAAAAAATAGATAAAAGGTAGGAGAGGAAGGAGAGCCATGCTGATATGGCATGCGTTGTTTTATTATATATATATAATGTATCCAAAATAATAATGTATACAATTATTATGTATCCATAATAATGATAATAGATAAAAGGTATCCAATTCTAGATGATGATAATAATGATAATAATAATGTATCCATATTAGAATTACTTTACATGTGGCAATTCTAGATAATAATAATAATGTATTCAAAATTTTCTATAAACTTTATGTATTTTTTATTTTTTATTATTAATTGGACGGAGATTGCAAAATTCAAATTTGATTGCATAAACACCTCATTTAAACATGTGATAATTGAATTGAGTTGTGAAGTTTCAAGTACCATTGACAGGCTTGCTTGCTTGGCTAGACTCTTCTTTTCGTAATGTTTTATCTTTTTTGTGTATCTATTTTTGTTCATTTATAAAAATATATAAGATTTAAATAGGGGAATTGAATAAGGTGAAAAGTAGTAGTAGTTCAATTTACGATTTAAACCTTATAATTAAACAATGACTAAATTTAAAAATGAATATTTTAGTCAAAAGAAGGTTCCACAATCTTATTCATATTTTTTGTAGTAGTGTAAATATAGAATTATATATGTGTTCAATTTTTTCTATATTTTTTTGTATTTTTGTGTGTAAAAATAATTTTGATATGTCTCACTCACTTTTTGTTTAATATGATAAATATATGATATTATACATGTGCCTAATTTTTTTTGCAAAATTTATATATTTTATTTTTTATTTTTTATTTTATTAAGTTTTATTCTTTATTTATGATATTAAAGGTTAACACATTCGATCCAAAATTTGAACTATTCATCATTTTAAATAGTAAAATAATTTCATTTTTTTTGTCAATTTTAAATTATGTATTTCATTTTCATTATCAATAAAAATAATTATTGTTTATTACACTTGTTTTTTATTTGATTAATAAAAATATCATAATTGTGTCCAATTTTTTCTACATTTTTGTAATTTTGTATATTTATTTCTATTTTAAACATTTTATTACCTAACTATGACTTCATAGGTTAATCAATTTGATTCAAATAGTTGAATTGCTTAGTCAGCACTTGGATAAAGAATGACTTTGTTTTTGAGTCGGTTTTAAAATATATGGATTTATATTATTAAAAATATTGACATAGACTGACTTAATAGCATTTATTAGTAAAAAATAAAGATTTAATAAGAGAAAATGAGAATTCATACCTTATAATACTTAATAAGAGGGGATTAAATAAGGTTAAAAGTAATAATTAGTTACATGTTCAACCCTTAAAATACACAAATATGGACATTTTAGTAGACATTTTCAACCCATCCTTGTTCCCGCCCGCCAACGCAATCTCCATCTCTGACTCCATTGGGTTGGGGTAGGGTTGAGCAAATAGGTATATTCTTCCTGAAACTAAATAGAACCAACCTCGAACCAGCCTTGAATAGACACTACTCAATCTGTTAAAGGGTAGGGTTTGGTTCCAAATTCATGGAGTTGATCCCCACCCAAGTTAGTTCCAAGGTCTAGGGTTTACCCTAACTGAACTGATGCAATGAACCGGCCTTGGTGAAGCCTACCTTAAAACTAAACTTGTCTTGAAATAAACCCCAAAATATTTTTGGGGATGTAAAGATTTGAATCCAAGCACTTGTGGTTATAAAGGCCATGGTCTCATCACTTGACCATTGAGTTACTTGGTGATTTGATCTTTTTTTTTATAAGTAGTGTAAAAGATAATATTTACAAAATTTCAATTTAAATTATAAGTTTTGAACCATATAACGATAATATTATTAAGTTAATTAGAAAACCATACCCTTACTGTTTAATTATTATTTTAAACCACCCCTACTATTTCTGACAATTATTATTGCCCCTCGTAACAGAAGTGTTGAAATGTCCCTTAGCTTCTTCCTCATTTAACCTGATTTGAAATCTCCCCTTCTTCCGGTCCTGTTGTTATCGTCCCCAACTAGACCCCAGAGGAAACCTAGAAGACGGACGCATTCCTTACGGACAGGTGACTTCTCGGAAGAATCCGTATCGTAGATGTAAGTGAGGAACAGGGAGGAGTCGTGATTCAGATACTGAGCGATGGATTTAAAGCTCGGAGGTAGGGATGGCTTAAGTGTCTCGATCAGAGAGCTTGTTGAGGCAGGTAATGACACGCTGTTTGAGATCCTTAGTGGAAGCATTTTGGGGTGGAGTCTGGGATGATCGTTCCAGTTAAGCCATTGTCGAAGATGGAAAATAATGGGCGTTGGAAACCCACATTTGTGAGAGGTGGGCTCAGGTTGAAACCAGTGGCACAGCTGATATCTCTACATCATCGTTGTCGGACTTCTTTGACGTTCCTTCGGACGGTTAGTTGAGATGCTCGTCGGTTGCGTAGGTTCGTCTTACTGACTCTGAAGCTGCAATTGAAGATATCATCGCTACAACATTCAGATTTGAATCGAATCGTAGCCATGTGGTTCAGATACGCCTCCAAGCTCTAAGATGATCAGAAATTCAAAATAGTGCTATGAAGGGAAAAGCTTGTGACAGAGGACAGAATGATAAAACGAGTACTCTTTAACAAGTTTCAAGTTCAATGCTTTCTGCGCCAAATGTAATAGCAGGGTAGCCTCTTCTCCTAACTCCAAACGGTATTAATTAGAAATCCTGGCCCTTGAAATCATTGGAGGTTCCCATGAACCTCTCTGGTTCAAAAACTTCTGGGTTCTCCCATGACTCCCGATACCTTCCCATTGCGCAGGCATTGACGAAGATCTGTGCTTTCTTCGGAATGTCATACCCATACCCATCTGTGGTTATGTGTTCCATTGATTCTCTTGGGACTAGTACTGGAAGTGGTGGACGCAACCAGAATCTCTCTTTGATTACAGCCTTCAAGTAGTGAGCATTTGGGCCAGATCATCCTCTGTAGCGCTTCTTCTGTCCCCAACGATACTTCTTATTTTAGCCTGTGCTTTTCCATCACTCTTGGGTTCATCGTCAGCTCTCTCATACCCCAGTCCAGTGTTATGAACGTGGTATTTGTTCTGTAGCAAACATATCCTAAAATCACCAACAACTATTTGTATCTTTGCTTCCCTTCCGTGCATTTCAACCTCTGTGAGTGCTCCGACGTTTCTCCATCTTCAGTGGCCGGTACTCACCGGACTGAAGTCCTTACTGGATATCAATTGGAAAAATCCAAGAAAAGAAAAGGAAAGGCCATCATAGATCGGAAAGGGGGTGGTTACCGATAGCGTCTGTGCAGTGTTAGTGGCCTAACTGAAGAAGCCAAAACGCTCGTCGAGGGGTCATTAGACGAAGAGGGTAATATTGGGTTTAAAAATAATTACGCGTCACGTGGTGTCAATTGTAGAACTGAGAAATAATAGTGGAGTTGCAAAACAATAGTTAAACAGGGATATTTTAAGAAATTTGCCCTTTTTTAAGGGGGAGAGTAAAAAAATTATAGGTTCCAAGAGTAGACCATCGAACCAACCCCAAAAGTATAGGTTCCAAGAACTGACCTTCACAGGGTTGGCTCCAAGTTTTTCCATGAACCAAAGGGAAAATTGTCATCCCTAGGAGAGAGACTTTACTTATATGGATCCAATCCTTTTGTATACAATGTAGAGGGGATTTATTAATTACTTTTACCAAATCGATATTAACTCCCTTATAATTAACATTTTGCAAATAATGATATCTAATAAATAAATTTTTAGGATTCCAACTCAATGTTTTAAGACTTGGATTGGATTAAAAATCAGAAATGCTTTATGAGTTCGGTTTTACTAGTTAATTGGGACCTGGAAAGCATTGTTTTAAAAATCAAACCAGATTGGATGATCGAACTATTTGACCTAGGAACTGGTTGTATATTCGTGTCTGTTTTTAGGTTTGACCACTTTTTTGAGAAAAAAAACCATTGAATTGATCAGAGAACTATTGGTCCGAACACTTGAAGGTTGAAGCACTAAACCTTCTACTCAGGTAGGGGTGCAACTTGGGTGAGCCCAACCCAAGCCCAAACTAGCCCAGTCCAAAATTTTACACAGGTTGGGCTTGAATTTTTGGTCCTCAGGTTGGGCTCGGTCCAAGAAGTCAAGATTTTTTACTTTTTAGGCCAGACTCGGGCCTAGCCCTTAGGTAGCCTGAGCTCGACCCAACTATACACATTTGTACATACATACATATATATATATATATATATACATAAATATTTACATATATACATAAATGTATGTAGACATATTTGCATAAATTTACATATATATGCATAATTTTTGAGTGGGTTCATTGACCAACTCAAGCCCGAACCCAACCCAAGTGCATCATATTACAGTGTGGGCCAGGTTCGGGTTGGGAAAATTGGGCTTAAACTCAGGCCCAATCCAAGCTCGGGCCTTAAGCCCAAATTTTAAGACCGGGCCTGGGTTGACCATAAACTCGACCCAACCTACTTGACTTGCACCCCTAGACCGTTCGATGTAGACGATCAAACCACTGACCCAAAAAACTAGTGATAAAAGCGGTTACATTTCCAGGTCGGTTTTTAAAACCTTGCCAAAAAGGCCACCAATTTCCAATTTTTTACTATCCATTGTCGGTCTAGATCGAGTCTTAAAACATTGATCCAACTTGGTTCCATCACTATAACAATTTAGAAATTTTTGCTAAATATTATTTTTAAGAAAAAATCGTATATTTTTAAGTGCTAGAATACAATAACGTCCTTTTATATTTTATCCTTGAGCATAGCTGGATTGGTTGTCAGCATCCCAATTCAAAGTTGAGTGTGGAGAATTTTAAGCTGGATCCCAATTCAAATTGGTTGCCAGCATCCCAATTCAAAGCTGGATCGGCTGGCCCATTCTTTGTCGGACTTAGACAGGATTTTAAGCTTGTGGACTCAGGCTCATGCCCAAAACACTATGCCCAACTTTTCTTTTTGCCAGACTCGAGCTTTTTGTTAATTTGTTAATTTGTTCTTCTTCTCTTTTCTCAAGCCATTATAAGATCTTTATGTATTTTTCGGTTTTGAAGTTATTTAATATAAATAAGTCAGTTTTATTGGTAAGTAAAAATCGAAAATCYTTTTGCCCAATTTGAAGGTCGGGCTTATGGCTTGGACCCGGGCCTGGGCTCGGGCTTAACAAGTTCTGTTGATATGGAGGCTAAGCTCGGTCCGAACCCGGCCCGTGAACAGGTCTACATAGAAGACAGAACAGAACCGGTCTGCGGGTCGTCCGGTCGGRCTCTGAAAGTCTGAATGACTCATGACTACACTTGGAGTTTAAACCTTAGAGGTTTCAGTTTTCCAGAGCTCGAGCTCTGTGAAATTGTGATTGAAAAACAGTGAGGAGACAGCCAACGAATAATGATGGGCCGTCGAACATCYGATGCTGTAAAGATTTCTATCCTCTTCTCCTTTCGGGCAACCAAAGGTACCAACAACCAACCACCCTCTCTCTCTTTCTCTCTATGCCATTCTTCGTGGTTTACTAATCCTATTGCTGGTTTGCTCCAGTGTTTTCAGGTGAACCCTTAGCGTATCCATCTCCGGCTTTCTTCTCTACCAGCATAGTTGGCGAAACTCCCATTCTCGTTAGTCTCTTTTTGACTGTAAATAAATGTCCCTAGTGCTTCTGGGATTAAAGTGATAATTTTCCTCGGCATTTCAATTGTTGCAGGTTCGAGATTTTATTCGTTCTGCATTATATGATCCTAATCATGGGTATTTCTCTCAAAGATCTGGGGTAGTCGGGATGCTCGAGAAAAGCATCAAATTCAATCAGCTAGAAGGTACTCTACACATTTTCCATTTTCAAGCTTGTGGTATATCTGTCTCTTTCTACTTTGTATATTTGAATACTAAAACCATAAAAGTATTTCCTGTTACATGCTTGAATGTGACTATTGAATATTAACTCGTCCTAAATATTTAGAAATGCCTAAGCTAATAATTGGGGATCTTTTGGTCTGATGGTTAACCAAGTTACAAGATTGGGATTTTTAGATGCCTAGATGGTATTGGACTCCTCTAATATGCTGATTGGGATTGTACCTACTACCTAGAACTTGATTTTTCAGCATGATGGTTATTTGACAAAGATTTGGAACCTGGGAGAAGCATGATGAGTTTAATGACAAATAGCTTGACCTTGAGGAGGAGGTTACTTTTACTTARTTAGACGGAAATAGCAAGTAAATGTTTGAATTATCTGGATTGAATTAAGACTAGATTTAGGTAGGATCTATTAGGTTCAAGTAAATATTTTACTTCTTATATATGTAGATGCTATATGGCTGAAAGACAATAAAGAAGCRTAATCTGAATTGAGCTCTAAGTTTGTGAGGCCCCCATCCTTGAAGTGGTTTTTCCATCTTGTTCTTCTTGTTTTTGCTAATATAATTTATCTTTTATAAGAGAGGATCTTTACATAGCSTCCTCCAATATACTGATTGAGATTTTAACCAGAACTCAGCTTTTCAGCATTTATTCTTATTTATTATTTATTGAGGAATTCGATTACAAAAAAATGAGTGTTGTAGAAGTGTGAAAGTGGAGATGGATTAATGGAAACATAGGAATGACAGGATCAGAAATGAAATTATTTGAAGGAGCCTAGGAGTAGGGGTGCAATCGTATTGAGCTTGAATCGAATAGTTTGGGCTCAAATTCAATTAGGCTTGGAAGCTCGCAATCCTGGCTAGATATATATACACGTATATACATATATAAAATAAAAAAAGATAACATACAGGAAAATAGAGTTTGAATTGACCTCGAAATTAGGTTCAAATATAGGAGTATTTTAGTTGAACCAAGCCAAGACATGCTGAAGTTCGTCTTGGTTTAATTGCACCCCTACCTAGGAATTGCCCCAACAGGTGGTAAAATGAGAAAAGTAGATTTATATGATATGGTCACATTCAGAGACCATGTACAGCACCTATAAGAAGAAGTGTAACGTTACAAGTTGAAGGGGCTAGAATAGCTAGCGGCAGACCAAAAGGGGCATTGATTGAAGTTAGGGATGGCAATTTCTACCCTACCCAGTGGGTACTTGCCCCTACCCTACCTGACGGGATGGGTTTTTTTGCTTGAAGGATGGGTTTTGGGGCGGGTACGGGCAGGGTACGGTATTAGGCTAAACCCGACCTCCCCGACCTGCATATTGTTGGAAAGCATATAAATTTTATGTACCAAGTGTTGAATTTAATAATATTTTGAATTTTACGTGAAAGATAATTGATAGTTCGTGTGTTTTATACATATCTTAATCAAATAATTGGAAATTTTGTTGTTTATTCGTGTTATTTTACTTATTTATTGCTTACAAGAAATAATAGGAAATTAGATACGGGATCTAAATCCAACCCTCCCTATCTTTGAATGTGGGGAGGGTAGGGTCAGAGAGGGTTTTGCATTTTCATGTGCAGGTAGGGTTTGGATTCTCAAAATCCAACTCACTATGGGTTTTGAGGCGGGTACGGGTTGGGAGGTTTAGGGAGGTGGGTAGGGTCTAGAATTTACAAAACCCTCCTTGAACACGTCCTGTTGCCATCCCTTATTGAAGTAGTAAGAAATGATTTAAAGGTTCATAATTTGACAATGAATATGGCACTAAATAGAACAAATTGCGGAATCTATTAAACAATGAGTTTATGCAACCCTGTGAAGGTCAAGTGGAGCTCCTGGAAAAAAGATTTGAGGAAGGGGAAATTAAGGAAGCAATTTTTTCAATGGATAAATCTAAAGCTCTGGGTCCCGATGGTTTATACAATGGTTTTCTATCAAGATTGTTGGGAGATAATCAAAATTGATTTGGTCAAAGCATTCAATGAACTCCATAGCAGGGGTAAAATTAGCTCGGGGATGAACTCCACTTTCATAGATTTGGTCCCTAAGAAACCAGGTGCTACCCATCCAAGGGATTTTTGACCTATCAGCCTAGTAACCAGCATATACAAGATCATTGCTAAGGTTCTATCCCATAGTGGCCTGTTGCAAGTTGTGAAAAAAATTGAAAATATTATGAGAGACTTCTTGTGGGAACTTGGGGAAGGGAAGAAAGATCACTTGCTTAGTTGGGAGAAGGTGATAAAGTTAAAAGCAAAAGGGGGGGGGGGTCGGGAATTGGAAATTTGAGATTAAAAAATAGACATTGTTGAGTAAATGGCTATGGAGATTTCCAAAAGAAGGTCAAAGACTTTCACATTAAGTGGTTGCAAGTGTGCATGGGCTGCCAAGCAACAGATTGGATGCTGGTTGTCTTCAAAGAGCTAACATGTCTACTCCTTGGAAATCCATCCATGACTCTCTTCCTATCTTCCTCAACCACATCAGGTATGACTTGGTCTCGGGTCAGAAGATTAGGTTTTGGGAAGATATTTGGCTCGGGGAGTCCCCTTTGAAGGAAACTTTTCCCTCCCTTTACACTCTTTCCAATCTCAAAGGTAGACCAATGTCAGAATTTATTTGTCCCTCTCTCCTCTCTTGAGTTAAACTTGGGCTTCACTAGAAACCTTAGAGAATCTGAAATTCCTAGTGTGCCTGCTTTACTTACATTGCTGTTGGGCTCTTCACTTGTAAATCTGAAATTCATGTTGAGCTCTTCGCTTGTAAATCTTTGTTTAATTCACTTGTAGCCTCCCCTTCTTCCCATTCTCCTTCTTTCCCTGTTAAGGAAATCTGGTGTTCCCCCATTCCTCCTAGAGTTAGTGCTTTCTATTGGGAAGTGTATCACGGCTGCATTAACACATATGGTGAGCTCCAAAGGAAAAGACCAAACTGGTGTTTGTCCCCAATTGGTTCTGCTTATGTAAATTAAATGGTGAGACTGCACTTCATTTCTTAATTCCCTGCCCCTTTGTCGGCTTGGAAGGATTGTTTAGCCCTTCTAATTGCAGTTGTACAAATAAAAGAGGCGGACTAATGTGGAGATGTACCAGGGCAGCAGTGGTTCGGACAGTCTGGGAGGAAAGAAATTCAAGAATATTTGGGGATAAGGAGAGAAACAAGGAAGCCTTGATTGAGATCATAACCCTAAGGGTGGCTCGTTGGGTTAAAGCATTGGATTTGTTTTTAGACTTTTAGGTCAATGATTTTTTCAAATCTTGGGGTTAAGAAGAGAGGGTACCTCGAGTGTAATTTGTAAACTTGATATTGAGAAAGCATATTATCATGTTAACTGGAATTGCTTGGATCTGGTGCTGGAGAAAATGAATTTTGGGCAGAAATGGAGAAACTGGACCAGAGTATGTGTTAAGACCCCAAAATTTTCTATCCTAATTAATGGCCAATCTATGGGGTTCTTCGGTAGTTCTAGAGGTTTGAGGCAGGGAGACCCACTTTCCCCCTTGCTGTTTATCTGTATCATGGAAATCCTAACTCTTTTCAGTAAGAAGGCTGCAGATAATGGGTATTGGGATGGATTTGCAATCTCTCCAGGAAAGGAAAAAGTTAATATCCTCCAGTTTGCAGACGATACCTTATGTTTTGTTGATGCATCCCCGATTTAGTTGGAATTAGTGCTTGGGATTATGAGTTGGTTTGAAGTGGTGTCTGGACTCAAAGTTAACTTGAGTAAGAGTCAGATCATCCCAGTGGGTCTTGTTCCAAACTTAGAAGAATGTGCAGAAGTGATGGCTTTCCAAACTGCTTATCTCTCGGTTAAGTATTTTGGCTGCCTCTTGGGGCTAAATTTTCTTCTTCTGCGACTTGGGTTTCAATTATAGAGAGAATGGAGAGAAAATTGGCTTTTTGGAAGGCAAAATATCTTTCATTTGGGGGCCGAGTGACACTGATTAAGAGTACTCTTTCAAATCTTCTTACTTACTTCCTTTCTCTATTCCCCATCCCAATCAAAATAGCAAATAGGCTGGAGCAAATCTAGAGGATTTTTTTATGGAGGGGATGGGAAGAGGAAAAGAAGATCCATATTGTAAAATGGGAGCAAGTGTGTCTCCCAAAGAAAGTTGGTGGGCTGGGAATAAGGAATTTGAAGAAATTTAATTCTGCCCTTCTAAGTAAATGGTTATGGAGGTTTGCCACTGAAAGAAATGCATGGTGGAGAAACCTTATTGCGGAAAAATATGGGGTGGAGTGGGGTGATTGGAGATCCAAGTGTCCTCGTTCTAGAGGGGTGAGTTCTCTATGGGCAGGTATTTTGAAGTACCTTCCTATCTTCTTGGAAGGGATCAGATTTAAGGTGGGAAATGGGGAAAGAATTTAATTTTGGAAGGATCTCTGGTGTTCAGAAGTGTATTTGAAAGAAGTTTTCCCTCTTCTGTTCCAAGTCTCTGTAAATCAGGATTCTTCTATAGCTGAGAATTTTAATGCATCAGGTGATTCCATTATTTGGAATCCGCTTTGCAGGAGGAGCTTGTTTTATTGGGAGGTGGAAGAGTATGTGGCACTGTTGGGTTTGCTTCAAAATCAGATGATTGATTTAAGTTTGGAGGACGAATGGAGCTGGAAATGGAATGCAGATGGTTGTTTCTCTGTTAAATCTATGTTTCTCAAGCTGTTTAGTTCAGGTCAGGAGAATTTCCCCGCCAGGCAGATTTGGAATTCAACTAGCCCCTCTAAGGTTAATTTTCTGGTTTGGACAATGGTTCTTGATAAATGTCTGACTAGAGTTAATCTGGAGAGACGTGGTATTCAGATTCTGGATATCTCGTGTGGCTTGTGTGGTACTCTTGCAGAAACTACTGAGCACTTGTGTATCCATTGCCCAATTTCTTCCTATGTCTGGGGGCACTTTCTTAAGGCCTTGGAAATTAGTTAGATAATGCCAAATTCAGTGAAGGAGCTGCTGAACTGTTGGAGTATTGAGGGCCTCAGCAAGAAAGGAAAACTGGTTTGGAACACCATTCCGGCAGCTGTGCTTTTGTCTATTTGGACTGAGAGAAATAGCAGAATTTTCTGTTGTAAAGCTAAAAGCTTAGATGAAATAGTTCAGAGAGCTGTGGGCAAGTTATTTTCTTGGGTGTTGGTGACGGAGGAATTTAAACATCAGAATTTGTGTCTTTTATTTTGTTCTCAGCCTTGGATGAAATTGTAGTCTGATGTGGTCCCAGGCAGCCTTTAATGGCATGGGCTTTATTATAATGTTTCTTTGATGAATAAATTACCTTACATTGATCAAAAAATAAATAAATGACCTTACCTTTTACAAAAAAAAAAAAATCTTGGGGTTAAGAGATTTTACTCCTCCCTCCTGTTGTATCTTCCTTTTTAATCTCTTTATTAATAAAAGTTTCTGTTATTTATAAAAAAAGTTGCTTCATTTCCTAGAAGACAGATAGCAACAGTGGACTGGTGGTTGGCTGAAGCTGAATTTTGATGGGAGTTGTGTGGGCAATCCTGGCCCCTCCAGAATTGGAGGTGTAATCAGAGATGAGGAAGGAAATATACGTGCTTTCTTCTCAGGTCCAATTGAGCAAGGTAATTTCTGAAGTTGAGAAAGCCAAAGAATTGGGTATTGAAAGAATAATTATTGAAGGCGACTTGAAAATAGTTGTAGAATGGCTAAAGAAGGGAGAAGGAATATCTTGGAATCTAAGGAATGTTCTTAGGCGTTTCAACTGGTTCTCTAGGGGCATGTTTATTCAGGTTAATTGGGTTAGAAGATTTGCCAATTGTCTGGCAGATGGTCTAGCTAAGCAAGGGGTTCAGAGATAGAGTATTTTTGGGCTCTGCTGTAATATGTTTGGGGGGTTTAGACACTTGGTGTCTTCTGTATTTCCACAATGTCTTGTTTCTCTACTTTCTTTTAAAATTAATAAATTCCTTTTGAGTTACTGATAAAAAAAAAGAACATGCAAGTATTATTTGTTTAAACATTTACTTATATCTGTTTCTTCATTAATGAATTTCTATTTTTTCTTTATTTTCCGGTAACGAGTAAAACTTTTGTTAATTTGTAAAAAGAATGATTTAAGTACAAAAATGCCAAGCATCCCTATGCATGGGCAAGTCAGCATCTGCCTATCCTACTTATAGTAGTTATCTTAGAACTGAGCCCAAAAGAATTGATCCCTATGTATATCCCTTCTTTGGCCAAACTTTTTTCTGGTCTTCTGACCCACTGAAAAGTCTGATCAAGTATTTAACTTCTCTTTGAATCTGTCTGAACTGCCATATTGCTTATTCTGTTTCCAACCAAGTTCTCTGATCAATGAATTCTAAGTTGTTTTTGATAAAAAATTTAGGTTTGCAGTGCTGCATAGTGTCAATGATAGATAAGAATATGTGCTTTCTGTTAGTTGTACTTCTTTATTTATTTTTTTATTTTTTTGCATTCTGAAATTGAAATGAACAATGTTACTTATTTGATGTTTTCTTATGCTCCTATCTGCAGTAGGTTTGTTTTAAAGAAATGTTATCATAAAACTGTAACTGGATTATATAAAGCAAACATGTGATTGTTTCCGCAATATATCTCCGTTTTTTTATGTATCCTACCTTTTTGCTGTGTTTCAGGGAGGAAGGCTTACATGCGGCACTTGGATAAAATTTACAAGCAACATGACATAGCATGGTTTACTCCAGTGGAGCTTTTTAAGGTAGTTTCTGTTTGCTTTGAATGAAATTCCTGTTAAATGCATTATGGTGGAAATTTTCTATTCAGATGTCACCCAAAGTGTGAAACCATATGCTTTGAAGTTAAAGAGCCCAAGGTCTTTTTGTCCAAACCCGGATACAATTGCAAAAGCCCCAACAAATATCACGAATATCCCTCCTACCAAATATGAGAATAGAAAAACAGGAAACTGCAGATCCACCACCCTTCCAACCCCTGCCAAAAAAACACAGAAGAAAACACCCCAATGAGATATGCAATTCAAGCTTTATCCATTTTCTCCATGTATCCACTGTCCAAAACATAGCTTGGAACTTCTCATCTGAGAGACTCTCTTTGTCTTCTTCCCCTTCTTCTTTAGTCACGTCCCAAATACTCCCAACTTTAACCTGGCAAAAGCTTTTGAGACTTGCATCATTTGATTAGTTTTCTGTCTTCTAAATCTTCTAACTGCATTAGGAATTTTCTCCATCTTCGTATAAACCTTCCTTCTATCAATGATTCTTTCTAATTCAAATATTGCATTCTTTTCAAAAAATTGAGCTGTTTTCAAACCTTCTCTCCTGACCTTTCCCTCCCCTACATCTCCATCAACCTTCACAATCCCATTCTCCTCAGCCCTCCCAGAATCAGAACCACCCACCTCAACGTCTGAGTTTAATGTCCCTTTATCCTTCTTTTCAACTGAGCTCTAGACTCTTCTTCCACCTCCCTAAAAGCTTCCTTTGCAAAATCCTCCACCCAAGAAGAATAATCCCAATATTTTACTAGTCTTCACCTCTTTGTTCAGAACCATTTTCATATCCACGACTCTCTCAACTTTGTGAGTCTCATCTATGACTACTTCTTGCTCCTCTGCAGCTGATGTTTCTCCACCCTCATCACCTATTTCCCCAACATCTTGCAAAGGTCTAGTTCTGCATTTTTGTTTCCTTTTGTAGACTCTTGGCCATGGCTTTCCTTCCTTTTCCTCCTCAACATTCTTCTTTACTGTTTCACTATAGACCTTGCGATCAACCTCTTCCAACTCGATCCCTGTTCAGAATTCTTTCCTCTCTCCCCTCTTCCATGACTCTTCTCCCCCAACCCGTTCTCCCTTCCAATCCCTTCTTTTTCAATTTCTGCCACTTTCATYGATTTGGTATCAGCTTCTCTAGCTTTGTCATCATCTTTTGTACTCTTTTTCCTACTGAAGACACTCCACAGTCTTGGTTTCCAACCTCCCCACTCTGACTTCCCCCTCTAGATCTTCCCTAACTTCTGATTCGATACCTCCTGCGGAAGGCATAGATCGTATAGCTAAAGATTTGGACCAGGCATTGGAGCTCATGTCATTGTGATGGGGATCCTTAGCATCTCGTTTTAAATTTCTAAGAGAAGACTTGCCAGGATTATCCAGCGAGTTGCTTAAAGTCTTAAGAATTCCACCTGGTTCAGAGCACTCACCCCTGATACCCGACCCACTAACTTTTCCTGAATTATCACCTAGCCTAAATTGGGTTACACAAGGTATCTGCAATTAAAAAATCCGCCAGTTCCATCATTATCACCTAAGCTACTAAGATGTATCCTAATGACCCGAAGCACACCCTAGTTTGTTAGATTGAATCAATTTTTTAAAACTTGGAGGAATAATGCGAGGTGTTCCACTACTTGGAGGCATGAGGCATAGTTCTGAACATAAGAAGCATAAGCCTCCCGAACACAAGGTGTAAGCCTTCTAAAGAGGAGGATGCCTCCTAATCCTTTTGCATGTGCCTCAGGGTGTTTTGGGGGCACCTTGCCTGGAGACTTGTCTCTCGGCATGCACCTCCCACACCTTTTAAAACATTGGATTGAATTTAACCATGGTTCCCATAATTGGGCAGAATGGCTGATAATCAGGTTGATGAACTATCAAAAATATTCAGGTAATTGTGACAGGGTTGGATTCTTCTTGTCAATGAGTCTTTTTGCCATTGTCTAGTTGAAAAAGGATGTTATTAATGGCTTATATAATGTTCTGAAAATTGTTATTATACTGTATATCCTAAACTAAAGGGTTTTGAATCAAATTGAGGGTAGGCCTTGGTGCAATGGTTGGGTTGCTCCATTGCAACCTGGGTGACCAGGGTTCAAATCTTGAAAACAGCCTTTCTGGTTGATTTCATAGCCAAATGAGGAGTTGATAGAGAGCATCTATTCTGGGGTGTAGTGGGAAACTTGTAAAAACTGTATATATAAGAAGTGGGGAGTCTAGATGTCAACTTCTCAGGGTGCATTACACCTATACTTGTACAGATTTCTTATTTTTTAAAAAAATTGACTGTTACTGTTAAAAATGACATTAAATTTCTTCTCAAAAATTGCAAATCATCATATCTAAATGACAATAGTATTTTAAATCTATTAATTACAATATTTGCAAAATTAATTATAATACAAAAAGTATTTAATACATGTAGAGAGAGTAGTTATAGAAAAAAAAGAAGAAACCTATTTTTCTGTTCTCTTCTTTCTTATCCTCTTTCAAAGCCCTTGAATATTTTATATTTCAATAGTAAAACCTTAAAACAACCATAAGTGATATATATGATATGCAATAGATGTATGATGTCTCCACGTAATTACTAATAAGATGCAGCTATAGCATTAATATCATAATAAGGTGTCTGTCTTGTGATTTTTTGCTTTCTACAAGGGTGACTTACTGACTTTTTTCATATAAGTCAAGGCACCTAGTCACCTAGGTAATGCCTTGAACAACTTTGTCTCTTCTTAATATTCTTGAAGGGGTTTTTTAAGATCCCACTAAACCTGATAGCAGGGTATGGACTTTGTCAGCCTCTGGGATTTTTTTTTCTTGTGCATCCTACTTTAAAGCTCTAGTCCAACCATCGGATCAGTTAGGGCAGCCCTTTCCGGTAAAGGAAGTTTGGTGCAAACCTAATCCTCGAGGGTCGAGAGTTTTTGCTGGGAAGCAATCCTGGAAAGAGTCAACACTTATGATCTACTTCAGAGAAAGAGGCCTAATAGCTACTTATCTCCTCATTGGTGTGTTCTCTGCAGGGCTGAGGGTGAGACTGATTACCATTTACTGATTTCCTGCTCTTTTGCTAATCACATTTGGGAGTGGTGTTTATCTCTGTTTGGGTGCAGGTAGTCACCCCCATTAGATGTACAAAGTCTATTTTCGTCCTCCATGTTAAGCTGGTCAAAAAAAAAAAAAAGAGGAAAAGTCATGTGGAGATGTATCAGGGCTGCTGCATGCTGGACTATTTGGGAAGAAAGGAATGGGAGAGTTTTTTCAGATAGAGAAAGAAGTCTTCCAGATGTCCTGGAGGTAGAGTTGTACGTTGGCTGAAGTCCTTGGATCTATTTAAAGATTTCTCAGCAGCTGATTTGTTCAGAAATTGGAAGGAAATTGCAAGCTCAGCCCCAGCTAAGGATACTTCCCTACCTAATTGAGGTTGTTAGAATACACAAATCAGGGGTATTTTGGTCATTTGGGTTTATCTATCTGAGAGTGAAAGGTCTATTTTGTTTAAGTTTAAGTTATGTGTCCCATCACTTATGAGGGACAATATGGTCTTTCTTGTAAYTATRTTATTKGAGATAAATACAAGTGGGTCGGCTAGAGGTGGACTGATTTTTCCTAATCTGGCCGAACCCTTCTTCTTCTCTTATTCTTCTTCTCCTCTTCTTCTCTACTTTAACCTAGAATCGAATAGGGGTTTCACATGGTATCAGAGCAATAAAACCTAGTTCTCTTTTCCCTTTTTTTTTTTCTTTCCTCACTGTTTGTCTTCTTCCTGGGTTCGCCACCAACTATTTCAGCTTTTTCGATTTTCTTCTAGCCTGAGTGGAAGCTCGACAAGAGGCCAAAAAGGAGTGGTCGTTTTGTGGTTTTGGAGGTGAGTATGCCTCCAGTTACTGTGGTGGTGGTCGTTGAGGTTGTGTACTAGATGCCCTCTATTCTGTGATACGAAGAGGGCTGTTTGTGGACAGGTATGAGCAGTTCTGTTTTTTGCCCAAATAGTGGACTGTAAATGCTGTGTTTTGGTTCAAAATATTTTTTTTGTGGAGGTTTGAAGTGATTAGTATGCATATCAGCCTTGTTCTTCACTGTTTTTACCTCATGTGTGCTGAAAGTAGAGTTTTTCGACTGCTGAAGTTCACGACAGCAGTGGTGTGGTGGTGGTTGTACTGTGTTGAATGGTGTGTGGGTGATTCTGAATAGTTGAAAGTGAAACCTTGTGTCGTGTGGTGGTGTAGTGTGCAGTACAGGTGTTTGATTTAATGACTGAGTGATTTCAGTTTTTGTATTTGATGTGCAATGTGTATTTGAAGAAGTTGGTGGTGCTGAGAGTGAGATAAGTTTTGTGAAGTGTGTGAAGTTGTGCTGAATATTTGAAGGTGAATTAGTTAAGATGGCATCGATTGGAGATGAGAATGACAATAAAACAGGTGTTATGATTTCTCTAGATTACCTAAATGTTCAAATGACATTTATTAAGTTGAATGGTGAGAATTATGTGTCGTGGGCAAAATCTGTGGAGGTGTTTTTAAAGGCCAAGAAAAAAGTAAAACATGTGAGAGAGGAGAAAYCCTCCTCTGATTCTYYGGGGTTTAGTGACTGGGAATAGGAAGATGCACAAATAATGACATGGCTGTGGAATAGCATGGAACAAAAAATTAGCGTGAACTTTATGTTCCTAGATACAACTAAAGAAATCTGGGATCATGCTAAGAAACTGTACTTCGGCAAGACAATACAACTAGGTATCAGTTGTACCAAGAGTACTTTAATATGAAGCAGGGCAGTCAAAGCTTGGAGGAATACTATGCAAGTCTGAGGAATATCCAAAATGAGCTCAATGTGTATCATCCTCTGACACAGGATGTTCAGATTCAGCAACAACAGCGTGAGCAACTTGATGTGACAAGGTTTCTGGTGGGTTTGAAGGCTGAATATGAGACTGTCCGTGCACAAATACCGGGGGGGTTTGCTCTTCCCTCACTTGAAGAAGTTTTTGCTCGTCTCAGGAGGACATCTTTTGAGTCTATAGAGCATTCTTCTCTCTCAGACAGATMTGGTTTTGTGGTGACTAGAGGGGGAGGCCGTGGAAATAGAGGTGGTGGTGGACTTCCAGGTAACCGTGGTGGTCCCATGTTTAACCGTGCTGGTGGCCGGAGTGGAGGTCGGGACTTAGGGGGAGGTTGTGGTAAAAAAAGAAGTAATGCCCCTAGGAAGTGTACACACTGTGGATTAGAGGGTCACACGGTTAATTTCTGCTATGATTTACATGGTCCACCCAACACTTGGGCTAACCATGCTGTGACTAAGGGTAGTGGTACAATTACTGAAAGTCAGCAAATTGACCCGATTCCCTCCACATGTACTGGTGCTTCTGGGAAGGAGATGGTCAATGTACCCCGTGCAGTATATGAGCATTTCCTTCAGACATTTCAGCAGAACACAACTACCCTTGCCCATTCAGGTATGGCTTGCTTGGCTTCCAAGCCTTCACCCTGGATTATTGACTCCGGAGCCTCGAACCATATGTCTGGGACTCCTAATGTATTTTCTTCTCTTTCTCGGTCCTCCACATCTCAAACAGTTACTCTTGCTAATGATTGTACATCTCCCATCTATGGTGTTGGTGTTGGTGATGTTGATCTCTCCTCCTTGTCTTTATCATTTGTTTTATATGTTCCCAAGTTCCCCTTTAACCTTATGTCTGTTAGTAGATTAACCAAGTCACTTAATTGTTCCATAACCTTTTATCTCTCTTTTTGTGTGTTTCAGGATCTCAAGACGGGGATGAAGATTGGTGGAGGGCATGAGGCAGGTGGATTGTATTACCTTGATGGTGGTGGCCCTCCAGTAGCTTTTCAGTCTTCTCTTACTCATCTTCAATGGCACTGCAGACTTGGTCATCATTCTCTCAAGGCTCTGAAGTTGATGGTTCCTTCTTTGAGTCATCTATCATCTTTGGATTGTGAGTCATGTCAGCTTGGGAAACATCATAGAGTCTCTTTTAGTCCAAGAGTTGATAGTTGTGTCTTGAGTCCTTTTTCTTTAGTTCATTCTGATGTCTGGGGTCCGATCAAAGTGATGTCATACAATGGCTATAAGTATTTTGTAATTTTTGTTGATGACTTTTCAAGGATGACATGGATTTATCTTATGAAATATCGCAGTGTGAAGTGTTTTCTATTTTTCAAAAATTTTATGTTGGAATACGTATCAAATTTGGTGTTCATATTAAAATTCTTCGCTCCGATAATGCCAAAGAGTACACCTCAATACCATTTCAGCAATACTTRGAGCACCATGRGATAATTCATCAAACTTCTTGTGCCTACACCCCACAACAGAACGGTGTGGCTGAACGGAAAAATCGACATCTCCTTGAAACTGCTCGGTCTTTGATGCTTAATATGAATATCCCAAAGCATTTTTGGAGTGATGCTGTCCTCACATCTTGTTTTCTCATCAATCGGATGCCCATGTCCATCATTGGAAGTCAATCCCCCTTCTCGGTGTTGTTTCCCACATTGTCTCCGTTTCCTCTCACCCCAAGAGTCTTTGGATGTGTTTGTTTTGTTCAAAACTTGGGGCCTGGTTTAGACAAGTTAGATGCACGAGCTACTAAGTGTATTTTCCTTGGCTACTTAAGGACTCAAAAAGGGTATAAGTGCCATAACCCTAATTTCCATAAGTCATTTGTGTGTTCCGATGTCATCTTCTTTGAATCAGTTCCTTTTTTCTTGGATACTGTGGTTTCTTCTCCTTCCTCCGTAGTTCCTCTTCCTGTCCCTGTTGCGGATCCCCTTCCCGTGGTTCCCATTCCAGTTGCAGATTCACCTCCCATGCCAGTTACTACTGAGAGGCCACCAATCAAACACGTGTATACTCACAGAAGAGCACCGGCCTCTCCTCCAATTCAGCCCTCGTCGACAGATCCTGTCATTGCTTCTTCTCCCTTAGACCTTGATCTTTCTATTGTCCTGCGGAAAGGTAAACGCACTTGTACTTCTCATCCTATTTCACACTATGTTTCAACTGCTCACCTTTCTGCTTCTCATCGCAACTTTATATCATTGCTATCATCTGTTTCCATTCCCAAGACTGTCCAGGAAGCCCTTACCTCCCCAGGGTGGCAGCAAGCCATGGAAGAGGAACTCTCTGCTCTACAACACAATCACACGTGGGAACTGAACTTACTGTTCTTCTTCCTGGTAAGCATGCTGTTGGGTGTAAGTGGGTCTACACATTGAAGTATCTTCCAGATGGCAGTGTGGAGCGATTGAAGGCCAAGTTAGTTGCCAAGGGCTATTCTCAGCTATATGGTGTGGACTATATGGAGACATTTTCTCTTGTGGCTAAAATTGGTTCAGTTCGGGTGTTGATTTCATTAGCTGCTATGTATGATTGGCCTCTTGTGCAATTGGACATCAAAAATGCTTTCCTACATGGTGATCTCATTAAGGAAGTGTATATGGAGCAATCGCCAGGGTTTGTTGCTCAGGGGGAGGATGGTCAGGTTTGTAGACTCAAAAAGGCAATTTATGGACTGAAACAATCTCCACGCGCATGGTTTGGSAGGTTCAGTGAAGTAGTGAAAGACTTTGGGATGAAACAGTGTCAGGTAGACCATTCTGTGTTCAGCCATGACTCAAAAGATGGAAAAATCTTTCTAGTGGTGTATGTGGATGATATTGTCATAACTGGGAGTGACAATAATGGGATTGATAGGTTGAAGACAGGACCACTTCAATACGAAAGATTTGGGTAAGCTGAAGTACTTCCTGGGAATAGAAGTTGCAAGGTCAAGGCATGGAATTAACTTATGTCAAAGAAAATATGTTCTTGACCTACTTGAAGAAAYAGGACTGTTAGGTGCTAAACCARCAGAGACTCCTATGGAACTTAATGTCAAGTTGAGTGTTGATGCAGGTGAAGAGTTTGATGATCCTGGAAGATACAGGAGGTTGGTGGGAAAGTTRAATTATTTGACTATTACCCGACTAGATATATCATTTGCCGTGAGTATGGTGAGTCAGTTTATGCAACATCCTTAGATTCCTCAGTGGGAAGCAGTTCTAAGAATTGTTAGGTACCTGAAGGGTGCTGTAGGTCGTGGTTTGCTATACCGAAGTGGAGGGACTCTTGAAATAGTAGGGTATACAGATGCTGATTGGGTTGGTTCTATATCAGA
>NW_010729223.1:38343-56528 GCF_000365185.1 Nelumbo nucifera | reverse complement strand
AGGGGTATTTTGGTCATTTGGGTTTATCTATCTGAGAGTGAAAGGTCTATTTTGTTTAAGTTTAAGTTATGTGTCCCATCACTTATGAGGGACAATATGGTCTTTCTTGTAACTATGTTATTGGAGATAAATACAAGTGGGTCGGCTAGAGGTGGACTGATATTTCCTAATCTGGTCGAACCCTTCTTCTTCTCTTCTTCTTCTTCTCCTCTTCTTCTTCCCTACTTTAACCTAGAATCGAATAGGGATTTCACAGAGGTCCTTCAGGTATGGAGGATGTTCTAAGAAATGAGGAGAGTGTGGTAATTGCTCTTTTTTCGGGGCCAATTGGAATGAGTGATTCTCTCTGTTTCAGCTGTTCTTGAAGGAACTCAAAGGGCTAATGAACTGAATATCACCAAACTGGTTATAGAGGGAGATTCTAAATTGGTAGTTGACTGGCTGAAAGATGATGCTGCTAGTTTTTGGAACTACAACAATGAGAAGAGGAAATATAAATGGTCGACTAAGGATATTGAAGTGAAGCTGAACTGGGTTAAAAGGAGTGCTAACTCCTTTGCCGATGGGTTAGCCAAACAAGGGGTAGCTAAGGATTCCTTGTTCTGTGCTCTCTTGTAATTTTATTCTCTTTGTTATTTTATCTTTGGGTGGGAGAGTTAAGAGAGGTTATCTCCCCTAAATCTGTATCTATTTCTCCTTTTTTAATGAAAGTTGTGAGTTATTGATCAAAAAAAAAAAAAAAACTGAGAAAGAAATGATGTATATCAAAATATGATAAGATAAAATATATAAACTCTAAAATGAACCTCAAGTAAATTGATTAATCATAACATGGCTATTTGTTAAAAAAATTTCTGATTCATTTAACTAAACCTTTTTGTATTATTATTATTATTATTATTTTTTGTTATTTGTTTTACCTAAATCGATGAAACCTAACCTTTTCTCACTACTTAAAAATAGATATACATTAAGGCTGTGTTTGGCTTGAAGGAAATGGTAGAGAAGCCTATACAAGGCTTTTATATGTTTCCCTTCCTTTCCCTACCTTTTCCTGTAAACCAAACACAGCCTAAGAGTGAAAAGCAGAAAAAAGTAAAGAAATAAAAAGAGATTTCATATACCAATCTGGCCATGCAAAAGCTATTGTTTAACTCTATAAGTGTACTAGAAACCCATCATCAATGGTTTTGTCTCACTTGGTTCTGAATGTGCTCTAGGTAATTCCCATGAATTCTTTTAGAACATAGGACTGGCATTGTAGTTTAGTCTCTATATTTTTCCCCATTGCCTTGTTAAAACTTACAAGAGAATCATTTCTCCGAAAGTATGGTGCTTTCTTTCTATAGGCTCTAGAAAAGCAAATTCCATAAGATTGTGGTGCCTTCTAGAGAATCCTGTTCTGGCTGATCTTAGAGTATTTCTGATCACCTTGGAGTTTTGTTGTTTCACCATAGATAGTTAATGAAGCTAAATGGTGTTTACTCTTTGGAATATAATTGCTTCTTTCTAGGGCTGATCATTCTTGGCCTGGCCCAGAAACCCAGCCCACAAATTTCTGGGCTTGGGCCCAGATTTTTGTGTACAGCCCAGCCCAGGCCCAGGCCCACAATATATATATGTATTATTTTATATTAAATATAAAAGTTTTACATTTTATTTTAACATATAAATAAATATTTATGAATTGAAATGTATTAACACATGTCAACAATTGAGTAAATTCAAGTATGAGAATTGTCCTCTTAAGCAAAACCTTATATAGGTGAAGGCAAAGCCTTCATTCTCATTCCCTAACCAATGTGGGACTTGGAAAAACACTCATTGGTTGCACTAATTATTTAGTGTTGTTCCAAGTCCCACGCTGCTCAATAATGAGAATGAAGGCCTTGCCTTCCTCTATAAAAGGATAGATAACCCAAGCCAATTCAAGTCTAACAATTGAGTGAGGCTCATGCCTTGTTTTTTGTGCCATAGGCCTAAAGCCTAGCCAGCCAAATTTAACTTTGGCTTGTGTAATTTTTTTGTATGTATTAAATTTACATATTACTTAATTTAGAATTTTAAATAAATTAAATTTTATTATTTGATTTCATGGGCTTAAAGTCTTTACTCATTAGGCTTGGAAAGCGCGTAAGCCTGGCCCAGGCCCGTGTAGGGCCTGGCTTGGGCTTGCAATCTAGGCCTGGGGTGCAGGCTGATCCGGGCCTGGGCCTAGCTTAAAGCCCTTATAATTGGTGCTAACCCAGCCTGGCCCGGCCTATGATCACCCGTACTTCTTTCCCTAGATCATGCTTTTTTTTTTCAAAGAAAAAGGTAATGTATTCATAGAACAAGAAACTCTAAGATCATCATCATCATCAACAGAAAATAACCAGTCCAAATACAGAGAGGGACTGTACAAATGAATGAATGATAGCAAGCCAGGTGAATCAGAAGAAATACAGTAGAAACCATAGATCATGTTTCTCATTTTATACATCTTTTGTGCAGCCCTGGTATGCCCACGGGATTGCAGAAGCGATAATGCGTACTGCTAACCTCTCAATTCCTTTACAGGTAAGCACCTAACTTAATGAAAATTTTACTTTCTTAATTGTGTTGGTTATAAGTGGATCTTCATATTTGTTTCAGTTTTGATTTTATATTTTGAACTTATCATTTTGACAAAGCGGCAAATTTGACATTTGATAGCATAGATGTTCTGTACTTCTATAAGATAGGTCTAAGCATATTGTCTTATCTTTTTTTCCTGCCTGGTTCTTTAATTGTTCTGCATGTACTGGTGTATTAAAAGTGCCATATATCTAGGTTATATTTTTACTTCATTCATCAAAAGGTCACATTATCCCATCCTTCACTTCATTGGCTCATTGTATCTAGACAATGACTTTGATCTTTCTACCATGTTTACTCAGATATATGAAATTGGAGGTGGATCGGGAACCTGTGCGAAGGGCATTATGGATTACATAATGTTGAACGCACCTGCGAGAGTTTACAATAATATGACTTACACGTATGTGAATAACTTGTTCCTTTGTTTACTTAGCAAATTAAACCTTTTTCTGCTTTTATTAGGCTTGCCCATTTAATTCACTTGATGCCAATCCGAGGCTTGTCAAAGGAGCAAAGCCTTGAATATTAGAAATAGTACCAGACAGGTGCTTCATGACACTATCTACTTAAAACAGGCTCTGTATCTGTTCTCAGGTTGTACACTTTCAGAAAAGCACTGATAAATTTGAGCTTCACGTATTGGAAATACCATGGTTTAAATACATGGAAGCAACAGCTTCTCAGGAATTCAAAGTTTCAAGTATTGTGGAGATTTTTTCTCACTGAAATTATATTACTAAATCTGTGGACAATTCTCTTAATTTTACTTAGAAAATGCATTTCTCATTCTCCATTGATGGAGTTAACACCAGTAACATCTTTGCAAATTTGATTTTGAACCCATGTATTTATTTCTAAATTCTTTGCCCAGCTATAATAATTTTCTTTTTTTTTATATTCTTTACTCATATATAGTGGCCATTGCTTGGTGCAATGGAAAAATCTTTGTCTGACAAGCATGACAAAGCATGTTTGAGTCTAAGAGTGGCTACTTTGTTCCAAAGAAATGCCCAAGGTTAGGTCTACTCTACATCCAATCTACCCCTCCCAAGACATTGGATAGCCATGATAATCATTGGGTAAATGGCCCTTTTCATTCCTGGTAAAGCATGTCCTTCTCTGTTAAAGAATATTTCTATTAATTGCAGCTCAGTAGAAATTAGTTCTTCACTGGCGAAGAAACAGATAGAAACTGTTGGAGAAGTCCGTAGTCACTTGTCGAGGTTTACAGTAGAATGCCGTGATGCTGCTGACAGAAGTGGATGGGGTATGTCAACTTTAGCTTCATGCATATTTTCAAAACTAAAAAGTTTCTTTGAATTCATTGCTTCTCCAAATTACACTTGCCCCATTTATCAAATACCTTTTGAATCTTTCACCCATGTGATAAGATGTTATATCCTTAATTCTCTTCAGACAGTAACTATCTGTAGGTCAGTTAAGTACAATTTCTTACTTAACCGAAATGGTAAATATACTTTATATTTAATTCTAAACTACCACATAAATGAGAACATGTGTATTGCATAAGAAAATAACAAATTTACTCAAAAATTAAAATGGTTGTCTGGAAGGAAGGGAATGAACTCCTGCCTCTCTCTCTCTCTCTCTCTCTCTCTCTCTCTCTCTCTCGCTTTTCATTTTCTCTACCTTCTTATTTTGATTGATGATGGAGGTTCATAATCTGTTTGTGGATGACTGCACTCATTTTACTATCTAGAGAAATTCCACATGCTTGTATTTTTCACAAGAAAATACTCATGATTTTGACCAGCCAGATCAGAACTCCCAAATCCGATGGTGCATGGGAATATTTTGACAAGGACATTAAAGCTTATCTTGAGGACCCTGACCACACACTCCACAGCAAAATAGAGTCCTTGAAAGCAAAAACCATTATTTAATGGAAGGGTCTTATGAGCATGCATTTGTTGAAAAAATATGGGGCTGAGGGAGTGCTTACTATTTCCTACTTGATTAATTTTTGCCATCTAGAGTTCTTCAGTTCAAGGATCCTCATCATTTTCTCTCTCTTGACAATCCCTGGTTTAATATCCTTTTACATGTCTACTTATTTCTATGGTGTAGGATGGGTTGAATTAGGAGTAGAACCTGTAGTTGTAGTGGCAACCAGCAGGAAAGAGAATTATAAGCCAAGAAGAAAATAGGAAGAAATAGAGAATGCACCAAGATTTAGTTTGGCCTAGTAGCCTACATCCATGGGAAGAGAGGGAAAAATAACCATTATGAGAACAAAAGATACATGATTGACCTCAGACTCACAACAAAATGTCCACTCTAACACAACTTAATCCACACAACAGATAACTTAAATAAGCAAAAAACCCAATTATATCAGAATTTCACACAAGCACCTCTTCCTCCCATAAATACGTGTAAGTCCCCAAAATTGATCAACATTACAAATATACCCCTATTATCTTCCAACACCCTTCCTGAAAGAAAACCCAAATACAATATATCTCTCTACACCCTCCCTCAAAATCAAGGTGGGGAAACCAGCTTGAGTTTTTAAGTAAGGATGTTGAAGCAACCTCCATGAAAATAGGTGTAGTATTGAAGTAGCAACCATGAAACTTGAGATGTTGTAGTAGCCTCATAGAGACCAAAGTTGGATGTTAGAAAGCTGAATAAGGTAACAAAGTGATATGAACTCATGTCAGAAGGCCAGAATAGAGCTAAGTCATGATCTAATAATCATCAAACTGAAGCTGGCCAATGGAAAACCAACACATATCATGTCAAAGGATTGAAGCTAGCCATTAAAAGGCCAATCAAAATCATTGAACTGAAGTACCAACCATGCCAAACAACTAGATTCGTAGAAATGCTAACAAAATTATTTAAAGGAGTTGGCTAGTGGAAAGCCAACTATGGTGAACTCCATAAACCAAAGTAAAGAATTAGAGTTGGGCAACGGAAAGCCAACTGTGAACGCCATAAACCAAATTAAGGAATTGGAGTTGACCAGTGGAAATCTAACTAGATAGAGTGGATCAAAATACCAGGTCACCTAAGGAGATCAAAACTCCAAGGATTTCGCCAACAATAACTCAAAACTGATGAGCATAATAAAGGATCATTGCTGAAACATTTCATCAAACATCTTCCATGCAAAACATTTATAAGGTAAACAAACCAAATAATAATTGATGGTCAACGGATCAAGGTTTAAAATGTCGATGTCGGTTGTCCAAATATAAGAAACATGTCGGAAATGTTGGAAACATCGTATGAAAATACTGTAAAAATTATAGACATGTTGGAAACATTGTAAAATATGCAAAATATACAATGATAAAAGAAGCATAGGCACAGTTTTTTAAATTATTATCTTGTTCCAAATCATCCTCTTCTTCCTCCCCCTCCTTCCTCCTCATTTCCCTCTTCTTAAGGAGGCTTATGCCTCTTACATTCTGAACTACACCTCACGCCTCTAGGTAGTGGAACGCCTCGTGTCACCTCCACATTTTAAAACATTGGTGAAGAGTTGGTGGTCTGCTTGTGATAAGGAGGGGACAGGGTCCCATATCATGGCAAGAAAGCTTAAAGAAGTGAAGGATAAGATCAAGGCCTGGAGAAGCTCAACCTACAGAAGCATTGAGAGGAGAGCTTTTGAATATAATTTTGGAGGTGGACACCAGGGAAGAAAATGGTAGTCTTTCTTCTTTTTTATTTAATAAATTTTATTTTACTATAAAAGAAAAGGAATAAAAGGGTAGTTGTCCTAAAGAAGAGAAGTAAAAGAGAGCAAAGGCTAAGGCCCTCTACAACAAGGAAGCATTAAATGTAGAAATCAAGTGGCACCGGCATGCCAAAGTGTCTTGGTTGAGGGAGGGAGATGGCAACACAATTTTTTTTTCACAAACTTTCTAATTCCAGACACAGAGAACTTTATTTCAAGCCTTGAAACTGAAGATGAAAGAGTTGAAGGTGAGAAGGAGATTAAAGACACCATTACAGGTTTCTACAAGAAGATTTTCAAAGATCCTCAATGCAATGGACCCAATGTGGAAGTTGACCTGTTTGACAAAATCTCTGATCAGCCCAAGGTCCACCTTGAATGCCGATTTGATGAACAGAAGTGTGGGATAGATGCTGATAGGGCCTCAAGTTTGGACTGTTTCCCCACCTCCTTCAAAAAAATTGTTGGTCGTTTATTAAGGGGGACATTATGACTCAGGTTCTCACATCAATGTAACCTTGAAGAGGAGCCTTAATGTCACTGCCATTGCCCTTGTTCCGAAGAAAGGTGGTGCTTTCCAACTGAAAGATTTTAGATCAATAGTTTCACTGGGAGCTTTTATAAAATAGTGTCTAAAGTTTTGGCAGAGTGGATGAAACTAATGCTACATATTATTTCATGTTCTCAAGGTGCTTTCTAGTTTCTTCCTTGGCAGACAAATCTTAGATGGGATTCTCATTGCTAACAAGATAATTGACTCCAGGAATTGTGATGGTACTCCAGGATTGATTTGCAAATGGTATGTGACCATGCCAATTAGGGCCATGCTGATAATGTCTTCCAGAAAATGAATTTTGACAGTAAGTGATGTACTTGGATTAAGGTGTGCATATCGATCATGAGCTTCTCCATCTTAGTTAATCTGCCCCCAATTTTTTTTTTAATAGTCAGAGAGGCCTTCAGCAGGGGATCCCCTATTCCCCTCCTATTTATTTGTGTTACCAAAATTTTGGCCAAATTCACTAAGGGCTTATTCGTTTCCTCCTCTTATCTCTTAAGAGGAATCTTTTAACTTTAAGAGAAAAATGGTTGTTCGTTTCCTCTTATCTCTTATCTCATAAAGTGCAATCATACAACTTTTTGTTTTCCAACGATACCCCCAAAAAGACAAACAAAAACTCTAATATATGGGGTCAAAATAGATATTTGATAATTTTCAGAATTCAGAACAACATTCTCTACATTTAGAGTTCAGAGGAAAGAAAAGTTCACCAATACCAATATACCTCTTAATGTAATTATTGCACTTTCAGATGTCAAACTTCAGAGAAAACGAACAAGTCCTAATTGAGCTACAGGAGCAGGGCTGATTTCAGGCTTTAGGGCAAACCTGAGTAGCAAAGACCAAAGAGTTCATTCTCCTCCAATTTCATGACATTTTTTCGAGATCTTGTAGAATTGTAAAGTTGTACACTAGCATTCTGAGACCTATTACACTATTTTTTAAAGAGAAGAAAAATACTTTTGATAAATTTAATAATAATAATTATTATTATTATATAGCAATATAAATTTAATTTAATGATAATAGGAGTTCAAATCAGGATATACTTAGGGTTTGAGACCAAGAAATAACTCAAAATAACCTCTTCCTTACCTTGGTTCAATAATCTAAAATGAGGGAGAGATTGAGGAGGATGTTGCCTATAGAATTAGAGTAGGATGGGCAAAATGGATAGGTGCATCTGGAGTGTTATGTAATAGGTGAAAACCACTTTGGCTAGAGAGAATGCTTCATAAAATGATTGTAAATGCTACAATGCTGTATGGAGTAGAATGTTGGGCAGGATTCATATAGTCAACCCCATATAATTGGGACAAGGCTTAGATGATGATGAAAAATATTTCCATTACCTAGAGGCGTGACACAGTTCAGAATGCAAGAGGCGTAAGCCTCCTTAAGAGGAGGAGAAAGAAGGAGGAGGACGGGATCTCATCTTGTTTTCTTGTTTCATTTTTATGAAAAATATCTTGTATTAAGAAGAATGGAGATGCATAACACTAGCTGAAAGGGGAGTCCTGTTGAGTTTGGTATTAAGAAGAATGCCTGTTATTATAGATTTCTTATTGGTATTTTATATATTTATTCCTTGATTTGTAATACCTTTGGTATCTACCACTAGATTGATAGTTGTGATACTTTTGCTTTTAAACAGGGGATGTGAATCCACAACCATGTTGGGTTATTATGCTTGAGGTACATACTCTATCTTGAGCTATTTCAAATCTATGGTATGGTCTTTATTCTTGGTGTTAACCTGTCTACCTGTTTAAGGACAAACTATATTTCAATTTGCCATTAGTTAATCTAGAAATTTAAATTTCTGAAATTGCTTAATGGAGTATGGTCGCTGCTCCTCACTTAGTCCTTCATTCTATGTTGCTTTGTGAAATATGGAGCATCTTTTTTTTAAAGGTTTGAAGTGGAGAATCTGTTTCCCAATAAAGTACATGAAATTGTAATATAGGTGCATGCAACTGGATTGGGTCTTCAACAGCCTTTTTTGGTTAATGCTTATAATATGGCCTTACTGAAATTTTAGCTTAAAATAAATTGAAAACTCCAATTTGCAATATTTGGTTAGATCTGTTGAATGGATTTGAAATTTGATTGGCCAAATTTAAAAAAATTTTCTAACCCAAAGGCCTTAGCTATGCCCTCATCTCTTGTCAATATGTTGCCATTCCATTCCAATTTCAGCATTGAGTTTTTCCTCTTTCTCCCAATTGCTAACATATGAAAAAAACTGGTAATACCATCCCCATCCCTTAGCCATTGACATCTAAGTAACCTCCTCTTTTCTTAAAATGGCTTCTAGATCCCTTTTCAACCCCCATCTCTCTTTCCTATCTTCCGAATTCAAACTTCTCTCAACTTCCATACCATTCATCTCCTCTATTCTACCGAGGATTTCCTGTTTTCTTTCTTCGATCCTTCCAAAAATCTCTTTATTCCAAACCTTAATTCTTGCTTTCAACATCTGTAGTTTCTTATAGAATCTATAACCCTTCCACCTGAACTCCACTTGATCCTCCTCCCACCACTCCCTTCACCTTTAGTAAGAAATCAGGGTGCAATAGCCACATATTCTCAAATTTGAAAAGGCAAGGGCCACCTCTCCCCCCCACCCCCACCCTCTCTTAGGATAGACTTATTAGGCAATGGCCTGAAATTGGTCTAGTAGAAATATGCTGAATTCAAAAATATGAACATAAAAAGTAGTTTCTTGAAGAGAGAAGGAAGAGAGAAGGAGAAGAAGAGATCTTGAAAAGAAAAGAGAGCAATAATCTGGCCGCCCCCTTCACTTATTATTTATACTAAAAATATAAGAGCAGTACAAAGATAACTATGCCCTTTTAGGGTGGCATTACATAAAACAGCATATATAAGACTCAAAAACATAATAAAATTTGGACTCACATAACTACTGTGGTCCCCACCTCCTATCTACCAACTAACATAAAACATCTACTCATAAAACAACACAAAACTGATTAATCTTCAACACTCCCCCTCAAGTTGGGAGTAAATGTCACACATTCCCAACTTGCGTAGATCATGTTCAAACTTGTTCTTTGCCACCCCTTTAGTGAGAATATCAACCAACTGCAACTTTGAAGAGATATAAGGCAAGCAGACTTCTCCGGCTGTTACCCTTTCTCTTATGAACTATCTATCAACTTCAATGCATTTTGTCCTATCATGCTGAATTGGATTGTGGGCAATATTGATTGTAGCCTGATTGTCACAGTACAACATCATAGGTTCCTCTGCTTTCACCCCAATCTCACTAAAAAGAGATCTAACCCAAAGAAGTTCTGAGACACCATGAGCCATGGATCTATACTCAGCCTCTATACTTGACCTTGCCACAACCGTTTGCTTCTTACTCTTCCATGAGATCAAGTTTCCACTTAGAAAGGTACACACTCCTGATGTAGGCCTCCTGTCATCTAAGCACCCTGCCCAGTCTGCATTTGTATAGGATTCTAGCTTCAGATTCTCATGATTTGAGAAAAGAATGCCTCTGCTAGGTTGCTTTTTCAGATATGTAAGTATTCTCTCAATAGCTTCCCAGTGCTGAACCCGAGGTGCATGCATGTAGTGCCTCACAACACTGGCAGCATGGGAAACATTTGGTCGTGTCATACACAAATATAGCAGTCGGCCCACCATTCTTTGATATCTCCCCACATCTTTTACCAGCTCACCATCCACAACATTAATTCTATGATTTGGATCAATAGGAGTGTTTGCTGGTTTGGTCCCTAGCTTCTCAGTCTCCAACAGTATGTCAAGTATAAACTTTCTCTGAGAGATTAAGGTCCCATGCTTGGATCTTGCAACTTCAATCCCCAGGAAGTATTTGAGTTCACTAAGATCTTTGATCTCAAATTCTTGCTGCAATGATTTTTTGAGATCATCGATCTCCTCTAGATCATTTCTTGTAACCACTATATCATCCACATACACAATCAGAATTGTCACCATAGCATCTCTCCTCTTTACAAAGAGGGTGTGATCAGACTGGGTTTGAATGTACCCAAAACGGATAAGTTCCCCTCTGAACCTATCAAACCAAGCCATAGGTGACTATTTTAGGCCATACAATGATTTTCTGAGTTTGCACACCTTTCTTTTACCAACATTTTCATAAAAACTTGTTGGAATGTCCATGTATGCCTCCTCCTGTAAATCACCACTGAGGAAAACATTTTTAACATCAAGTTGAAACAAGGGCCATGAATAGGTGGCTGCCAGAGATAAAAGAATATGAACTGAACTCATCTTATCTACAAGTGCAAAGGTTTCCAGATAATCAACACCATAGGTCTGAATATACCCTTTTGCTACCAACGTTGCCTTATACCTCTCTATCTTGCCATTGAACCTGTACTTTATAGTGAATACCCATCTACATCCAACTGTCTTCTTGTCTAGAGGGAGATCAACTATTTCCCAAGTTTGATTTTTAACCAAGGTCTCTATCTCTTCTTGCATGGTTGTTTTCCACTCAGGTTTGGAAAGAGTCTTAGTGACATTTCTAGGTATAGACACAAAACCCAGGGAAGAAAGGAAAGCTCGGTAGGAGGGTGATAAGGCACTATAGGAAAGATGGTGTGGTTGGCTCCTACACTTTGTTGTCCATTTGGAAGGCTAGAGCTAGTTGTATCTTTCTTACTCATAAGCTGTCTAAACATCTCCAATTTTGTTCTCATTGCTGCTACTGCAATGGATTCCCAATCAGTTTGGGAAAGAAGGGCCGAAGAGTCTCCTGTAGTTGCCACATTTGCATTTCCCTTCTTATTCCTTATCCGGGCAGGCATAAGATTTGGATGAAGCTTCCAACAAATATCCCTATTTTGCTTAGGCTTCTTACAATAATCACACACCAAGTCCTTCTTATCTTCCCTTCTAGTCTCACTACTCCCCCTATCTCCATTTGGCTTAGGTTTGGTTGTACTAACCATAGCCGACTAGTCAATCCCAAGCTGTCTCAGCATGACATTCCTACTGCTCTCCTCTCTAGAAACAAAGGCATAGTTTTGAGAGGGTGTCACACTCTCCCTAGAAAGAATATGCTGCCTAGCAATGCCAAATTCAGGGTTCAGCCCTGCCAAGAACTCAAAAACCCTATTTTTCTCTACCAGTTTTTGATAGGTTGCTACATCATTTACACTTTCCCATACCACAATTTTTAAGTGATCTATTTCCTGTCAAAGGGTTTTTAGCATGGAGAAATACAAGGTAAGGGGTTTTTCTCCCTGTTTTATGCTTATCACCTGATTCCTTAACTAACAAGCTCTGACTACCTTGTGCTTCTAAGAGTAGGTTTCAGTAACTCCATCCCAAATCTCCTTAACAGTATTAGCCATAGGAAATTTTTTCCAATATGAGATAACATAGAATTACACAGCCAGGACATTACCATGTAATTCTCCTGCACCCATCGGGAAGAATCTGTATCAGGTTTCTTCTCCTCCCTAGTGATGTATCCTAATTTTCCATGGGCACCAATAGCCATCTTGGCTGATTGTGTCCACTCTAAATAATTTTCACCATCAAGTTTTACTGTAGTAATGATTCCAAACCCAAAAATATCACTACTACCTCCAACACCCAGTCCCATGGTACCAGTGGATTTTACCTCAGTACTCCAACTCTCCATCTTATTTCAAATAGTTCAACAGTAAGAAAAAAGTAGATTAGAGATCTTCCAAAAGCAATTCAATATCACACACACAGAAATCAACCCTTCTAGAAGAAGAAAACCCTATTTGGAGAGAAATCGCTCTCCTCCCCACGCCTCCCAACAGAGGGAAGAGTGATTCGATCACTCTAGGAAGCTCAGAAAATTCCAGAAACTTAATCACCATCTTCAGAATAACAAAAGAAAACTAACAATACCTGGGCTCCCAAGATCAGATAAAAAACAAAGAGTCCGACTTTTTTGGGACTCTTCCCTCTACTCCAGTTCTTCCTGATTTTGATGCCAAACAGTAGATCACCTTCCTGATGACTAGATCCCACCAAAAAATCCAAGAACCAAGCAATCTATAGCAAATCGATCAGCCCTTTGTTACTTCATGCAATCGGCCGATCTAGGGCTGCATGAGAATGCTTCAAGAACCCTAGCCGAGGCTCTGAACCAAGTAGAAATATGCTGAATTCAAAAATATGAACAGAAAAAGTAGTTTCTTGAAGATAGAAGGAAGAGAGAAGGAGAAGAAGAGAAGAAGAGATCTTGAAAAGAAAAGAGAGCAATAATCTGGCCGCCCCCTTCACTTATTATTTATACTAAAAATATAAGAGCAGTACAAAGACAACTATGCCCTTATAGGGCGGCATAACATAAAACAGCATATATAAGACTCAAAAACATAATAAAATATGGACTCACATAACTATTGTGGTCCCCACCTCCTATCTAACAACTAACATAAAACATCTACTCATAAAACAACACAAAACTGATTAATCTTCAACAGTCTCGGTAGTCCTGTGACCACTAATCCTCACCATTCCATTTTCCAATCAGTTGTGAAAAGGAATCTGTCTAACTTGCAGCAAGTGGGGACTTCTTGAATATTTGACTAAGTAAAATTTTCCCTTTGAATAGGTAGGTCCTGCAACTCAAAGGTTTGTACAAAGAAGTTAAACTTCCTCATACTCAATGTAATCTGATGGTTTGGGTTGTTTGATTCACTTAAGAATCTTATGACATTAAAATCTCCCCCCAAACACCAAGGACCATCCCATAAACCTCTCACTGCTGCTAACTCCTCCCCAAGTCCCTCCCTTTCCTTATAAGAGGTGGGTCCATACACATTAGTTAAAACCCATTCCCAATCATCCACTCTCCTCTTTAGCTTTATGGACACTGAATACTTCCCAAATCCCAATTAACTCCTCAGTACACTCCAATTCTACATTTTTCCACAAAGTTATAATTCCCCTTGATGCTCCCCAAGATTGTGCGTATGTCCAACTTACATCTCTAGCTGACCATATACTTCTCACCCATTTCCTATCTAATTTGGACAGCTTAGATCCTTGAATAAACACAATGTCTGGTTTTTCTCTTCTCAACAGATCCCTAATCACTCCCCTCTTTCTTGAGCTTCCTAACCCTCTTACATTCCAGCTTATCAATTTCATGGACACCAAAAACAAATGCACCCTGAGTAGACAATTCCACTCACCATTTCTTCCTCTCCTTTCTTCCAACTCTCCCTTTATCATAATCCACCTCACTTAACTTTTTCTTTCTCTGTTTTTTTACTCCATCACCTCTAATGTCTAAACCTAGACTCCTCTAGTTCAGGTCATCCTGTGCCAATAGATTTTTTTCTCACTAGCATATAATCTCTTTAAGGTTACATTAGTTTTCCTCCATGAAAGGTTTAAAATGTTGGTGTTAGTGGAAATATTGGTCATCCAAATATAGGAAACATGTTGGAAATGTCAGAAATATTGTAAAAATTATAGACATGGTGGAAACATTGTAAAATATGCAAAAATATAGAATGATATTTTATAAAATGATAAAAGAAACATAAACAAACCTTTTTAAATTGTTCTTCTTCCAAATCATTAAACAAAGCTAAGAAACTAAGGTTATAAACAAAAGTTGTCCTGTGAACCTTAAGATTCAAAGCTTCATGATAGAATGAGTTAAAGAAAAATTTGAACTATGTAAATGGTTGTAATAGATCAATTAAATAATCTATTACACAAACAAAAAATATTATTTTACTTTGTGTTTCATGTTTGAAATGAATATTAAGCTAGCTCAAAGTGGTAATCATGTAAGTTAAGCAGGAAATAATATTGTTACTCTGCATATTTACAATATTGTCACCAACTTATGTTATAATACTGTCTCTTGTACTCCACAGTGTTGGTAGTGTTCACTGGGAAATATGTTGATTCCAGTAAAATTTCATGTCACTATCCATGGAAGTGGAGATGTGAATATGTCATTGAAGCCATCTCTTGTACTCCACATAGTGCTGGTAGTGTTCATTGCGGAATGTGTCAATTCCGGTAAAATTTTGTCTCGCTACCCATGGAAATGGAAATATGTTGTGGAAATATTAGGGAAATTAGGGACATTTTAAACCATGCCTTCTTGGTGAGGTACACTTGGAGTCGAGATGGTGATTAAACGATTTCTTGTTATAGTACCAAAAACTGGTACGGTGGAATGAAATTTGCCTTTGCTAGGAATCCTTGTATTTCAACAAACATCTCCTACATGTTTCTGAACATATATTAGGTATATTTTGTTTTTCATGCAAACACAAATAACCTACTTACCTTTGCATTTACAGGTGCTTGATAATCTTCCACATGATCTTATCTATTCCAAAAATCAAGTTTCTCCCTGGACAGAAGTCTGGCTTGAAAAGAGACATGATAGGTATGCAATGCATAATTATATTTTGACACCTTGCATATTTGTATTTTTCAGTCATTAACAGATCAGTACCATTTTATTTATTTGTGAAAATGAATCATATATTACAAGAGTACAGTACACTTCCTCGTATAAGCAACTTCTTTTTTTGATAAAAATTGACAGAATTTGTGTTGAAAATCACAACAGAGACCTGGCTTGCCCAAAAAAGCAACTAGTGCAATACAAAGAAGCAACATAGAAGTGGCCATACATAACCATGACAACAATAAATACCTAGTTACAATAGGGCCCGTGGACCTGGCATCCTGCAATCACACCCTTGTCTAGTTACTCCTGCCCTGGCTAAACTATCACTAGGGAATTGACTGACCTGGGAATCCACCTGAACAGCAGTTTAGGCTTCTACCCAACAAAGAGGCTTCCCAGACCAAAACCTCATAAAAGCAACTTTACTGAGCCTCTTGGTTCATACATCCTTTATCTCACTTTCTAAACACATCCCCTTGCTACTTTGGTAGGATAGGGCCCTGGTACATGTTAGTGCAAATGTTCAATATTCTGTTTGGTTATGACACCATATTGCATCGCATTATTCTAATCAAGAATCTTTAAATGTCATTTGTTTGATAGGGGTGAGACTTACCTCATCCAATCAGAAACAGGAAAAGAATTATAAGTGAGCTCAATATAACTGATCCCTATAGACCCCTTGCTTAGCTAGATACTTAGCTATTCAATTAGCCGATCTCTTCTCCCATTGTACACTCACTATCATATTTCTGGTTAACCATTTAACCTTCTTGATTTCATCCCTATAACCCCAAATAACAGTCCCCAGCTTCTGTAGTAGTGTAGCCATCCCACTGTTAGACAGTTTTGTATGCCCTTAGCTCCAATCAGTTTGATGTACTTATGACATTTATTGTAAATGAATAAAGTGCATATTTGATTCATATTCCTGTGGTGTGTTTCTGTGTAGTACCCTTAAACCGGACACTTATGAGACTCGTGTTAGTTTAGAACGTTCACAGCCAGTGGGTTGGTCTGGGGAGACCTATCTTGACAAGGCTGACACTGATGTGCCGCCAAGTCGGTTGGGGTGGCCTGTCTCTACCACCAGGGTGAGACCCGAGGTACATTCAATGTAGGATTAATTGAATCTTTGAACCGGACCAGATTTTCAGTATTGCCCTAGACCTTAGAGATTGATGGGCAAAATAGGAAAGTTACACCTGACCCCTAGACTCGAATATGATACTGCACTAGGTGTCGGATTGGGCTGTCTTTGATATGCCAATCAGTGAGATCCTTAGCAGGGGTAAAAAACTAGATATGTTGGGACAGTTTGAGAATTCATCTGAGTGGGTGATCATAATGACAGGATCAGCCCCTTTGTCAAACAAAGGTAATGATTAGGGATGCACTCTCTCTGATGGAAACCAAGACTGCCGGTAGCCGATTTCAATCGTTGAGATTTGTTTTGCAAAATATATTTTATATGAGATTTAAAAGTATATATTATGGTTTCCAAACGTTTGCAAAATGTTTAAATTCTCGAGATCTATGTGAGTAGAGAGTGCAGCACTGTTCCTTGCAGCCGAGGGAGAGGTCATCTCTTGTCGGACAGTGTTTGATCATTATGGGCTGAGAGGTTAAGTGTAAGACCATTTAGGGTAATACCTGATGGGCTAATCTTGCATTTGCCCATAGTCCCTGGGTGTTACAAGGTGGGTTGGCCCAGGGACCACTTAGGGTAAGTGTTGGGCCCATAGAGCCCATGTGATGGGTTTCGGGGGGTGCACTGTCCATAACAGTGTATTTGGCTAGGCCTTGTAACAAAGGCTGGGCTGAACCCATGTAGCTGATGGGTAGATCAATGTTTGGGTCTCACGCCATACAAGGAAGCCCAACAGGGTAGTAATTTGAAAGGCTAAGTGAGCACATAACCTTATTGGGCCTGAAGCCCATTTCGAACTGGGCTCATTTGATCAGTTAAATAAGGGGCGAATTTTGAGATTGGATTAGCAGATAGGATTGGGCCTTAACCCTATCCACTCAGAGAGTCCAGATCTAAATGTGATTCAAATCTGGAAACCTCCTAATGAGATTAGGAGAAGGCTAATCTAATCTGCAAATAAGATAAGGGTTTACCCTTATCACTTAAAGGGAATTCTGATCCAAATATGATTTGGATCAGCAACTCCTAATGGGATTAGGAGCTGATCCTTTTAAGGTTATAAAAAGAGGAGCGGGTGACAGCCTTTAGACACAACAAGATCACCATCTGTGTTCAGAGCTGAAATCACAAAAAAGAGAGAATTCAGCACATCTACGAAAATTCTCTCTTGCCGCCTCCTTCCTGTCGTCGACACACCTACCAGTTCGATCTCCAGATCAGTGGGAGAAATCAAGATTGGATCTTGATATCAGTTCCTTGTGAAGGGATTGATAGGAAGCTATGCTCACGTGCCGTCCTGCTAATTCTTGCGAAGGATTAGGTTCTTGGGAAGAACACTGCTGATTCTGCTCCATCCTGCACTGTACCACCTTCAGTGGAACCAGTCTTTGAATCCTTCCTTGGGCGTGAACACCTTCGTTGGGAGATATTGTTTCTCCGTATCAGGTAATATCTCTCTCCTATTGGTTTTTGTTCAGATCTGGTTCGGTTCTTGGTTCAAGATTGTTCTTTGAAATATATGATTTTTCTAAAATAGGGAATACGATTCCCAGTAGGATGGAGAGAAATTTTTGAAATTCGCCCATTCTATTCCGCAAGATTCGGGCGTCCATACGATGGATATCTCATCCCTTCAGTGGTATCAGAGTCATGTTCAAATCTTGAACCGAATTGGATCAAATCTGAACCTGCGCAAATG